>VSWD01000010.1:43992739-44393321 GCA_033119305.1 Pinctada imbricata
ACCAAGTCTATGTAACTAGTTATCACGGAAGAATTAACATCTGCCTGTAAAATCACTTCAAAATATTAATTTCAATCTACATGCAATTTGAACTGATAAAAGTTATAGTTTATATCTCTCCCTACAGTTTGGGATATTTTTCTGCATCTATTCGGTATTTTCAAAAAGCAGAGTTACTTTCGATTAGAGACAGGTATCTGATGTAACTAATTGTGACGCCATCAAATTCTTTGGAAACACTCCCTAAACTCTGTGAAATGACAGTATAAAATCGTCGTTATCATACCATTTTCATGACGTCATTAATGATTTTACGTCACATACTGTCTCAAATGGGAAATAACTCTGTATTCCGCAAAGACTCAACGACTCTTTACAAAGAGAATCTTTTTTCCATATGTCTCTGTCACACCGAATGGGACAAGGCCAATGGATGACTAACGAATAACAAAATTTTCTATCTGTTGGTCTCCGTTCCCATCTGTTACTCGTCTGGTAAATAATGTACATGTACATATTTTAGCGCAACCAAATTTTAGCGGAATCAGGGCAAAATCGTGCAAATAGCTGATTTTCCAATAGATTCATAAGGCAGACAGACACCAGACATCACAAAATATGGCGATATTTTCATTGTGACGTCAAAATAGAAAACATGACAACACATCTAGCTGCTTCAAGACAGTGCGATCAGATGTAACATCACAATTGAAAATTTTGCCAAATGATGTGATGTCTGGTGTCTGTAGATATAAAATCGAGGTTTAAAACAGTCATAGATATTTTCTGAAAAATGGACTATTGGCCATGAAAGCTTAATCTAGATTTAGCACATTCATGATTATCTATTGCTGATAAAATATACATGTAGTCTTGAAATAGCACACTCTTAATATCGCCAACTCTGCTGAAATATGAATACTGCTGAAATAAGTACACATACATATACTCTTGGTCTCCATTCTGTTTTGAGCATGTTCAAAACTTTCCATCAGATAACACGGACTAAGGCATTCGTTACGTGTACGTTACTTGTCTGATCTGTTGGTATCCATTCTCCCCAGAACACATCCTTCATATCTCCAGTAGCTGTTTGGTAGGTGTCCGTTGGGAGTCCATTTGATGTCTGGACAACTCTAGTCTCAAACAAATATCTGCAGGACGTGAAACGTATCAAATGGAGATGTAAGGGAGAACTACTGGAGGCCAACAGACAAGTAACAGATGTCCTTTTGTCTTCCTATTTTGTCCGGTTCTTATACATTTCATTTCCATTTTATCCACTGCTTCTCTGTTATGGGTTTGGTTAAGTTCTTTTATGGTAGATCTCTGGTACCTATCCATTAGGGCTGGGACGATAATGCACCAAGCCAATCCGATACGAATCATGATACCTGACATCCAATACGATCATATCGCGATACTAAATAAATTGATAAAACCTTCTCAAAAAGCTATTTGATAGTATTTTTATTCATAATACAAGTAGCTTTTTTATTTAACATGTTATATTTATTCAACACTAGCTTTCTCTAAACTTTTCTTTTGTTTTCTGCAAACATTATTATCGTTTTTGGTATGACAGACAAAAAATCCGGAAAATTCAAACACATACTTTTTGTAAATTTTAACTTAGGTATCGTCAGGTGTATCGATACTTGGATCGTGAGATAAAATATTGCAATGCATCGATAAATCGGAGTATCGTCCCAGCCCTACTGTCCATTCCATACTGGTCGAGAGAGTCTGCAGCAGTGGCAACTTTGATTCTTTGCTAAGGCCGCCCTAAATAAATTCTATGTTTAACGTCCAGGTTCAATCTTCAAACCTACGAGGGAGGGAGGAAAATAAAAAACAAACGAAATTTTCAAACAAAACCTTACTTTGATAGAAATTAATAATTAGATATGACCTCTTTCACGAAATGACATGAAAAGCAATATATAAAGATAATTATGCAGAATAAGGCTCAAACAGACAAAAACTTGCTCATTCTATTTTAAGCATCATGTTTGTAACTGAATCATGACAGTATCAAGAGTTGCCATAAATGATCATATGAAATAAAATGATCATAGGATATCGGCTTGCAATAGGGGTAATATTGGGGATATCAAAGGAGGGAACAGAACACAGGACTTAAAAATTCTTGAAATGTACTGCAACTTTGATAATGAAGCTCACTTTTTGCTTCCTCCTGGGTAGTCTTTATAAGACTTTGAACAATCTAGATTTTTGAAGGGGAGGGGGGGGGGGTCGAACCCTACGCTTGCCGTATGGACATGCATATATTATAGGACTAGCTACCTCCTGGGTAGCCGCAAAGTCTGTCCTATCAGAGATGTCGAAATCTGTCGGACATTTTAGTAATTTTGTCAGTCAGAACAATGAAAAGAACTGCAAACATTTGGCATGCAATCCGGAAGAATATTTGGAAATTGGAGGCTTTTTTTCTGACACTTTTCAACATCTCTGGTCCTTGGCAGAACATGATCTCTGTTGATGCATGATGATAGTCCGAAAAGTCTGACGTGGGGCAAAATATTCTTATTTGGTTGTTTGTGTTTTCCCCCACAGACTAGGAATAGGAAGAGAATAGGAACCAATTGCCCCACATCAGACTTGTCGGACTAAAGGACAATTAAACATCATGAAAGTGTTGTAATCATACAATCTCTTCTCTTTTATTTCCATGCAATCAATCCTGTATCAGGATATTATGCAACCTTTTGTACACTATATTATACTAACCCTCGCTGTTTTTAAAGATTAATGTTCGTTCTTAAGGCTAAAACGTCTCAGAAAGACAAGAAAGATGTTTGAACACTGTTTTTTTCTTTCTGGCAACCAAAAAGTGAATGCATCATAGAGAATTGTGACGGTTACGAAAATCCGGAACGTACAAATCGGGATTTTCAAAATAATTTGTTTGTTTTTTATTTTGGGAAATTTTCCAAAACCTACGCGCGCGGTGGACGTTAAACATAGAATTTATTTAGGATGGCCTAACAGACGACCAATGAATTTTGGCAGTCTTTTCATCTGATGGACGTTTGTTTGCATTATCCAGTAAAATGTGACACTACCACTACATGTAGGTAGAAAACTTTTTCATATAGCCCTTTGTACATGTATGTTTCATATGACATTCATATCATGATGTTTATAGTTTAAAGAATATAATACATTTCTAAACCAAAATATAAGAAGAATACTTTACAACTACTACTTATATCAAACAATATGTAAAGTGATAAGATCTTACACGATGTTCTGGAAGGGAAACGCAGAAAACAGAATTCTGGAGGCTGGGAGTATAAATCTTAAGTTTTTGAAAATCCAAGAATCAGATTTCCGCTTTAAATGGAAAAATAATCATGTCTGAATAGATGAAATTCATATTTGTCTAAAGAGTGAAATGAGTTTGACACTGAATAGTCCATTTTCCAGATAAAAGATATGACCGTTCCTTACATTGATTTTATACACACAGACATAACATCATTTGGCAAAATTTTCCATTGTGACGTCACATCTGATCGCACCGTCTTGAAGCACCATGATGTGTTGTCATGCTTTTTATTTTGACGTCACCATGAAAATATCGTGAAATTTTGTGATGTCTGGTGTCTGTCAGACGAATGAATCTATTGAAAATCACCTATTGTTAGGTCATATTTTGACTATATCAATAAAGCTTTATTTCTGACAACACCAGGACACTGCACTATAAAGATGTAACTTAAATGTATAACGTCCCTTTGTAAAAAGTTGTCAAATTTGTAAAATGTTGTCAAATGGCTAAATGCCGTACAAATGGCCTTCATACTTTGGTATATATGGTCAACTCTAGGTACTTACCCTCAGTGCAAATACTATATTAAATGATATAATCTGGTGAGATGATTTTCCTGACGATGACAACTTTGTTTTTGACGTATCAAGAAGCATGGGATATCCAATAAATCGTACATCATCCACTTTGACATCAAACGGTTTCCCACATAGGTCTGGTTTGACGGCAAGAATATTGGATAAGATCCCTTTTGAGAATCTGTCAAAAAAGGTTTCAAAAAAGAATTCATCAAAATTAATTTTCTTATTAAATAATTCAGATTTTTTTTTAACAATTACTTGCATGGCTATTTTATTTCTTCAAGAAACAACTGTATATAAGTACCAGTTATTACATATAGCAAAAGTGATTTATTACATTACAGCTTAATTGACCCTTCCGATTGCGGGAAAAAATGTAAAATGTCGTGAGGTCACAATGCTTTTACCTTGGACAAACAAGCTTCGAACCTCGGTCAAACATCGAAATTGCATTGTGACGTCATGGAATTTCTCAAATTTTTCCCACTTTCTGAAGGGTCAATTCTATAGGAAAAGATGTAAAGGTACATGCACCAATGAGAATTTTTATTTCAATATTGTTTGATGTATAATGACTAAGTTGCTAAGACATACCCAACTAAAGTGTTGTTCTTAATATTAGTGAAAACTGGATTTCTGCAATGATAAAAGTTTCATGATCATTTAAAAGGTACATTCATATCAAGAGCTATAATATGATGCAATGTCGAAAAATATATATTACACCATAACTTTTTTTCTTTTTTCTTACGAATTTGACTTTGGTTACAGGTCTCTGGTTCAATTCCAGTACTATCACTTGATTTTTTTCCTCCAATTTAATACAGAGTGTTGGTACCCAACAATATCAGTGTCAGTACTAGTACATTTCCATACCTGTTTCTCCCATACTTCTCTCTCTCAATCATTTTTTTATGATTCTACTCACTCACTGTGTCAGTGTCATTGATTGGGTGCAATTGTTTAACCATGTCAACAGCATAACATGTGACGGGTGTTGCATGCAAGCAGGAGATGCTTAATTACTATTGCTGGGCAACTGGTCTCACTCCCATATCAGGAGTTTGCTTCTTTTCATGTGGTATAGGTTTTTGTTTGTTTGCTTTGGTTTGCTTCCTGTTTTATCCTGATTATGAATGCCTTCAGTTTATGATTTTCTAAATTATCCATTTTGTGCTGTATACTGGGATATGGTCATTATCAATATTTGTCATGTAACTGGCTAGGAAATTTTACCTGAGACCTTGGTTGAAGTTCTTGATGTCTGTACATGCTTTCTGGACTTTTTAAGTTTTCATGAGATTCACAATTATACTTACTTCAAAGAATCCAGATCCTCAGCAATTTTTACTCCATATGGATTATTTCCTTTTGCTAAAAAGACAAATAAATACGAATGATCTTTGTTGACAAATTTTAATGTAATATTTCCCTGTATCTCCAGGAGAAAGGAATTGGTGACTATTTACTTTCCCCTGCATTTATAAAGGCGAATAAAAGCAGGTCTTCTCCTCTCTCTCTTGTGGGAACATGGCCCATTGTGCATGAATTGGGAAATTTGATCGTGACGTTTTGCTCAAAATTGGAAAAATTCATGCAAATAGGATCTCAAAATTGTAACAATGACCTGCTACATGTATAAAGTTATCCTAATGCACTGAGAATACTTTACAGTTATTTTACTTCATATTCAGCTTTTGTTTTCATGTTTGGAACAATAATTTCTAATCATAAAATTCTTGTAAATTCTCAGAAGACAGCAAAATATCACTTCTCCTTTGTAGCCGTTACTAATCACTGCTAGACTTGCATTTTAGACATGCCAAGACCTGACATCACCACTTTTGACGTCATAATTCTGCAAGGTCACAGTAAAAAGTTACGTCAAATATTGTGATGTCAGGTCTAAATAAAGTGTGTAAAATGCAAGTCTGCAGCGGTAATGTGAAGATCATCTATTTGTGTTTACTGCATTATTCCTGCTATTAGCAATAGACCCTTTCAATAGTACAACAAGTTGACCTAAGACGACTGTTGGTTATTGTCATGCATCTTTTTGGGGATGACGAGTTGTACGCGATCCTTTCACGCTAATGTTCATTTGGTTCACTTTTGTCTCTTCGTAGGTCGTTTTTGCCCTCCAGAACAATCAAATGACATATGCATCCAAAGCAGCAAGTGCTATGATTAGGATTGGAATGACATCATTTGATTGTTTTGGTGGGAAAAAATATCTTACGAAGAGACAAAAGTGAACTGAATGGACTTTAGCGTGAAAGGTCTATAGGTGCCCCTACCAGATGAAGTTAAAGACACCGACAGAAAGGTAAAGACCCTTTCATGTCTGTTAATACAGGTAAACACTAGCTATGCCTCTGATGCTATATGCACGACGCATCAGAAGCATAGCTAGCATTTACCGCTACGACAGACACCTATGTTCATTCAGTTCACTTTTGTCTCTTCGCAGTACTACTTAATGTCCACCAATACAATCCTTAAATGTCCACCAATACAATCAAATGACCTCATTCCACTTCAGATAGTAGCATGCATCATCAAAGACGACTTCATTTGATTGCTCTCGTTGGTGGGCAAAATCGTCCTGTGAAGAGACAAAAGTGAACAGAACACTATATTGGTGTCAAAGCAGTAACCGAATGATTTTGAAGGTTTATTCACGATAACTTCGTTGTTTTGTTTTTTTTTATATTAAGACATGAAACTTGGGAGCAAATAATGGTTGGCATATGTCTCAAATATCTATCAAATAATTATCTGAAAATTTTTGACTTTCATCATCTTTTATGTCGATCTTTAAAGTGACCACAAGATTTCATAAATTAATTTCGCAATTTTGCTAAGGCCTAACAGGGTTTTTTTTTTCCTTGTTTTGTGGCCGAATTTCGGTCCCTTCCCAATGCCAAATTTCCTCTATTTTTCCCAAAAAATCACCCTGAAATTCCCAAAGAGGAATTATGAAAAAATCACCTGAGAAAATCAGACTCAAAACCTGGAAATCAGCACAAAATGTCCTATTTCGAAGTGCATTTTTAAAAGTTTTTATTCATCCCTTGTTCAGTTCAAGCAAATCAATAGATTACCAGAGTTAATAAATGACACTTTAGGGTTAAACTTTGGTGAAAATATGTTCGAAAATTTTCCCAATTTTAGCAAAATGTCACAAATTTTCCCAAATGAGACAGGCACAGGCACCTTCCCCAAAATAAAAAAAAAACCCTGCCTAAAGCCCCAGTAACCGAACGATCTGGCATTCGGATGTGTTTTATCGATCGATTTTCAACTCTATGTTGATAAATCTGAAGTAAGCACACCTTTTCCAGAGACCGATTTGTAGAAAATTCCAAATATATACTATTCCTATTGTAGCAATATGACTTGTACCCAAAACGATGTACTACAGTAACCAACAATCGTCTTGGGTCAATTAACTTGTCGGAGTAGGTCTATAGGTATGTTGACATGTACTTTCTTACTATCACACTGTTACTCGAGAGTCTCTTACATCTTGCTTTGACAATGTGTGGTGATTCTACATCTAGATTTGGGTATCTGAAGAGAAGACGGTCTCCTCGTGTTCCTGATGTTACCAGCACGACTGCAACTGGATCAATATTCATCTTCCTTCTTGGAAGACATAAGTAGAACAATTAACCACAAACATAGAGCTATACTTTCATGAATAAGTCAAGGAGAAAGAGAAACAGGTGCCCGTTGCCTCCTTTCTGTCTGCTCGACTGGATGATTAAACTCAAAGCTCGAACTCGATTATATTTTTTTTTTGTTTGTCGGATAAATGAGATACTTCACATACTCAGAACGTTGTCACTGTTGCACCATTATATTATATAATTTTTATTATTATCAAGACTATATTTTCACATCACAATACATTATTGTCAATCTTTTTTTTTTTTGGAAAAGTTTACCAAAATGAATAGAGCTCACCTCGATGGCATAACATGACCTCCTGACCAGCATTTATATCCTACATTGCACCAAGGATCTCTAGATGCATCATCCAACACAAGTTTGGTTGATAAATGACTTAAATAATTCGGAAGGGTTCCAATTCTATACCTTCTTGAAGAAAATTCCAACCAATTTTCATGCACCAGACACATGTTTCGAATATTAAATTCTCATTAGTGATACTTCCAGCCAAAGTACTTTTTGATAAGCAGCCCAAAGTCATTTCACTAAAGTAAACTTATGAAGACGTTTAATCTTACCTGATCACTCAAGCATGAAATGTGGGTCAGATACAGCATCAACATCAGCATTGCAGTAAGCATCACCTGCATCATCCAAACAACTTAATTTGGTTCAACATGATCTAGGACTTACTACAGCATCATGATGGGTTGTGGGTACCCGATAGTACATGCATCTGGTTTACACCAATTTATATATAAGCAATAAATGGCCTGTCCCATTTTACTTCACCTGTTCACTCAAGTGTGAAAAATAGGTCAGAAGCAGCATCCGCACCATGCTTTGCAGTAAGCATCCTCTAATGCATTACCCACACAAGTTTGGTTGATCTGGGACTTGAAGGAGACTAGGGATATGAGGTGTCCCATTTTACTTAACCCTGTGTCTAAAGCGTGAAACAAAGGTAAGATGCAGCATCCATACAATGCATTGAAGTAAGCATCCTCAGATGCATCACCCACATACGCTTGGTTGATCAAGGACTTATAATAGGCTGGAAATGGACCTCTTCAATTTTATTCCTCTAAGTCACTCAAACGTGAAATATACATCAGATGCAGCACCTGTACCATGCAATGCAATTATCATGCCCAGATGTATCATCCACACAAGTTTGGTTGATCTATGATTAATAAAAGACTAGAAATGGACCTGTACAATTCTACTTAATGAACGTCACAGGTCTCTCAAGCATAAAATATAGGTCAGATGCAGCATCCATAACATGCAATGTCATGAGCATCCATACAAGTTTGGTTAATCTAGGACTTATAGAATGCTGGTGAAGGACCTGCCCCATTTTACTTAAACATGTGAAATATGGATCAGATGCAGAATCTGTATCATGTATAGCAATAAACATCACCAGATGCCGAGATGCATCTCCCACACAAGTTCGGTTGATATAGGACTTATAGTAGGCTGGTAATGGACCTGTCCCATTTTACTTTACCATGTCACTGATGAGTGAAATATGGGTCAGATGTAGCATCCGTACCATGCAATGTAGTAAGTATCCATAGATGCGTCATCCACACAAGTTTTGTTGATGCAAGACTTACAGTAATGCTGGAATGGACCTGTCCCATTTTATCTAACCTGCTCACTCAAGTGTGAAATGTTGGTCAGATGCAGCCTCTGTACCATGCATTGTAGTAAGCATCCTCAGATTCATTACCCATGCAAGTTTGGTTGATGTAGGACTTATAGTAAGGAGGGAATGGACCTGTCCCATTTTGCCTCTAACCTATAGAGTGGACGCCGATGATGGGGCGATAGCATATTAAGCCCCCTCTACTCCCTCGAGGTGAGCTAGAAATAAATATCAGAAGTTAATTGAACTTTGACCTATACAAAGGACTTATACAGTTGTACTTAACCTAAAAATCAAAATTCTAACATGACTTGAGATTTTCTCCCTATATGTACTATAGAATTGGTGTAAAATCTCCAACAAACTTACCGTACGCTAAGCTCCGCCCATGCACGTACTATAGAACTCGTGCAGAACAATATAAGAATAGAAATAACAACTAGCTAGCTGTGATTTGTTGTCCAGTAATTCCCCGAGTCGCATGAACCAATGAAATTATCACCGAGCCGGGAAGCAGCGAGGTGATAATTTCATTCGTTCATACGCTGAAAAATCCATGAGCCTCGACGATCGATGAACCTCGTCGCATGAACCAATGAAATTATCACCTAGCCGCTCGGTGATAATTTCATTGGTTCATGCAACTCGGGGAATTACTGGACAACAAACAACAGCTAATGTAGTTAGTTTTTTTAAGCATTTGCTGTTTACAATGCTTAAGTTTGAAGATCTTTAATTCCCAGTGGTTTCACTTCAAGTATTTCCCAGTCTAATATAATGTGTTGTGACCTTGACAATCAACAGGTTTCCTTCTCAATGCTTTGTGTCAAGTTTGGAAAATATTACTTATCCAAGATCAATCGTTTAAATAATCAATATCATCATACATGAACAGGTAATTACATTGCTCATAAAATGTTTTCATGGAGCAATAAGTTGTGACATTTGACTCAACAGAATCTATTTGATTTTTCCTCTTGCAGCAGAAATCCTAATGTGGAACTTTGTCCAATTCCTGCCGCAAGTTATTATTCAACATTGTCAATTTGTGTATATCAAGACAACACTTAATATGCATGTATATGTACATGTATATGCCATATAAATTTCAATATCAAAGCTTTCATGTGTGAGCAATTTTTAAACAAGCATGTAATATTTTTTTCTCCCTCATATAATGTTTGTACTCTGAGAATGGATAATTGCTAAAAGGCAGGCCTACTTGTCCATACTGAAGTGTCAGGCTTTTAACCTAGACATAATTTGCATTTAAAGAAATACAATGAAAGCATTCAAACAACTTCAACATTTTAATCATTTTGAAATTTCAGCATAGAGGACAGTTCTCTCAGAAAGACATTTATTATCTGTATATGGCAAAATTAATAAATGCATGTATGAAGAACAAGTACATGTATCATCAAGCTGAAGAACAAGCAATCTATCTTAAAAAGTTTCCATAATTTCTTAATATTTATGATAGCATGTATAGAAAGGCAGTTTTCACATCAATATTAGGTATGCAAAGAAAATTTTGTTCCTACTAGGCTAAAATTTTGATTTATATTATTGGTTGCAACTTTCATACCAGCATCAGAATTATGGTGACAATATATCTTTTTTCTGAAAATTTCCGATTCCAAATATGAATCTTCTTGGTCAGTCAATACTGTTGATGTGACCGTTCATGTTAAGCATCCATCTGCCTACTGTGAAAACTCTAACCCACTTCCCCATCCCAACTTTTTTTGCTAATAAAAAGCAAAAGATACCAGGGCAGCAACAATTTCTTAAATTTCTTTTGACATTTTGAGATGAGCACTTTTTATACACCTAACAAGGGAAGTCCGGCATCGTCGGACATTTGTTGAAGGTAGACGACATATTCCAGAGGAGACAATGTAAGCATGATTTACAATTATTCTTTGATACTCTTGTTTGAATTTTGTTAGTTCTACATTTATCCCTTCAATAAACCAAAAATCTGGTTTATGTAAATTGAATTTCTTGTCATTTTTAAGAAATGAACACCTGTCCTAAGCAAACATTCTTGCCTCCAGTGGATGCTTAGGCTTACATATTGACCGTATACCTTTTTCCTTTCAAAATTATCGACAAATTTCCATGTAAAAGCATCATGATTATCATTAAATACAATCCATCTTTGTTATTGAATTATTTATTGACTATCTGTATAACATCATCATGGTTCATGAAATGCGATAGACCAACTCGCTGTGGACTATATTTAGCACTGGTTCCCTGAAACACAAATGAAGATATTATAAAATTGCTTATGAATTTAGCAATTCTAGTTCAGAAGAATTTTTTTCTTCTCATTTTGTAATAAGATTTTTACAATACACTTACACAGTGATATGTTCTTAGAAGCAGTTAGCCAACTTTTTTTCAAAGAGGAAGGATGGCATAATAAGGAAAGTACACTGAATGTTTTTAAAATTTGAAAGATCAGTTCAAATTTGCAGATAAGAAATTTTATTTTATAGCTTAAATAGTAAACTCACCCAAACAAGGGCATACTTAAAGGTGCTGACCATTGTCCTATGGATTGCATGGCACTGAAACAGACAGGACAATGGTATTTTAATAAATATCAAACTCCAGTAAAACAAGGAATCTAGAAAGTACATAAATGTACTTTGCTAGCACTTCAACAAATACATGTACTTCATCAGTTCATACAGTTATACTTCATTAGATACCTCAGCAAATACAATTATACTTCATCAAATACATACTTCATCAAATACAGCTATACTTCATCAAATACAGTTTTGTACTTCCAGCAAATACTTCAGCAAAGAAAATATGTCGCAAATACATAAACAAGATTCATACTGATTATTTCAGCAGAGTTATCACCATTATATGTGTGTTTATTCAAGAAAACATTATACATTGTATTCCTTTTCTGCTAAAGAGTATTTATTACGATTAAACAAAGTTTGTTGGCTGATTCAAGATTTCCATGTTATGTCCACTAAAGTTTGGTTACTAACAGTAGGTAAAACTGATGGATGGACCCCATTACATAAGTTTGGAAAAATATCTTCTTCTCCAGTTTTGCTCGTACCCTGTGAGACAGCCTATGTGAGACACATAAGTTGTCTCAAAGGCTCCAATTGACCAATGATAAAAGAGAATCTTATTGTGACGTCACAGTAACGTCGTCAAATACATGGCGTTAAAATGGCATGAAACGTCGTTTGATTTTACTTTTTTCTTATATTTCATGGAAGAAGAAATAGATTCTTTCACTTTCTAATGAGTGAGACATAAAAATGTACACTCGTGACAGAAATTGTTCATCTTTTCCGTCACTTGTGTAATTTTTTATGTCTCACTCAGTAGATCGTGATATAACCTATTAATTTTCACTTCTAAATGACCTTCACCTTTCAGATGACCATATGTAACCAGCCCTTTTGATACTTTATTGTGTGGAGCATGAGCAAATTTACTGAGAACTATGACAATGGACACTTTCTCCTATGTATTCTATAAAGATTTCAACATTACCCAAGCCAATGAAGACTTACTACATGCTCTACTGTACATCCTCTTCTGAGAATTAAACCTCCATCAAAATCTGGTCTTTCTATAATGGAAGATATAAAATAAACTGTTGATGTTAAATAGCTCTATACAACAATATAAGGGTATAACAGATCAAATTATAGGCATTTTTTCCTTGGCAAAAGCCTATGAGGACCTTATTTTGACTATTTGCAAAGGAAAATGATAGGAACAGAAGAAACGCAAGAGATGCTCAGCTTACCTCCCCTTTTCTTTGTGTAAACGCGGACCAGTGCTAAGAACTCCCATACTCTATCTAACAGGTAGTCCAGGTTTAACCTCATATTACAACTGTAAGTTAATAAAAAAAGAAATATAGGTAAAGATTACAAAACTCACCTCCTGGCAGAATGTTATAATGGTAAAATCACTAAAGCGGAAAAAGTATGTCAAGGTCATTTTATGAAAGTTTGATCAAAGATACAGTCATCCAATATACAAGTTTGGTACATATAGCACTTATACTTCGCTCAATATTGCTTTTAAAAGCAAAATCACTCAAGTGGAAAAAGCAGGTCAAGGTCACCTTATGAAAGTTTGATCAAAGATTAAATATGAGGTAATTTAAAAGTTATTTTCATTTGATTTAAGAGACATGCTTTGCAGTGAAGAGCTGTTCACTATCAAATCTTGCTTAGATATATTTCAAGTCCCACAGAAAATCCTTATTATTTTTTTACAAAGAGGAAATACTTATGATTCTGAATTTTCCTGTTAATGTTTTTCACAAGTATAGCTGAAATATATGTACTCAAACATCAAATGATTCCATCATCTCAACATACAGAGTTAATTCCCATTTGGGCAGTATGTGACGTAAACACAATATGACGTAATGAAATTCTTAAGAAACGTCGTATTTGAAGCACGTTTACGCTGAATTTTACACTCAGTCTGGTTTCCAAAGAATTTGATAATGTCACAACTAGTTTACATCAGATAATATCCAAAATGGGAAGTTACGGTACATTGTATATTGAAAAGACCGAATAAGATCTTAAACTTCCTGTTATTCCTACTGACCTGACGACAACGGTATTTGGTAACCTGGCTAGTCTGTCTACCTCTTCTATTGACACCTGATCTATCTTGTTGTACACCTATACATAGAGAATATACATAACTATAAATATACCACTTACCAATTTTTATAAATGATACACTGTAAACGTGGACATTTTCGGTTGGGGGATAATTTTTGCGTTTTTCGTGATCACATAACTACGAAGAAAATTACGGTACCCCCATGGAAAAACATCCACATTTACAGTGAATGAAACAAGCACAAAATGTAGATGTAAATGTCCCACTTGGAACCTTACAGGCACATTTTTAATTACATGTATAGCCAAAATGTGTCTTTAACAGTGATGATACAATGTACATGTATATTGGAAAACAACGACAAACATTTTGAGCTCAATATCTAAGATTGGAGGAAGGCTATGAAACATTACATAAGTTATAATCTCTAAATTTCATGCATTTGTGTATATTAAGTAAAGAAAATCATTTACATTTATATACATATGCTTTTACATACATTCCTTTTCTTTAGTATCCACGGACTGTGATTTTACCCAAACACAAAATCACATAAATCATATGCTCTACATTGAGTCATAATCCCATGTAAGCGTTAATATGACCTACTCGTGTGGTATCATTTTGGAGCATGGCCTTTTGATTTATAAAAGCTCAAAATTGATAGTAACATCACAGTCATGCAACTTGTTTTCAAATCCATTTTCTTATGGCAAAGAATTTCATTTCATGAATATGGGTATGAAAAACAAATTCATTAGAAAATTCTCTACAGACTGACACTTTGATAAAGATATCATTGATAATATTCGTTTTAATTCTAATTGGCATTGACAAAATATGTCACATCCATATAACTTACATATAAACAAGGCATATAGACTCTGGTTCCCAGTATAACATCAACAAACTCGTCTGAAGTACAGTCTTCTCGAAATAGCACCTCCGCATTAAATATTTCTTATTAATTGTTAAGATTTGTAATCAAATGATGCATATCTTGCATTAGAAAATATCAAAGACAATAAAATTTTAATTATAATTCACGTCATACACACGACATTCTGTTGGCTGAAGTCATTCAATTTGCAGCTATAAAATCATAACATTTATGACTATAAAATCATAACATTTATGACTATAAATCTACAACAAGGTCGCATCCTTAGCAAAGTTTGATAGTGACGTCAAGAAATATGCATTAAAAACAAGTGAATTAAGGGGATAACATTATTTGTATTTGAATAATCTGCAGGCATATAAAGTCTATATTGGAATTGGTGAGGTGACACATCTAGGAAAAGATGCAATGACAAGATTGTAGGACAAAACCAAATTTATCACTTATTTTACGTGTCTGCCTTCAGTAGAAAATCTACAGGGGTGATTTAGATCAATTGACCCTTCCGAACGCAGGAAAAATTTGAGAAATTCCATGACGTCACAATGCAATTTCGATGTTTGACCGAGGTTCGAAGCTTGTTTGTCCGAGGTAAAAGCATCGTGACGTCACGAAATTTTGCATTTTTTCCCACAATCAGAAGGGTCAATATATGATTTTCCAATAGATTCATAAGGCGGACAGACACCAGACATCACAAATTTTGGCGATATTTTCATTGTGACGTCAAAATAAAAGGCATGGCAACACATCAAGGTGCGTCAAGACGGTGCGATCAGATGTGACGTCACAATGGAAAAATGTGCCATATGATGTGATGTCTGGTGTCTGTGCATATAAAATCAAGGTTTAAAACGGTCATAGATATTTTCTGGAAAATGGACTATTGAACTTTGAGTAAGACGGATACTCCATTCGTGTAGTATCATCTGCACCATTTTCTCATTGCACTTTGTTAACTGTAATGTGGAGTTAAATGACATCCCTCCTCCTTTCTTTTGCTGTAAGTGGAAAACAATAGTGGGCATACATGTACATGTATATAACACATTTAAAGTGAAAAACATCCTTTCTTTTGCTGTAAGTGGAAAACAATAGTGAGCATACATGTATATAACACATTTAAAGTGAAAAACAATCAACTTAAGAAACCTCAAAACTTTTTTTTTTTTGGTTGTAATTGGGAAACAAATGTGAACATTTATAGCACATACATGTATTATTTCCTTAACATTATTTCTTTCAATTGTAGTTTTAACATCTTAAAGTGGGAAGCAATTGACTTTAAATAAGCCTCAACATGACATACATACGGTATTACCTTAAAATAAATATTTGGCCTTCTTTTATTCAGTCTAATTCCAACACTCTCCAATTCCTTTGTCAGTAATTCTCTGAAATCAGATGATAGGATTTCACTTATTTTGAATTTAAGTGAGTCACTGGAGTCCCCAAGGGCACATGTAGCCAAGTTTGATCAACTTCGATTGATCATCTGTCTCTTCAACGCATTCGAAAATTTTTGTTGACAAAAGGGGGAAGGTTCACTGACTACCAAAATCGGCCCTAAATTTTTGTGAAAAATAATTTTATGAAAATTAAGATTCAGCAGCTATTATATTTATCTCAAATACCTGCCAAAATAGAAAGTAAATATTTTTCATTGTCAAAACGTCACATGTGTTAGTTCTGACATCACATTGTGACGTCATTTGCTCTGCATGACGGAAAATGAAGGAAAATCGCCATATTTTCTGCATAAATCTTTAAAATAAGTATAGGCGCCAACCCTCAACCAACATAAATTTTATGTAGATCGAAAGATAAATTGCAACTTTAACTTTTTGTATGAAAATTATTTTGGGTGAGGGCTGGTGCCCTACTTATTTTCATAAATTTTGACCAGAATTATGCCCATTTCTTACGATTTTTCTGCATTTTATGAAATTAAGCCGATTTTGAAGCCATATCTTTCGGTGTATTGCACGTAAATTAAAATATTTATTTGGTATTTCAAACAACCATACATTTAACTTCCTTGATACAAAATACAATCAAAATCTAAAACATTCTAAAATTAGGGCCGATTTTCTATGTTACCGAACCTGCTCCTTTCTTGAAATTTCTAAAACATGGGTCCTGTGGCATCATATCCCACACATCCTGCTACGTTTTTCGGTACATTTTTGGATATAATAATTTTCACACTCTTTGGCCTTATTATATTGTTTAGATTGAGGATCACTGACGAGGGTTGAGTACCCGAAACGTGCATGTCTGGTCCATGTTGCAAATTTATCTGTTCTTAAATGATGCTATTGAATTTGAAGATGTTTAACATTTCATTTTTCTTAAAGTTCCTATTACTTCAGCAAAACTTAGGAATAAAATCTTGCTATATGGTCCGTATCTCTTGGTAATTGACTGGTTAGTCTATAGTCCGTGTTGACTGTTTTGAATTACTTTTGCAAACAAAATATACACCATAAAATCAAAAATTAAAGCTTTAAAAGTCGACTAATCTGATATATGTAACAAGTTAAATTCTAATACTAATAGTATACATGAAGATCTGAGTGTATATTTAACTTAGTATTCACAAACTTTTGAATTTCTCCTTTAGTTGCATCCAGCATCATCACCACTAAGTCAGCAGTACGAGCCACAGCTATAACTTGTCTACCACGCCCCTTACCTGTAAGATATTCATAGTTAAACTAAATGTATATACTCTATTTTTTGCGGGGGTTGATTTACCAACTTGTAAAATTTTTGAATTCATTTAAGGAATCATTGTTTATTATTATTTTTTTTTTTGGAGGGGGAGGGGGGTGGTAATCAAGGTTTTAACCATTCCAGCTTTTGATGTTGATACCTCAATCAACGAAAAAATAATCACTTTATATTTCATTTCCATGCTTTTAAAAGTTAATTTGGAGCTTTCAGTTTGTGTTGTTGTTGATAATGCTATCACATTGTTCAGCACAGTTCTGTTGACAAAGGCATCATGGTAACTTTTCAACCGATGAAAATTATGTATTAATTTAGTTTAAACAATATTCTATTCAAAAGATTTGAAAAGGATTGGACAACAGGCAAAGCCAATTTAAGTCCTCTCCCGAAAATACATAGTATTACATAATAGTTGTCAAATAATGTACAATTCTGTCCACAAAAAAGAAGTGTTCCTTATTTAATATTTCCAGGGTGATACAAAAATTTACTTCAAATGTATATAATATACATATAAAATATAAAACAAATTCTGACATGTATACTGGTATACATACCTGCAGCAGCGCCCTCTATAATACCGGGTAAATCAAGAAGCTGTATGTTGGCACCATTGTACTATAATATAATGAAAATGTTTGTAAATGCATTCATTCGTTGAGTTCCATTTCATTCATGATCAACTGATATCTGGCATTTGTACTTACAATTTGCATCGAGAGCCTGTTTTACAAAAATACTTATGAAAAATTTTAGGAATTTTCGTAACTTTCATCATCAAATAAAAGCTTGTAATGTTTTTCAATTTTCATCATATTGTGCTTTCTAATTAATATCATTTCTGCATACTTAATATAAATTCAAAAACAAAACATCGTGATTTTTAGTTTATAAGATGTACTAAGTGATCAAAAGTTACAAAAATTCCTAAAATTTTTGGCAAGTATTTTTGTGAAACAGGCTGCTGATTTTCAACACTAGTTACAATCAAATATTAGAAGGGAGAAAATGAAAAACAAACGTATTAATCATCATGAGCTAGCCGTTCAAGAATAGGTATGTCATCTGTTGTAATGAAGGTATGACTCTTAAATATGTAACTTTGACCTTGAAGGTAACCTTGACCCTCCTTTGGTGTTAAATCTAAATCTTTACTTGTTAAGATAACACATACGAAAAAGTACATACAGTGTATTCGGTCTTCTCGAAATAGAGATTTACTTCCCATTTGTGCAGGTATCTGATGTCAACGCATAGTGACGTCATCAAGTTCTATGGAAACTAGCGTGAAATTCAAGGAAACAGTGTTACATATATGACGTTTTCAAAGGAATTTAATGACGTCACAATGCTTTTACGTCAGATACAGTTCCTGCACAAATCGAACGTAGGACTGTAAAATTGAAAAGACGAAATTCTTGAAGTAGAACTATTGAACTAGAAATTCGATTATGTTATGTACAAAAGAAAGTATAATATGTATATACATGTTAACAAAATTGGAATCAAGAAAATTGTACTCCTAAAAAATAAAGACGCTCCATTAAACCCTTAAATCGTGAAATTTGATACTTGCAAAAATATCTGGTTGTATGATACTGTCTTACCTCAATGACTCCAGGTATACATGTGAGGGTTGTAAATTCATATGACGCTGATTCACTGTGCGTTGAGGTGAGGGTGTTCAATAATGTTGACTGAAATTAACAATTTAAAAACAAAATACTTAAAACATTCTAGGTGTTTTATACGTGTATGTAAGATTCTTTCATTCAATATGCTATCGAAAGCATATCAACTCCTTCCAGGGGTAAACACAATTTTCCATGTGCGACAAAATATATGAACATGGTAAAAAATGACGAGATTTACAAGCAGAGACCACACTGAACTATATTCAGGAAGCCAAATTCAAAGGAGAAGGTGTGGTAACCTGCCATTTTGGCCCTATTTTCAAATATGTTCATACATTGTATATTCATAATATTCTAGGTCATAAAATGTCAAATGTATGGTGAATCCAAATCAGGAAAGCCTATTTTGGTTTCACAGTCCTATACTGAATCGATGGATTTCTGACGGCCTTTTAATTTTCATAAAAAAATATTGTGGGCAAGACCTGGGATGTAGATGAATTTTGAAGATTTGTGTGTAAAATACGATGATTTTCCTTTGTTTTGCCTCATTCTGGGCAAATGACGTCGGAACATCACGTTTGTTATGTTATGAGGGCTCAAAATTATGACGCTGTTTTTTCTCAAACATTCAACATTGCAAAAAGTGATAATTAATCATTTGTTCATTAAAAGCAATTTTTTATTAAATTTTAGGGACGATATGAGGGGTTAGCGCACCTAGTCCTTTTACAGTAATTAAGAAAAGCAGAATTCCATATGTAAGCCAGAAAAATAATGTCTGAAAGGAGTATTAGGTCTTAAAATCATGTGAAACATGATGGCTGGTTTGACTTTGTCATAATTTTGAGTTAATAAGAGCAGAACTAATGCATACTGTAGTAGAGATTTTTTCTAAGATACATGCAGTTTTACTCTTACAAATTTTTAATATTTCTTTACTTGACTTGTACATGTACCTTTCCAACAGAGGGGAATCCTATGAGCGCAACCCTTGCATCACCAGATTTCATAACATCGAATCCTTCTCCCTGAAAAAAAAAGAAAATAATATTAACATGTATACTTTGACATTCTTCCTAAAGTCAGATCCTAACATACATATGTAGATTCTACCATTTACATCACAATTTTACTGTACTGTACAAAGTGGGTGCACATGGATGATAAAATACATGTAATTGGCTAAAGTGACTGACCAATAACAAAAATTTGATTATAAGTCTCTAATTCTTTAATTGAGGATTGAGGGATCTCCTTGTGTCGCACCTTATGTTGGCAGACTTATACATTATGTTGCCATAATCAAGGACTCCTCAAAGCGTTGTTTGATAGGCCAATGTTTATTTATTTACATAAGAATGTAAAAGTCTGCCATTAGGTGCGATATGGACATCTGACGATCCCTCAATTACTTTGGATCTTATTACATTACTTGCTTTTTTAAAAGGAACATACTGATACATACATAAAATTATTAAGGGAACAACTTAGGGATTCAAGCTCCTGTGTTAATTCTTATTTTGCCGATGATGACTAGGTACTGACCTTAGCTGCCGATTTACTGCCAGGCTCTAACAACTGTTGTCTGTATTTGGCTAACTTTGCCTTTAAGAGACCAAGATGGTACTCGGTGGCTACAAATAGTAAAATGAATTGATATGAAACTAAATATTGATATGAAACTAAATATTGATATGAAACTAAATATTGATATGAAACTAAATAGATAAATGATAACTTCTAAATGATATGACAATAGACAAAATCCAAAACACATCATTTTCATGCGGTGGTATCTCCTCGTAGTTTTCATTTTGTCACTTACTATTTTGTCTTTTTATTTTTTTTTTTGTTATCCCAAAATGACTATAAATAGCGGGGTGAAAAGTTGCTAAATGTCATTTTGTCAGAGTGACAAAGTAAAAGAATGAAACGGCAGAAATCAGCCTAAATATTTAGTCATAATGTGACAGGCCTAACTTAGAAAGTTTGTTGAACAAACACTTTAAACAAAACAACGTACATGTGAAGAAATGAAAGCCATACCACTCACCAAAACAGAATACACAAACAAACATCAATTAAATGTGAGTATAAGAAAAGGTCTGGATAACTGAAAATTTCATGAAATTTGCTAAGTCAAGGAACTATAACCCTTGTAAAAATTTGTCAATCAAAATCAAACTTGACTTGATCTGTATAAACAGCCAAAAAATCCAGAAAACTGAAAAATTCATGAATTTTGCCAAGTCCATGGGTCATAACTCTTGTAAAAATAGGTTAATCAAAACCAAACAAGAAATTGATCTGTATCACATTGAGATGTATTCGCATACCCAAAATGAGTTCAACATACATTTCTGCAACAACAACGAAAAAAAGTCTGGAAAACTAAAGTTTGACGTTTCGGTACAATAGAAAGAGGTTTCGGTACAATCGAGAGATGTTTCGGTACAATAGAAAGATGTTTCGGTACAATAGAAAGACGTTTCGGTACATGTACAAGTAAAGACCTCTTGGTACATTGTAAAAGACGTTTCGGTACAAAAAAAGACTTTTTGGTACATGGCTTTCTTTTATGATATAGGGTGATAATAAGTTTGTGTTTAGTTTTTATTTTAATAGAGGACACAGTCCACGCCACAAGCGCAGATGTTGTCCTCTTGAAGATAACACGTGTAAATAAATAGGAAAAATACTGGTTTCCAATGTTAATTCTGTACATTAATTCTGTATAACCTACAAACTCAGCTGTGTGGTTTTGCCAGAGTCTCGGGGCTTACTACTCAACCCATTGAATTTGGAAGTACTTCCGGTCTACATGGACAGAGGATTACTGTAAATTGCTTTATTTTCGTCAGCACTAATTTTTGTCAAGTCATTGAAAATGACAATTTCGTCAGTACGTAAATTCGTCATCCAAGGGTCCCTAAATTGTAAATTTGTCTGTTTCAATGCCAAATTAATGTTTAGATTCGCAGTCAAATCCACTGTATGTGTTTGTTTCATTGTTTCTTTAACAATTATGGGAAAACAAACAATGAGAGACATGTATATCACCTCGCTTGTTGTAACCAGAAGTCTCTGACGAGACTGAAGCTCTACTGTTTGTTTTTGTTATCTTCACCAATATGCATATGAGTAGAGATAAAAATCTTACTTTTCAAAGTAATCAAACAAAACCATGTAAAAAAAAACCCCCAAGACCTTAAAATTATGTGGATGAACATGCTGTAAATAACCTTTTGAATAATATATGTATGTGTCATTGAGGTGGAAGGTTAAATAAGATTATTGTCTTGTTTCCAGATTCCATAGTAGCAACAGTACATGTAACAGCACATACATGTATGCATTTTTTTCAGTGATTTGGTAATCATATTGCATTTCTATGCATTTTTCAAATCAAACGCTGTTAAAACCAATGTCTTCGCAACACGAAAGAGTTTAATTTTCATCTTTTTCTCTGTTTGTAATGACGTCGAGGCCTATTAGATCCATTTTCAACTACCATATTAGTAAAGACTTTAACTGGTCCAATCCACTTACATGTTTGCAAAATGTGACTAAAACTAATGACAAATATTGAAATATAGTCTCCTCAGGAAAAATCAGACAGAAGTAACACAGATATTCAACTGCCCAAACTTTTGTCAAGCATCCAAGTTAGCTGTGTTCAACAAGTAAAAAAAGCAAAGGTGTTAATCTGTTCGAATGTTGGACAACAACTGTAGCTGAACTTTTGCTCGAGCGACGGGCTGTCGGTACTGGTCACTGACATGAGTGATCCCCATTTTTATCCCTGTTGCATTTTATTTGAAATCATAACAGGCATTAGTCCCAGTCAGCCCGTTGCTGAATTACTGAGTTCATGCATGCTTATAGAAACTATTATGATTACAAAAAAACAACTTATTTCTCTATAATGAACACATGACCCCAGTCACATGACCGTTACAGAACAATCAGAAACTTGTTTGTACCTTGAGCCACAGATTTAAAGATACGTCAAATGTTAATGTATCCGGACTCGGCCCATGACTGCCCTAAGAGAAATCAGCCCTCTTTTGACACAATATAAACTTCCCCTTTCCTTTCCTGCTCTTACAAACTACAAGCTGCTTTCATAGATTAAAAAACATCATGTATTGCACAGAATTATACGTACATAATTCAATTACCACACTGCTGCACTGAACTTAAAACTCAGAGCTGTCATTAGTCACTTAAATAAAAAAAATGGTCAAGGTAATTTCTGAAAAATTAGGAAGAATTAAACTTGTACATTGTTGTAGCACTTTTAAAATTGTAATGAACAGCATAAATATAACTTACAAGAAGTATTTGAAGAGAAATTTTATTTACCAGAGGGAAAATTGAGGTGAACTGAGAGAGCAGTGGCTGCCATTGTTGTTCTTCTTTATTTATACTGCACAAGACAATTCGACCTCGAAACTAATTCATACCAAAATCATTTCTTAAAAAACTTTGTCACACCTATCAGAAAGCAGTTATCTCATGTAAAAAAACTTGAAATATGAATAAAATTGAAAGAAAAGCATGGAGTCTTACTGTCTTTACATTTCCAAAAACAGATAAAAGTATTTGAGCCCATATAGCTTGGTAAAGGCTAATATCGGTGCATGAATTATAACAGAAAAGAAAGAAAGGAAAAAAACAAGTAAAAATAAATAAAGGCACCCAATTGTGATACT
The DNA here is from genome assembly GCA_033119305.1 of Pinctada imbricata. Classification (NCBI taxonomy): domain Eukaryota; kingdom Metazoa; phylum Mollusca; class Bivalvia; order Pterioida; family Pteriidae; genus Pinctada; species Pinctada imbricata. Next base: position 44,016,572 of record VSWD01000010.1, read on the forward strand.
ATAAAGATAGATGAGCTTCATAAAAATGGAATGTACTAAAATAGCCATGGTTTTAACTTTCAATCTATAGAATTTTCTGAAGATCATTGAAAATGTACAGATCTTCAAACTGCCCGACAAAAAGACCACACCCTTTTTCTGAGTCCCTTGAGGTCAAGGGCTCAAACAAAATATAAGGTGCATATCTAGACTATAGACCAACCATTATGTAGGAAACAATTACATCTCTATCATTTACTGTTTCAGAGGAGTTGCATACAAAAGACCCCTTTAAGGAGGAAATGACCACACCCTTTTTCTAAGACCCTGGGGGTCAAGGGCTCAATCAAAATATAATCAAAACAACTAGGCCACAGACCAATCACAATGCAAAAAGAATTACATTTCTATGATTTATAGTTTCAGAGGAGTCGTGTCCACAAGAAATGTTTACGGACGCCGGACAGACGGACAGACGGACAGACGGACGGACAGACAGACGGACGACGGACGAAGGGCGATCGCATAAGCTCGACTGGTCTTTGACCAGTAGAGCTAAAAACATATCTTTCGGTAATCAGAAGTACATCAAATGCGACTTTATGCGCGTATTCAGTTTTCATTGATTTGCCATTTGCCTTTCGTAATAGCATTATGCTACAAAGTCTTAAAACTTTGGACCTCAAACGTCTTCTCTCCTCGTCTGTAATGCTTCAGATGCTATTAAAGTTTAACAAGAGACCAAACTATATTTGGTTAGTATTTATATTCGCCAGTTCATAATTTCGTCAAGGAAGGCACTGACGAAAATGACAAAAATTGGTACCTGACGAATAAAAACCAATTTACAGTATTGGACAACCTGTTTTCAGCGGTACATGTATATACAAAGTCAATAATCTAATTGAATCCATTGAATCATGCTTTACTAACTTGATTATATGTGACTTGAAACTGTTTCATTTGACTGCAATCTTTAACAAGTTACGACTAATACGCCATGACGTCATTATGCAACGTCAGAATGCAACGTCATCAAGTAGCAGGAATACATGTAACGTTGTTTCGCGGACTATCTGTACATTAGCTAAATATTTCGCCTGACCCACACGTTGTTTCTATTCCATTGTCTTTTGTTGTTGTTGGGTTTTTCTTTTTTGTATGTGGAAACAATGTGTGGGACGGGTGAAATATTGAAGCTATCTGTACATGTGTGTGGGGAATTGTTGAACTTTTCAAAAAACTGCCAGACCGATTCTGCACTGAGGTCTCTCTCATTTGTAGTTAAATAACTAGAGGCGGGTTTGTTTGATTTTTGTTTTTGTTTGTTCGTTTGTTTTGGTTTTTTTTGGGGGGGGAGGGGGGGGATTGCCGCTGGGGTGAAGTTGAAGGAGCAAATACATGTATATGTAAAAAATACTGAAAAATTTAAGTAGAGGAGGTTAAAAGTATCTCCCTCATCCCATAAAAACTTAAACGGTTAAAATTCCTGAAGAAATATACATTGAAAATCACGTTTAATACATGTACACCATATTTACTTCTTGAACTATGATTTTTTTATTTCTCCTTTTTATTTCTTTTTCATTTATTTATTTATTTATTTTCATATTTACTTGTTTATCTATCACTTGTATTATATCTACGCAGTACATGCTCAATTATCTTCAATTTTTAATTCAAAAATTTACGTTTTCAATGTTTGAAATAGTAATTTTTTTTTTTTCAATGTCACTGTGGCTTTGCCATAATTCATATTAAGTTTAGGTACCTATTTGATGATAGACAACGAGTTCACATAGCCTCGAACTCTTGTTGCTTGTGCTGTACGTGTATATGATTGGTAAAGAAATTTTTTAAAAAATGAAATAATATGGAAGATCCCAAATACTTCTAGATAAACTATTTTCCGCACACTTTTGGATTATTCTCAATCTTTATGACATCATCATTAACATACTTGGTCGGAAACTTAAATAAAATACAACATTTATCAAAGCGGAATGCAATATTTTATGATTTTGTGTATTATCCAATTGATACAATCTAAAACATGTACCGGAATGTCTTTGTACCATGTACCGCAACAACATTTTCCTTTATACTGAAATGTCCATGTATCGAAACGTCCTGCATCTGACAGATTGACCACAGGAACCTGTAGTTTTATTCGAGAAAATAAAATATTGTTCACTACCACACGACTCTGTTATTCTTATAAGAAATACTCAAGGAAAGAAACAAAATCGATGTTGATTTTTTTTCGATTTTCTCAACAAACATGTAAATCCACCAATATATCGTCTACATGGGACACGACGGACGAATCCTGACTTCCAACACTTAAAAGGATATATCATCTTCTAAAAACAACAATCATTACTTACCATAACAGCGGCAGATAGATGCTACAGCTCCTTTTTCGTGGACAACACAACATTTTCTCTTGTAAACATAATTTTCGTCAACGCCATGCGACTCCTGTATCCGAATATGCAAATTATATAATTCAGAGCTGAATGCATAGCCTGTTTGCCATAGGTCAAGAAAGTAATTTACTTTCTCTACTTTTAAATGATCAATGATAATTCATAAACTAAATAAACCTATCTTTCTATTCACTAAATTTCAATCATGGCATCGTCCTTTTCCACCTTTAGTCTCGGTAAACACAAGGAAGAGCGCATTCAAGGGCAGATCCGCCAAGGAAATATGGCGGGAAAAAAAGTGAGTGATCTGCCCTTGAATGCGCTCTTCCTTGTGTTTACCGAGTAAAGGTGGAAAAGGACGATGCCATGATTGAAATTTAATGAATAGAAAGATAGGTTTATTTAGTTTATGAATTATCATTGATCATTTAAAAGTTGAAAAAGTAAATTACTTTCTTGACCAATGGCAAGTAGGCTATGCATTCAGCTCTGAATCATATAATTTGCATATTCGGATATAGGAGTCGCATGGCGTTGACGAAAATTATGTTTACAAGAGAAAATGTTGTGTTGTCCACGAAAAAGGAGCTGTAGCATCTATCTGCCGCTGTTATGGTAAGTAATGATTGTTGTTTTTAGAAGATGATATATCCTTTTAAGTGCTGGAAGTCAGGATTCGTCCGTCGTGTCCCATGTAGACGATATATTGGTAGATTTACATGTGTGTTGGGAAAATCGAAAAAAATCAACATCGGTTTTGTTTCTTTCCTGTAGATTTCATTAATAGAATAACAGAGTCGTGAGGTAGGACAATAATTTATTTTCTGAAATAGAACGACAGGTTCCTGTGGATTGACAGACAAACAGGATGGAAACTGCAAGTCCCTTCCAGCAAGACGGGAGGGGACTAATTAGGACAGAGTTGGGTTTTTTTTTTTGTGAAATGAGTTACTCATTGAGTATAAGCAGTGGTGTGAATGAAAGACAAAAATCAAATGGACAAGTGATTCAATGAATAACAGGAAAAACCTTTGTTTTTCTGTGTTCGGGATATTTCCCTTTCTATTTCCTGGATTTTTTCTAAAATTCCCATATTGTTTCGAGAGCCTTGATATTTCTAACAACCAGAAATGTAGTATCAAATAAGAGTCAGTAAGATACGACGTTGACCACAGGGCGCAGACATTTTGAAATTCTAAAACGTGAATGTAAACGGGAAATATAATTCCGATGGAGCACTGGATCCGCCCATGAAACTCTATTCCTTCATTACACTTTCTTGACAATCTCAATTCTTTCTTGACAAACTCAATTCTTTCATGACAAAATTGAACTATGTAGTAAGAAAATTGACTTCTGGCTTAAAAAAATGAAATATTTTACTCTACTTCAAACGCGGATCTATTAGGGGTCAGTGCCTTCTTGAATTTCTCCGAATGATGGTTTCCCCCCGTTTTTATGTATCAATTTTCAAAGCTGTTCCACTATTGCCAACTATTTCAAGCTTCACCCAAAGACTTTGTAACCCCCTCCCCCTTGAAATAAAAGTAAGAAGAAACAAACAAAAGGGAGGTTTTTAAAATGTAAAAATGCAGAAAAAACAACTCCATTCTTTCAAAGATTTTTTTTTAATCTCCCTGACGCAGCACCGTCCCCATCTTCTCTCAAATTATCCCAAGACCACATTGAGGCAGAATTTCGGCCCAATTCTTTAAAAAATAAAATAGTTTACACTTTGTCCAGTCTGACCACAAAGACACAAAGAGTACACAAAGAATAGATACCCCCTCCCCCTTCCTAATATACGTATCAGTAGGGGGTATTCTTACAACGTTTAACAAATAAGTTATACAACTTATATCAATGTTTCGCGTTTGCTCAGATGTAGGCGTGAGGGGGTCCAAGAAGCAGGAGGAAACCGGAGTACCCGGAGCACCCCTCCCCCCCCCCCCCCCCCCCACTTGCCGAGGCCTGGGTGGGGGACCACCTACCCTCCGACATAAAACCCTTAGCCGAATCTGGGATTCGAACCCGGGACCTCAGAGGTGATAAGCGAGCGCTTGAGTACTCTTTTTGTACTGTAGTCCCTGTGGTCTGACAAGAACATTTTCTGATTGTTCATTTCAAGAAGTTCGTTATTTGCTGGTTATTTTAAAGATGTGGATTGGAAATATCCGCATGAGTCTGAGTTTTGATATAGTATGTCTTTAGTGCATTGGACTATTATTCGTGATTCATCTCTGAGATGAAGAAAATTCCCCGATGTAAACTTGAACATCAAATGACTTTAATATAATATTGTACAAAACATTCACGTACATGGACGTGAAGACCCTGCATCACTTTCGATCGAACATTCGCCTTTTGTTTGTTTGTTTAGTTTTTTTTTTCAAGTTACGAAAGTTGAATATAAATTCCAATATCTATCCCTTAGATAATTTTGAAATTTTGATTTTCAACTGAAAACGACGCCTGGGTGTCTTTAAGCTAGATTCATTTCTCACAGAATCAGTATTTTTCTTTTGAAATACATGATCTGAGCGACACCGACCTTCTTGCCCCCCCCCCCCCCTTGCTCCCGGATGAATCCGCCACTGACAGCTGTTGTAGATCACAGAATATGATTAATATTTATTTCCAGAATGGGCTTGTGGGTATTGCAGTACATGTAGATCTATATATTAATTCGAGTTCGAAATATCGATTTGCATACAAAATTGAATTGAATATACTTTCAGTGTACAAAAGTGACAAAAATTCATTTTTATGGGAAAAAATCAATTTCCTACGTCATAGTTCAATTTACTTTATCAAAAAGTTTTCTGACAGTATTTATGAGAGGGTGGACAGGGTTAAAGGGAGGAGAGGAAGGGGGCGGGAGGAGGGAGAGAGGGGGAGAAAGGAGGGGGTGGACAGGGTGAAAGGGAGGGGAGGAAGGGGGCAGGAGGATGGAGGGAAGGGGGAAAAGGTTGAGGAGGGAGGAGGGGAGGGAAGGGAAGGGAAGGGGAAGGTAAGGGAAGGGTGAAAAGGAGGGGGAGGGAAGAGGGGAGAGCTGTAAGGGGGGGGGGGGGGAGAGAGGTACCCCCTGTCCGCCCCCCCCCCCCCGAAAGGGGAGGCAAGGGGGTGGGAGGAGGAAGGAAAGGGGGCGGAAGGGGGGAGGTAAGTGAAGGGTGAAATTAAAGGAGGGGAGGAAGGGGCGGGAGGCAAGGGGGTGGGTGGGGGAGGGAGGTTCCCCCCCCCCCCCCAATTTATGCGGAAAAGTTTTTATTTTTCCGAAACTGATGTCTCCGTAAGAGTCCGTTCTCGATCTTATTTTATTTCTTTTTCACTTCCGTAAATGGCGGCCCCCATCGAAGTTTCAAAGTTTACATAACCTGTGATTAGTTAACAGCTGCAATTTGTTGATATGAACACAATGTTCAAAAGATAATGGAAAAAACTTATTGTAAGAAGCAGGTGGATCTCAACAGTTAAGTTCTAATTGTAGCAGAATAAGAAGGAAAAATATTCAGCTTTGTGTTTTTTTTTTCTTGAAGTTGAATATTGTTGATGATCTGGATAATCTTCATTCAAAAGCAGTTTTCGAGACCAGGTTGATAGAGAATTGTACAACATTCTTTTAGAGGTAATTGCTGTTTCAGGGCAGTTTCTTATAGTTTTTGTCAATGTCATTTGATGGACAGGGGATTATCTGACATTGAACATAAATTGTCTTGACACATGGGCACTTCCTCTCTATGAGGGTATCAGGACACTTCGTAACCAACAACTCATAACCAAAAAAAGACAACTCGTAACCTGACCATTTTGGTGACGAGTTGTCTGGTGACGACTTGACCAAACAACTCGTCACCAAAACTTAGAAGTTTTCTAATAAAAAGTCGTCACCAAAACTTAGAAAAAATCTTGATAAAACTCAAGTCGTTGAGTTTTTAACAATTTTTTTTTTTAAGCTTTGGTCACGTCTTAAAAACACAGAAAATGTTACCAAATTATGTTGTAAGATTCAAAGCTATATCGGTCAAATTTTCTAAGTTTTGGTGACAAGTTTTTAACAATTTTTTTCTAAGTTTTGGTGACGACTTTTTATCGAGATTTTTTCTAAGTTTTGGTGACGATTTGTGTGGTCAAGTCGTCACCTGGTTACGACTTGACCAGACAACTCGTCACCAAAATGGTCAGGTTACGAGATGTCTTTTTTTGGTTACGAGTTGTCTTGTTACGAGTTGTCTTGGTGACGAAGTGTCCAGCAATCTCTATGAGCACAGTCACCGCGGCACATGAATGTGTAATTGCGTCACACCTTCCTTATCTTACCTCAGGTTGTGAAGCGATAACGAGCACGGTCCCATTCAATCAATTAATTCAGCACTTTAAAGTTTAACTGGATGGATGTTCATTATCGCGTGGAATGCATGCACAGAAGTGCCATATGTATTGAGTTCATCCAGCAAAAATCAATGAAACATCAATGCGGTGACTGTGCTATGAGGGAATGGGATGATTGACTCTTATTTGGGTGTCTCGGACGTTTTGCTTCTAATGAGCATTCGCCCTGCATGAGACTTTTCGAGCATTTCTAAATATGTTCAATGATCGAACAGAAATGCTTATTTAAAACTGAAAAAAAATTCATATCCTCATGAAATATGTATTTTACATTGAACAATTTATTTATTATATTTATGATACTTTAATTTTAATCTACTGGTATAAAGGTGTCGGCAATTTTCTCATTGATTGAATTGCTGAATAAACAATCTATTTACATTTTAATTTGTGTTGCGAATATAACTTAATTACATATATATTAATTACTTGTTTTTATCTTTAATTTAACGTTTATTTTAATGTTTATAGTACATTTATTGTAATTAAAAGTAGTTAGACAAATATGACATGAATGCTTTCAGGTAATCAATGAATTGCAATGCTCATCAAACATTCCAATAAGCATATCATTAATTAATAATTATCAGCTTTGACTTAGGTTTATCATGTCTTCATTTTAGTAACATAATTAGTAGAAATTAATGTAGACAGGATTGTTTTTCTTCAAATGATACCGGTATTTTCAGTAAAATTCATTGATCAGATATATCAGATCAGATACATGTATATAATTATGTACAAACAGTAAAATTAACTTATTCTGTATGAAGAAATCGGAAAAAAAGGTCTTTCGGGGAGATCTATGATATCCTCACTGGTGACGGTGGGGGCATAATATAGTGGGAGGAGCACTAAACAATTGCCTGTGCCTTGACACTTGTATCCTTGACTTGAATTCAGATATTGAAGTGATATTTTGTTCATTTGGTAGGTTAGTGTAGTAATAGCACACTTACTTCTTACCTTTTAAGGCCCTGGATCGAATCCTTGTTTCAGCGAATTGGTCATACATCGGAGTGTATGGCAGTCTTAGGAGGTTTTCTCAGGGTAACTCCGTTTATTTTTATTTAATTTGAATTTTGTTTAAAGATATATCAAGACAATCCAGTCCTCAGGAAAAAACTCACTTAAGAGTAGTTACATTTGTAGCCTGGCTACCAGAAATTCTGCAGGGTTAGTAGAAATTGTTTGACAAACTATACAATTTTCATGTAGAATTTGTCTTTGCAGTGGAGGATTCAGGGGAGTGCAGAGGGGGCTTTCCCCCCTCCCCCACTGGCATTGACCCAAAATTTTCGAAAATAGGAATATTTTGGCCAATTTTCAGTAAAAATAGGCAAAATTCGCTGGCTAAGGGGGCGCTAGATCCGCCACTGCTGTGGGCTAGGGTTTCAAAAGATTTTGTGAAGATTAAATGACTAGTAGGACTGCACTGATTTATTGTTCAAAGCTAGTGTTGTATAATTGTAGAGAAACTGAAAGGATTATCGAGTAACTACATGTATATATATACTACAAGGACATTATATAAACAGCATTAAAAAGGTACAAGTGACTATGACACATGGATATTTTATATATTTGTACAAGTATTACATGTACCTTGTTTATTTTGCAGATTTTCATTTTACTACTGAAGGCAGATGGCTCTTTACAACTTTCGTGGATTTTGTATTAAAAACAACAGATTCTTTGCCAAGGAGTTTTCAAAATGCACTGTACACTCACAGTACTTTAGTTCATGCAGCTTCAGCAAAAACCTAACTTTATGCCGTGGAAGCTTGGCAAAGAATGCTCAAAATAAGCATGTCGCACAGCAAGGAATAAATAGAACAGTCAGAAACTTCATTTCTAGTATATGTATCAAGGGATATGATTGTGGACATAGTAAATTGGAACATGCACATAAAAATAGTTGTAATGTCTTCTTGACACCAAAAAGCCAAGGTCTTAATATAAACAGTATTAGATGCCGTGCAGACGATTATGACAGTGAATTGAGAAGATATAAACGATCTAGAAATCCTTTTCACCAAGAAAATGACGATGAAGTTGGAAAGAATACTGTGATGTACCTTGCTGCCATGGCAATATTCTTTTTGGGTGCTAGCTATGCTGCCGTGCCTCTGTATAGAGCATTTTGTCAGGTATGAAATTTACCTATATCATTTCTTCCTCCTGACATTTTTTTGCCTCTGTATAGAGCATTTTGTCAGGTATAAAATTTACCTACATCATTTCTTTCTCCTGACATTTTGTTGTTTTCATTCTCATCATTCTTTCCTACTCTTTACTTACAGCTTTGAAAGTATATGTATGAAATTTAAAACATCCACAAATTCTCTCTCTCTCTCTCTCTCTCTCTCTCTCTCTCTCTCTCTACTACTACTACTACTACTACTACAGCATCTGCAATTAAACATCATATGTAATTTGTTCTAACAGTAAATCTTTTCTATGCCAACGTTGAAATATTTGATATATTCATTATATTAATTAAACATCATATGTAATTTGTTCTAACAGTAAATATTTTCTATGCCAATGTTGAAATATTTAATATATATTCATCATGTTCATTCATGCAATCGCAATCAGATTGATTTTCTACACATTTCTTATTATATTTAACAGAAAACTGGTAGAGGGGGTAAGTCGGTGCAGGCGAAAGCAGAAAATGTTGAAAAGATGAAGCCTGGGGAAAGAGAGCTCACCATCCAATTTAATGCTGATGTAGATTCCAGCATGAGATGGAACTTCCGACCTCAACAAACAGAGGTCAAGGTCAGTCATTTAATGTACTTATTAGACCATTTTCACGTAACATCGTTTGAAGACTAGATGCCCAACTTGACACCATTTGATGGCTTCTTTAAGTTCTTACGTGGTAGCAACAAAAGTTAAGTCATAGTTGTACCGGTAACACAGCATCAAAGATTTCTTTTCGTTTTTCAGTGAATTATTTTTGTATGCTTCTTGAATCAAAGTTTTTGGGCAGTCTGTCACCATCAGTCTGACTGCATATTCTTTTGTCTGTCATTCTGTTTGAACACGTCTATAGTATTATAATACTTTTAACATTGATCGTAACTAAGATAAAGAGATTTCACATGTACCGTTATATCTTGTGACAAAACCTTTTCATTAATTCCCAAACTGATGGACTTTGATCCACATTTTGAAAACTTCATCATTGGCCATAACTTTAGATTGATTATTTTTTATATGGCTTTTAATTTATGCTTTACATGTGAATCCAAAGTGACAAGATCTTACTATTGATACCAAATTGTTTTACCTTGTGACATTGACCTTTGGGTTTGATACTCTGGCAAAATTCATCTTTATCACTTACTACATGTAGTACAAAATGAATATGTTGCATACATGTAATGTCGGCGCTGTGGGTTAGTGGTTAGGGTGCCAGGCCAGTGACGGAAAGGTTGCTGGTTCGAGCCTCACTAGGACCAGGGGTTGGCTGACATATACTCCTCTATGTTCTGTGTTTATATATACAAAAATGTCCTTGTCAGTGAATTGTTTACATGTCTGTGGTGTTTAAAAAAAATTATGTTGCATAAATCCATATTTTACAAGTAATTGAGACAGTCTTCACAAAAACTTTTTGGAGCCACTAGCTCAATGACAAATTCTACTGGCCGATTCTATAGTTTATTAGACAATTCCTACTAGCCTGGTTAAATTTTTGGTATCTCCAGGATAGTGAGTTTTCGTGAAGACTGTTGAGATACTTGTACATGTAAATCATTCAATCCTCTCTTGAATTGATGATAAAGTATCTTGCAGTTTCAAATGATACATAGTTTATGTATCACTATTGTAAGCTACATATTTACAACAAATTTTGATAAATTGATACTAGTATGTTAACAGGCATAGAAATACTTTATTAACAGCTTAAAGAAGAACTTAGATCTAAGAATTTGATAAAGCCTAATTGAAAGATACAAACACATGTAGTAAAAGCTGTATTTATTTTTATATTTAGTAATGGTAAAATAAGTTCAGTTTTGATATTCTTATTGGATAACACTGATTGACAGGTCCGGTCTGGTGAGACGGCATTGGCGTTTTATACAGCTATGAACCCAGCAGATAAACCTATTATCGGTATATCTACATACAGTGTGATTCCATGGGAGGCAGGGGCATACTTCAACAAAATACAGGTGAGCTATACAGGGACCTCCTCTCTGTTGACATTAAAATAGAAATTATAAGGTCCTTGCTTTGAAGCACATTAAACTCCAAACATTTCTAGTAACTGAAATGAGACAAAAAATGTCAGTTATGATTTGCATGTTAGATACTTCAAACTTGAAGTCTGTCCAAAATGTGAACAGGCTGGAGTTTTAAAGACTTTTTTTGACAAGTTTCAGATTGAATCAGCTTTGGAAAAAAAATCAATTAGATATCTAATAAAAAAGGCAACAATTTAAACTGGAATTTTGGGGGAAAAGTTTTGTGAAAATTATTAACTAAGAGTTATCTTTCTTTCCATGTTTCAGTGTTTCTGTTTCGAGGAACAAAGATTAAATCCTGGTGAACAGGTGAGTTAAATTTAACAAAAAAATGTTCATTTTAGACCTAGTCTGTTATTCATTTGACATTATTCATTTGATATTGTATTGTTCACAATGGGATGAACTGAAAGCTTTGAAATTTTGGCATTTCATGCTTATAATCAGTGTACATGTATTCCCCAACCCCACCCACCGAAAACCCACCCCACTCCCAGCAACATGTTCATTGTAGTTATACTGGAATATAAGTTTGTTTTTGTATGTGCCATTTATATACAGTAAACTTCACCTATAACGAACAGGTTTATAGCGAAATTCTGCTTGTAACGAAGTAAAAAGAAATACCCTGCAGAAGTCCTATTACCCTCCATTGATTTTTGTACGCCTGTAACGAATGTGTATGTAACGAATTATCGGCTTTTACAAAGCAATCTGGTGGTCCCATGGTCTTCACTGTAACGATATGCCATCCAGGTATTCCAAATTCCCCTGGTGGACAGATGATTACTAATTATCAAATAATTGGTCTCCCTGTCTGTTGTCCCCGCGCTTATTACCTATTAGAAGACGTGTTGTATATACACATGGGGAAAGGATTGCCAGTTATTTAAATTTTAAAATACTATGTCGGCATGTCAATTGTAAAGTCACAACTGTTACATAGCTATAGCATACTGGTCTTATCTTTTCATTCATTCAGAACGGCCACACCAAGGAAACATATAACGAAATATGGCTATTACGAATGAACAGTTCTAATAACAGCAATTATCAATATCTTATTTTAATTTATATAACTTAGAAAAATTGGAAGAAGCTTTTCTTCATAGTATACTATACATGTAAGAATCTTGATGGTTCTGTTAGAATGGTTGCTCAGAACCGAAGGATGTGTCATGACCTTGAACCAAGATCAAAAGTCATATTGCAATTAATTGATGGATAAGATTTTGTCTTGGTCATAACTTTTAACTTCCTACATGGATCTGAATAAATATTTCACAAGATTGTTGCCCAGAACACAATAATGTGTCATGATTTTGAAAACAAGCTTATAGGTCAAAGGTCAAGGTCACAATGCATTTGATAGGTAAACTTAAGCCTTATTTTGGTCTCCACCTCTCATTGATTCCATTTCAGTAATGTTTCAAGAATTGTTCCTTTGAATCAAAGAATATTAATGACCTTGAATCAAGGTCATATTGGCAAGATCAAGGTCAGAGTGTGAAGGATAGATAAAATCTTTTTAATCCATTACTTTTCACTGCCAGCATGGAATTTAGGAATATTTTACAGACTTACTGCTTTAGACCATCAGATCTTGACCTAATAAGGCCAAATATTACAGTACTGATGCACAGAACCAAACTGTTAAATTTTTGGCCTATCATTTTGAAATTGTATTTGGATTTCAACATTACATCAAAGTATTGTAGCTTTGAAATAGTGCCCATAACCTTAAATTACAAAACCGTTACTTAACAAGAACCGATGATGATATAAGTACTTTCAATGGCAAAAGAAATCAACTTTACTTTAATATGTTTAAGTCTATTGTGTACTACACATTTAGTATTTATTATAAGTATGACGGGCGCATAATGTTACGCTAGCGTTGCTCTTCTTATTCTAGGGACCCAGGTCAAGACCTCCATAGAAAGGTTTTTGGGGTCTTAGCCTATGATATTTTGGAAGTCTTATATGAAAAAAAAAGAAGATAAAAACATTTTTGATGAATTGAAGTCCATAGAAAATTTAGACCCCCCTAGATCCCCGCCCTGGATCCTTTCATTGTACTTCTCTATTTAATCCTTTCGTGGTATTCAATTATTCCTTTGGTTGTGATCGATGCTCTTAATCAGCATGTACTTACATACCCTATGATGCAGACCTATCTATTCTTATATTTACCATGATAAATCTTGTTAATCTACCTAGAAATGTGAGACACAAGCCACCGGAATCGATAATTCGGCGGTTTATTATATTTCATAAAGGAGCTATTTCATGTATCATCGCATGCGGTGCCAGACGGGGAGGCGGATATTCCTGTAACAGACAAATATTTCTTCTTATGCATCATGTCTGACCCCATGAACTTTTGTATTCATGCACGGACCTAGAGGTGGTGTGTGAGGGGCGCCTCCCTCATTTTCCCGAAATTCATTAAAAACGTAATTTGTATTTAAAAAATTCGAATATTTTTTGTCGAAAATCATCCAATCTGATTAAAACCATATCTCTACATGCTCCCGGTTTTGTAAAATCGGGAGCATGTAGAGATCTGGCTTTAATCAGATTGAAAGTCATCTTGCCCCCTGTTCGTCGGATTTGGAATTCTACCCCTTGAAAACATATTGAGTTAGAGGTTTATTTAATATTTCAATTTTTAAAATTATTTTTAAATTAAAATAATTAAATTTCTAGTTCCGCGCATTTTCACACAAAGGATATTCTGATTAACGCAGACTCAGGGATATTTTTTTTTTACAAAATTAGTTTTCCTTGTTTAAAGCTTTTATAAGGAGACCATCAAAGTTATCTTTTTAATTACTTCCTCTTTATTTAAACCGTACATTTCCTTGTATGTTTGTTGAGATCCTGACACTCCGACGAAATATCTGATCAGACTTGAAATTTTCATCGGATTAAAGTTCAAGATCTTGCAATTAAAAGGAATATGCCGGTAATTAAAAATGACAAGTGTAATCAGGAACAGAAATTCAAATAACAATATTAAAAATGGTCAACAAAATTAATGATTCATTAATGATTAGTATATTCAATAGGAAATTCGAGGACTTTAAACACCACCCCTACCCTTTCCCCTGTCTTTTTTCAGTTATTCAGATTTTTAATTTTGACGAGGATAAGGATGGTGTGACGATTGACCCCCCCCCCCCCCCCCCTACTGGATATGATGGATGACCCAGCCAGATAATTTATAGGAAAAAATATATTGATACAGTGTTAGCATATTGGCACATATGAATCACATATTTTCCAACGTTTACACCGTAGATGACTGTCTCATTAGAACTTGCAACAGGTCTTAGTGTAATTTCGTTGCTCAAATTGTACCTTTGGAGTCCTAATGTCCTGGTATGGGAAATTTTCACATATAGGAAGAGGATCAGACAGACCCTGGAGACCCATGGATTGCCTCCCCTTGTATTGCATAATAGTGAACTTCCTATGTTTTACACCAGATTTGTCTAATTAATGACAAACTATGTGATCATGAGCGGTATGCGACACTGGAGAAAATGACCTGCCAAACATTGATAAAGTAGGAAATCAAGTCAATAAAATTCGTCATTCAATGATTCAGAGCTGATCATCAATAGTAATTAGTCGGTTTATTTAATTGATTCGTTCCCTGAAATAACAAACGCCGGTGTTGTTCAATCGAGTGAAATGCGACACCCGTTTACGAAAGACTGATATTGACAATTCAGCATCACGTTGTCATGGTGATCTTTACATCGCTCCATAGAAAGAATTCCTTGTCATGATGATTTTGATTGTTAAGTAAGGACAGAAAGCTAAATCCCGTGAATATATATTATATACAATTAGATCTTGGGGTTATCGAAGGACACATACAGCAGTCTAGAATAGAGCGTCTGTCTGAACTCTGTTTGGCCTCTTTTAAGTGAAAATGCACAGTCTAAAAGTACTTGTTTCATCACATTCTTGAATGAAGTCCACGTAAATTGTTGCCATAACGCAGAAAACCAGACTTGTCAGAATGACAACATAGCTCGCCGGTGGCAACCATATGTAAATTGCAACAACAACAAAAAGTAGGTAAAATTTCAAGGTCAAGGTCACTAGGTCAAAATTTATGGTACGGCATGAAAGGTCTTATCACAAGGAATGCACATGTGAAATATCAAAGCCCTATCACTTACCATTCAAAAAATATGGCCCAAGTTAAAGTTTTTGAAAAGTAGGTAAAATTTCAAGGTCAAGGTCACTAGGTCAAAATTTATGGTACGACATGAAAGGTCTTATCACAAGGAATGCACATGTGAAATATCAAAGCCCTATCACTTACCATTCAAAAAATATGGCCAAGGTTAAAGTTTTTCAAAAGTAGGTCAATCTCCAAGGTCAAGGTCACAAGGTCATAAATTTTGGTATCCATGGAAAGGTCTTGTCACAAGGAATACACATGTGAAATATCAAAGCCCTATCACTTACCATTCAAAAAATATGGCCAAGGTTAAAGTTTTTCAAAAGTAGGTCAATCTCCAAGGTCAAGGTCACAAGGTCAAAAATTTTGGTATCCATGGAAAGGTCTTGTCACAAGGAATACACATGTGGAATATCAAAGCCCTATCACTTACCATTCAAAAAATATGGCCAAGGTTAAAGTTTTTCAAAAGTAGGTCAATCTCCAAGGTCAAGGTCACAAGGTCAAAAAATTTGGTATCCATGGAAAGGTCTTGTCACAAGGAATACACATGTGAAATATCAAAGCCCTATCACTTACCATTCAAAAAATATGGCCAAGGTTAAAGTTTTTCAAAAGTAGGTCAATCTCCAAGGTCAAGGTCACAAGGTCAAAAATTTTGGTATCCATGGAAAGGTCTTGTCACAAGGAATGCACATGTGAAATATGAAAGCCCAATCTGTATTGGTTTAAAAGTTATAAGCAAGGTTAAAGTTTTTGTGCACGCGCACGCAGACGCAGACGCAGACGCCAACGCCGACACCGGGGGTATGACAATAGCTCTCCGGACATTCGTCCCGGCGAGCTAAAAAGTAGGAAATTTGTCAAAATAAATAAAAAGAGAGAGAGAGAGAGAGAGAGAGAGAGAGAGAGAGAGAGAGAGAGAGTAAAGATCTTGAGTACAGATTTCATTTTGAGGTTCCTTTTATGCGACCGTGTTGTCAAAAAGACTGCGTATTTCGCAGAAATTCTAAAAAAAATTCCAATTTGAATGACGATGGACGTTTCTTCTGAGGGATACACGGTATCCACCCCTTTCCAGTAATATTAAAGCAGTTGAACCCCTATTATTGACCAAAAACAGAAGGACTTCGACCCCCCCCCCTTTCTTTGTTTTTAATCCGCGCCTGAAACTGACCGCTGTCTATGTAAAAATGACACATTGGCTAATCACCTCTGACTCACTTCTGGATATCCCTTTCCTCGTTGATGCAGGTGCTGAAATAGTCAATCATAGATGTGTCAAAAGTCAAGATAATTATCTCTGTAAATAAACCACAAATAGCGTGAAGGGGGGGGGGGTATTTGTACAAGAGTTGTCTTCCATAGCCTAAAGTTTGGTTAAAGGTTCCACCTTCAGGTTTTATAAAGAATTGTCTACGTATTTCAGCACGCTGCCATTAGATATCTAATGTTTCTTTTATATACTAGTATATTTTTTACGAACTTTCGCAATGAGTCACACAACTTGAACCTTATGTCTGATTTTGCGATAGAAATCTCGACTTGTGTGTGCCTTATAAAATATTTTCTGGGGAACCTAAGCATATGTTTCAGATTCACGACCGAGCACATTTTATGAAATTATTACATCAGTCCTGGGAAAATGATCATCTTTTGGCACAAAGTGAAGCGGTTTTTTTTTTTTTTTTTTTTTTTTTTTTTTTTTTTTTTTTTTTTTTTTTGTACTAGCGCTTGAACCAAGACCAGAAGTAGTACCAGTAACGTTAAGATAGGGGTAAAAGATTTCAAGTAGCAATACCCGATTTAGATCATAATACGCAAGATTACCGCCTCCCCCGCTTTCAAACGTTGTTTGTCTGTAACTTTGAAATCCCTTTTATATAAAATGATTTTTTTTTCAAGCTGACAAGAGGCTTCTTTTCTCCTTCTCTTCTCCGAAATTAAACGAAAAACACTAAAAGTGGTAAACAGGAAGACTGTACCGTCTAGTTTCCGTGATACTACTTGTATAATATAGACGTCGATTTGTTTGTCAACCTGTACATTGTTGGCAGTTTTGTTGGAACCTTTTCCTTTTTTGGATGTTTAGAGGCTTTGTTCATTATTATTATGTTATATCGGTCGATCAGGAACATCTGCCATGTCGGCAATTAATGTTACTCAATTTTCATTTTTTTTATTTGCAAGCGCGGATTTATCGAGAAGGAGAGGGGTAGGACCCCACCCCTGGAATTTGCAATAAATCCTCATTTTTTCCTGTTTTTTACGTTTTTTTTTTTTTCAAATCATGTGCTGGGCCCTATTGTAAAAATTCTAGATCCGCCAACGATTTGCCATGATGCTTTATTCAGCCATTATCCAAACTCGGTAATAGATTGTTTAAATGATGTTTCAGCGTAAAATCAGCTGTTCCTTTGGGGATAATTATGGAAGATAGGTTAGGGACGCACGTGTAGCAGATGAATTTTTCATGAAACATATTGACATGCAAATCTCCGAGCGATAGCATTGTGGCATTGATCCTAACCTTTTGATGTAAAATGTCAAGATTTTTTAATAGACAAAAGTACATAATCATTTCGTTGACATTCTTTGAATGGACAAAAAATGTGAATACCCTTGGAATTTGAAAGTTGAAAAGATGCATCCTTGCTCAGTTCCGCACTTCAGACATTTGATATATAATCGGTTTCTTTTCAAGCATTTTATGTGGTATACATAGGATACAAGGATTTGTTGGCTTCTTAGGTACTTTTTCTATCTTTACATTTCATAGAATACGCAAGTGTCAAAGTTTTTTTCTTTCTGGCTTGCCTAGATTTACTTGTTGAATATCTTAGTCATCGTACCTTCATTATTTCTTCTTCCTTCTCTGAGTCAGAGTCTGACGGGCGGCGGAGGTTAGAAAATCAAAGTTTTAGAACTTCTCATTATTTTCCTGAGATAGAGCAGAAGCAAAATATTGACGTTTGGGAAGATAAATTATGGTGTAGTAAATCGCATTGTGGTGTAGCAAACCGCTTTATTACCGATTCCATATACCCTGTTTCTGTAGAAACTGTCTTATCCACATGAAAAAGGGGAGGAGGAAAGGGGGGGTAACCCGGGTTTAGCTTCTCCACAGAAACTTTCTCGACTTCAGTTTGAGAAAGGAAGCTTGAATGGAGAGGGAGCAAACCATTTATTCGGATTATGTAAGCGAGATACCGCATTCTTTGTCGACCACTTGATGGGAAGTGGATCCTTCATTGGTATTGTCTTTTTCTAACTTTCCTTTTTATAAAATGAAAGTGAGCACATGACAACTTGTCATGTGCTCACTTTCATTTTATAAAAAGGAAAGTTAGAAAAAGACAGTATTCCTCGAATCCAGATATACTGAAAAAAAATAATGTCATTACTATAAGCAGTTGAATATTTGGAGACCACAACACATATGTAAGAATAATTTATGATCAAAAGTATAAACTCTTAATTAATTATGTCATAACGTAAGTATATAAAATATAAAGAATCTAGACTTTTGATCGGATGACGGACTTCGAGCATGATAAAAATACCATTAGACATACATGTAAATTGTAAAGGACAGCTTTTAAAACAAGAATTTTCGTGACTATCTTAGAATGTGGAGTTATTCCGGTCAGTACTAGTATACTTTTTGTGGACTGTTTAATGTGGTCAGTTCATGTGGTATTTTGTCTTTTTGGACAGTTTTATAGAGCCACTTTGTAAATGACCCGTACGTAACCTACCTTTACCTTCCTGACACAAATTACTTACCAGCCAGATTTAATTTCTCTATGAATTGTTAGCTGACCATTGTCGGACATCTTGTCAAAATCGCCATATATTAAAAGTTGGCTAAAATACATACAGAAGGATTCTTTTTTAGTCTTTTGTCCGCGCAGCTCACTATAGAAGTAGGAAAATCGAAGTTTTCTATACTTTGTCGGAAAATATTGCGGTTAAAATTTATATAGGGGGATAGATCTCGAACTCTCATAACTAATGGTGTAAGTTCTATGTACCTACGACTAATACTACGCTCACAGAGGAAGAAAATAGTTTTAGATAGGGAGTTTTCTATGTTAATTTTAGCGCGACGCCGATGTTTAACACAACGTAGACGACGTCACGCTAAATTCAATGTAGAAATCTCCCCATCTAAAACTATTTCTTTCACTGTGAGTATAGTGTAGGTCGTACAGACATATATCATACACCGTTGGCTACGAGAGTTGAGATCTATCCCTCTATATCAATTTTAATCAGAAAAAAATGCCGACAAAGTAGAGAAAATTTCCATTTTTCCCATTTCCAAAGTGAGCTGCGCGGACAGTACCTTTCAAAAGAATTAGTCCATTTGATTTCTTAGTTCATACATGCGCCACACAGTTAAAAGTTTAACCATATCACGAGAAATGATACAAAAATGTGGAAGTACTCCAACTCTATACCTTCATGAAGAAAATATTATGCACCAGACACGTGTTTCGGTTATTAAATCCTCATCAGTGATGTTTCCAGTCAAAATGATTTTTAGAAGCCACCAAAATTCATTTCAGTAGCACCCTCTGGTTTTATATTTTGAATTTAAATTTTTCCATTTACTTATTAGTACTTAGATTGTTTGTGATCATTGGAGGATTTTTCTTGATCATATTTGTAATTCTTGTTTATGTACTTGTACCGTTAAAAGGATTATAGGGCGCATCACCCTATGTAGCTGTGGAGTATGCAAAGGAAATCGTGCGGCAACACTGTCTGTAAAACAATATGTCCGTCTGTTTGTCACCTTCAATGTCAAGAGAGCGTGCACATTTGGTCCGTTACCATTAGCGGATTCAAGGGGGGGGGGGGGGGCGTCGGGGACGTAAATTTGCAAATCATAGGTAAAACGATCATTTTCCATATAAAAAAGAGTAAATATTAACTACCTGTTAGTTAATATAATTGTCAAATGCATCAGTTTCAATTCAATAATCAATTTCAGTCATGAAAATGGGTCCGAAAAGGCTGAAATTCGTTAACTTCCGGGGGGCTTCGCCTCACTGGTCCCCCTACCAGGGGTCTGCCCTGGACCAGCTGGGGACCCTCGCCATTTTTTACGCCCCCCCCCCCTCTAACTCAAAAGCTGGATCCGCCAGAGGGAGCAGTTAAGGTTATATATATAAAATAAAGTAAGAAGTCGAAGAAGTCGAAACCTCCAAGCCCTGCTCTCTTTCATACCCAGCTAAAAGTGCACTGTGGTCGACCTGAGATTTGACCGTTTCTAAACCGCAATCTGATATCAATTCCTAAAATTCTCATTTCTGTTGGTTGCGTCCCGGCCACATGGTACATGTGCTCGATAACCACCCTGTTGGTTCTATTGACTGAACTAAAGATCCACAATAAAAGTTCAATGTTATACAAACAGTAGCACATGTTTGTGATTTATAAAACATCATGTCGTATGTAGTTGATGGATTTGACTGGGGTTATCTCCTGACAGATCACAT
Source organism: Pinctada imbricata (assembly GCA_033119305.1). Lineage (NCBI taxonomy): Eukaryota > Metazoa > Mollusca > Bivalvia > Pterioida > Pteriidae > Pinctada > Pinctada imbricata. The sequence goes on from VSWD01000010.1 coordinate 44,037,342, forward strand.
TATATGGAATGCTACTGCCCAGACTCACTGTAATGTCCTTGTCGCTCCGCGCCTCGGCAAGTAAATAATTGACGGAATGAGAGTCTGTCTATTACTCTCTAATAAAATAGTATTTAGTGTGAAAACATCATGAGAAAAAAAACCAAGTTGGCGAAATAAGAATGTCCCTGTCAGTATAACAACTGTATTGTAAAAAAGCAGATCAAATACTCCATTGTCTAAGTCAAAGGTCAAATTTTTGTACCAAATGGGATGACAAGGAGTGAAGAGCCCCATCACTCACAATTCAAGAATTATGGCAAAGTTTAGGATTTCGTGGAGAAACGACAGACGAACAAGACATACAGGACAAAAACAGTACCCCCCCCCCTCCTCCCCCCTGGCATTGAAAATATAATTATATCGGTTACTCTGTACTTTCAACTAATCTGTCAAACCTGTAAACTTGTAATTTCGATTTTATTCAGATACTTAAAGAATGATTCACTTTTTTCTGTACTACATTATGTCCTACTGTATACAATATCAATCATAAAAATGAATTGGATGTAATATCGACATTGATTTACGATTTGGTGGAATTTGAATATTTTTGGAATGAAAAATGTTACTACATTTTGTTCAGTTGCGCTCTATCTATCATAGACTGTTTCGTCAGAAGAAGAATGGGTTAGCTTACTCGTTACCAGCAAATTGCAACAATTTTCCGATTAAATGATCTCATTGAAATCGAAAAGGGGATACGGATTCAAGAAGTATTAAATCCACCGTACATGTTGACATGCATCAAACAACAAACATACATAATTCACCACAAGTATATATGGTGTTGGTGGGGGGGGGGGGTTAACTAGACTGCAATACGTACATTTTCAAAGTAATGTTCATAAGTGCATATTTTGTAAATACTAAAAAGTTGTAAAGTTGTGAAAGAAATATTTTAACGAGATAGACTTACAAGGACTTTGCATATCTTGAAAACTGATGAAGTATGTCATTGAAAAATTGTGTCAATTAGCCCTTGGAAAGGAGATCACACTCGAATGAAGTAGGTTCTTGAAATTTTACATTTTTCCGCGTCTTGGGGGGAAGTCTGTAATCTACTGAACGATGACGGTTTTACGTACGCCAGTAGTCATTGTCAAGTGTACTGTTACAAAGTGCAAGAAAAGTCGGCTTTTTGCTTTAAGATGGACTTGGATCTAATCTTCTTTAGATTTCTCTCCCTCTCAAAAATAAAATTGAAAAAAAAATCTTCTGTTTAAATACCAAGAGGCTAATTTAAAGAGAGATTAAAATCCTTCTGTTTCATGTCATGATCTTGTACAGAACTTTATTCCAACGTTCGATTATGTCGTGTGATCTAAAGATTAACAGAGACGAAGTCAGTTCCTTGAAATTGATAGACGCGAAGTTCGCTCCCCTTTCCAATCCCAATAAGCCTCATGAATAACCAAAAAGTCCCCATGTTTGCCCTGAAAGTCATGCCACACACAGTACAACAACAAGCAATCTAGTCCTTCATGGCAAGCATGACCCCACTTCAAATAACAAGGTAGAGGTCTTATATTATAGGACTACAAGCAATTTTTATCCCCTTTGAAGCCTGTGCCGCATGTGACCTTGTTTACAGGTTGCGTAGAAATGTAATTGTAACCAGGGTCAAGGTCTTAACTATTCCAGGGTCGAGGTCATGACACCGTGTACTATACTGTAGTCTTCAGTCCTGGATATTCAACCCTTTCTTTGACAATTGTTTCCGAATGTTTGCGAGTCACTTATAAAAGACTTATTTATTAAATGTAACGTAATGATAGTAATTGTAAGTAAGATTTCCTTTAATATTTATTTTAGTGTTTTATTTTTGTATTTTCCAGGTTGACATGCCAGTGTTCTTTTTCATCGACCCGGAAATTGAAAACGACCCTGCATTGGACACATGTTCTACTATCACCCTTTCCTACACTTTCTTCGAATCAAAAGATGATCTGAATCTTCCATATCCGGGATATGCTACTAAAACTCCACCAATCATGCAACCCAACACAGCATAGCATGTCACGTGATAGTTATTGTCCAATCACAGACGACATTAGGTGAAAAGTTCCAGACACTAACATTTCTGAATGCAAGAAAACTTAATACCTTTTCTTCGATTCTTTTTTATGGTTGCTAAAATCATGTTGTGAACTTGACGATCGAAACTGTAAACAAATGTGATATGTGTACATACACTTGAATTGTCAATATGTACATGTAAATTCACAGGAGCTCGATGCCAACAACCCTCAATGACACCCGCCTCTTTCTTTCTTTCTCTAGTCAAAGGAAAGCAGAGGCGAATTTTCTCGTCAACATCGAGCTCCTGTGTGTAAATTGTATATTTTTCAGTGTTGGGTGAAAGAACCTTCTTTCAATTGATTTTGCAGATATTGTTTGTTAAAATGGTGAAGAGAATTAAAATAAAAGAAGTGATACATATGTCTTGTCTCATTATTAACTTCTTAGTTAAACTATTGATTCAAATGAAAACGGCATCTTAAATATTCTATACAGTTTGCTACAGATACAAGTATTGATTTTGCTCTTAAATAAGAGCGGAAGCTTAAACTAGATGTATAAGAGACTTAACAACGGAAATGAAAATTGCAAAAATAAGCTTCTATTATCTGCAAGAATGATGACAGATATACATAAGGAGATATATTGACGTATATTGTATAACAATCTGATTTACCAAGGATATGATGCCAAAATCACACAGAAGGACGGAAATGTGACCACAGACTGAAGATGGAATTGTTCTTTGCTTCCATAAAGCGGGGCGCATACATTAATTTTGTTGATGCAAAGAAAATAGTGTTCTCACCCTGTTGTTGTATCGTAAAAGCTTGTTGAGAACTACTACGTTATACAAAAATCAACAACAACGACAAGAACAAAATCAGTAATGAAAATCAAATACAAAATGCAAAAAAAAAATTCATTGGGCAAAACAGAACCAGGAAAATTACAAAACCAAACGAAACATTCAGCAAAGAAGCAAAAGTGAATCATGAAAAGGAGATGAGATCAGGCACCCTTGTAAGAAAGGAGAGGATCTCCAACAACATTAGGTTGTAGCACCCACAGCAAAACACCAAATGCAAAAACACAAAGCAGACAAGCACAGAAAGAGACGCATAAGGGACAAGGAACGTCAACGCACAACACAGAAAGATCAAACACAAAGGACTACACATTTAAAACCAGCGAGACCAATGGGCAACCGGTGCCGACTTAGGACGGCCATCTGGCACGGAAATAGCAGAAGGTGTGGTTATCCTGGATTACGTGCGCACAACCCTCCCACTTTTCCGATTACCTGAAGGGTAACCATCTACTGCTGGCAGGCAACATTTATTAACAAATAAATGGAAAATAAGAGTACTGCAATCGATATCCATGTAGTTTTGAAACCATTAACTTGACCTTTGACCTTGAAAGTGAATCATTTGTAATTAGTACGAACATCTTAGGGCTAATTAACCGGACAGTATGCTGTCCGAAGGGATATTGAGACGGAAGCACGCACAGAACCATTTCATAAAATGTCTTTCAAGACGAATGTTTCAGAACTTACTAGAATGCAGTAGCTATCCCAGGGAAAGTCATACATTCGACTTCTCGGAAATTTCATCCTTTTGGTAATAAAATATGATGTAACAAACACAGACAAAATGGTTTTGTTTATAGTTTTATCCATTTGCAGAAAAGGTGATGCCACAATAGGCAAAAGTAGGTCACGGACTGGAGAATACTAGTACACTCCTTTGTCAACTGTTTCTTGAGAAGAGAGTGAATACTTAAAAAAAACTCGCACGGTTTCGTGAAATACTGTGCTGAAAAGTCGAAAATGAGTCAGCCAATCAGTGCCCTTGACGGACATCTGTGTCGACGGAGCGGCCATGGAACACAAACTTGTTAGAGGACCTTGCGTACTCACTTCCTGTCGGTTTCATAAAATTCTGTGCGGCGGTTGCGAAGAACACAGGTACATGAGTCAGGGAAATTCGTCTATATACTATCAAAATGAACAGAGGTCATAGACCAACGTTACAGTAACTTAACACTGGATGGAACTTTTTCAAGACATACATGTACTGTGTGGTCATTTTATTACCATTGGTCGAGTTCTACACATAAAGTGTCCTGGTGAAAACTGTTTACTTCCCTTTTTTATCGGCTCACCGAGAGAAGCTTGTCATTGCGCACCGTCCGTCGTCCGGCTTAAACGAATGTGGCCGCAAAGGGATCTGATTGACTGACCGCTGCATAGAATTAAACGAAACTTTACAGGTAGCAAGTACTCAATATCCTTGTGTTTTAGAGCCGATCAGTCAGCCAATATGGCCACCAAGGGCTCAGGTTGACGGGCACATTTTCGACAACTCCTCTGAAACAGTTGCACAGAATTTCACAAAACCTTATAGGAAGCATGCAATCAAGGTTTGCTACCGAGCTAATGTTTTTCGAGCTGATCGGTCAACCAACATGGCCGTCAAGGGCTCTGATTGGTTGGCACATTTTCAACATCTCCTCTGCAACTTCTGCGCATAATTTCACGAAATATTACAGGAAGCAAGTACACAAGATCCTTTACCAAGTTTGTTTTTTAAGCCGATTGATAAACGAACATAGCTACTGAGGGCTTTGATTTTGACTTCTCCTTAGTAACTGCCGCAAAGAATTTCACGAAACCTTTACACAAAAAAAGGAAGTACTCAAGGACCCCTACCAAACTGGCAGCTTTCAGCCCTTCGTCTGCAACTCAGGTGAGCGACATGGTCCCTTGGACCACTTTTTCCTGCAGGCAGCACGGACAGTATTCAGGTCCAATCGCACATCCTTTTTTGTTTTTTTGGGGGGAGGGGGGTATGATTGTTAATTAGAACCGTTAAAATATTCTTCGCATTGCCTTTTTGTTTTTTAGCGCATAATAGATTATTTTTGTTTCGTATTGCATGTAGGCACCAATTTTTTGTTGCATTCTAGTGGCTTTCTGTACACGTGGAAAGCTATAACCTTGGTTTTATGCAATATTATCATAGCTTTGTCACAGTTAATGTCAAACTTAAGCCAGAAAATGTTATGAAGTTTTACTTTTATATGACAGACTAGACAGAAATATGCCTATAAATGAGATATTCCACCATGTATCATCTTTTGAACCTTCACCTTTGGTCAAAGACAGGAGCAATTGGTTAAATATTAGCATATCGGCGGTCAGTCAAGTCACATTTTTTTTTCATTTGCCGGTGGGACCGCACGACTTTTTTTCAGAAAGGTAAGAATTAAGCTCTTAAATTAAAATAAAATGCCAAGCTGAAAGAAAAAAAAATGAAAGAATGAAGAAAAAAATTAAAATTAAAATAATACTAGTAGATAGATTGATAGATAAATTGCATGTAATTGAATAAAACATTTTTTAAGGCTAATAAAAGTCAAATTATTTATGTTCCGACTATTTACTGTTTCCATGTTTTGTTTTGTTTTTTTCATAAGTCTGATTTTTTTTTTCATCACTAAACTCTTTTTTGTTAGGTAAAATCAAATTAGTTATCACTTAAAGTAACTGCTTTCAATTCAAAATATTTTTTTTAATGGCCTCCTTCCTTCCCTTCAGCCATCCAACTCCACCATTTATTAACTCAAAATAAACTTGGAAAAAGAATTTCACGCTCTGCGCACAGAAAGTAGTCGGTTCCCGAAACTTGTAAAAAAATGTTTATTACGTGTTGTTTCGAGTTATTTTATTGTTAAAAAGAAATTCTTCTTCGTGTTTCAATTAGAATTTGATAACATGGCTGGAATCAATATACATGTATTGATATTTAAAAACAAATTGACTAAGGAGCGGGTTGATTTATCACACTTTTTTCATTTTTATAACAATGCTCGATGCTTTAAACCTTACATTCCTTTTTTTTTTTGGAAATATAATTGATGTAACCGTAATTCATGGGTTTTCATAAATCTTGGTTGTATGCTCTTTACAAATCGTTCTAGATAGCTATTTTATCAATAACGTAGCAAAAAAAGAAAAAAAAAAAGATAGGGGAAAAAATAAAAGGTTGGCAGTTTCTGAAATTTCCTGGCTGATGCTGAAAATTCTTTATGATGTTGGTCACTACAATATGAAAACTTTAAGAATATATTGCTCTTGAGTCTTGACCATTGCTCGAGACCAACTTATTGAAATACTCCTTCCCTTTGAAACTATATCTTTTGTATTTTCCCTTGCAGATGGGGGCATATGTATTGGTGCTTCTAGTCTTACTGGAATGCGTATTTTCCGCCCCCGCCCCACCTAAGGCAGGGACGGAAGTTGTTGTTAGCGGTTTCAACTCTTATGATGTACCGGAAACCCCGGTATTCAAATATGGTGGCCCCCTCCCGGGTCCGTCTTCAGTATCCTATGGACTACAAAACTACCCGAAATTTTCTGGAGGTGGACAAACCGTTGTTCTTGATGGCGGCAAAGTAGGCGGAGCCCCGGCTTTATTAGGAAAATCGGGAGGTCCTGTTTTCTTCGATGCTGCCGGTGCCGGCGGTGGCGGTGGCGGAGCTGCGCCTAAAACTGTAATATTAGCCGGTCCTGGTGGAAAAGGAGGTGGACCTGCTACAGTTGTTGTGGCTGGAGCTGGAGGAGGTGGCGGAGGTGGTGACACAGTTATTGTGGCTGGACCGGGTGGTGGTGGAGGAGGGGGAGGAGGATTTGGACCAGGGCCTGCGGGAGGCCCAGGAGGAGCATTCTTTATAGCTCCTGGTGGAGCAGGAGGAGGCGGAGGCCCTGCAGGTGGATTCTTTATAGCTCCTGGTGGTGGAGGAGGATTCGGATTTGGCGGTGGAGCCGGTGGCGGCGGAGGTGGTGGTGGTGGTGGATTCGGATTTGGAGGAGGTGCGGGAGGAGGATTTGGAGCTGGTGGTGGAGGCGGTGGAGGAGGAGGCGGTGGTGGTGGAGGTGGAGGAGGAGGCGGAGGATTTGGATTCGGAGGTGGAGCAGGCGGTGGAGCTGGAGGAGGGGGAGGATTTGGATTCGGAGGCGGAGCAGGCGGTGGGGGCGGAGGAGGAGGGGGTGGTGGATTTGGAGCAGGCGGTGGTTTCGGAGCAGGAGGAGGGGGTGGGGAGGCGGGGGAGGCGGGGGAGGGGGTGGAGGATTTGGATTTGGTGCAGGAGGTGGAGGCGGCGGCGGAGCTGCAGCATTTTTCGCCGCAGCAAGTGGAGTTGGTGCAGGTGGCGGAGGTGGTGGTTTTGGTGCAGGTGGTGGAGGATTCGGTGCAGGTGGCGGTGGTGGATTTGGTGCAGGAGGCGGTGGTGGTTTTGGTGCAGGTGGCGGTGGTGGTTTTGGTGCAGGAGGCGGTGGTGGTTTTGGTGCAGGAGGCGGTGGTGGTTTTGGTGCAGGAGGCGGTGGTGGTTTTGGTGCAGGAGGCGGTGGATTCGGTGCAGGTGGAGGAGGTGGTGGTGGCTTTGGTGCAGGTGGTGGTGGCGGTTTAGGCGCAGGTGGCGGTGGATTCGGTGCAGGTGGGTTTGGTGGAGCTGGATTTGGCGGGGGAGGATTTGGTGGTGGTGCAGCTGGTGGCTTCTTTGGGTTTCCCGGTTTTTATGACTTTGAAGTTTTTAGTGGGCCTTTTGGAAAAGGTAGATTTGCAGGCGGAAAAGGTGGATTTGGTCCTGATGGAACTTTACTTGCTCTACAAAAAGCTGGTCCAGAAGGCGCACTGCGCTTTAATAGTATGATTAAAGGATTCCCTGCCATTACTTTGCGTGAGTTAGGAAAGGATTTCAGATTTGCTGCACTAAAAGCTATGCTAGATAAAAGTTTGCCTGGACCCCCTCCTCTTAAAAGAGCAGTGGCGGTAGCACCAAATCTTCCGATACCCAGCTTTGTAGGGCAACTTCCCAGAGCGGTAAAACCATTGTATGCAGGTGCAGATGGAGGAGGACCCGTCTACGTTCCTTACTATCTGCCAACTTTTCCCGAATTCCCGCTTTATGTTCCATTTTCGCGAGGTTATCCAAGACTAGCGTATCCGGAATTCCCCGTGTACATTCCATGGACTCCGTTACAGCTTCGTGGTCCTGGTTATCGTAGATATGTTATCTATCTACCATTCCAGCCAGGTAAACATAAGGCTGGTAATCTACCACCACTGTATGTACCAGAAATCACGTCAGGAAAAAGATTCCCTTCTTATGTACCATACGTCCCCATAAACGAACCTCAGAGAGGCGGAGGGGCACCAACCGTCGTGGTACAACAGCAAGCGCCTATTGTACTTAATAATATAGTTAGAGAGGTGATATCCAAAGCACCAGAACCGATTGTGGTCCCACAATTATTTGACTTTAAACCATCACTCCCCCTTCATCCGCCCATTGAACCTCTAAAATCAGCGGCACCTGTCCCAATTCTACCGATTCCAGAAAATATTCATCCTTTTCCTGTGAAGGGAGGCCCTGTTATAAATCCTGTTAGTTCTAAACACCCACCGGACCACGGATACTAGTCACGTGAGTACACGTATATCACTTTCATTCCTTCTTTTTTTTTTACAAAGAGTTATATAAAGACCTTCCCTATGTTCGTCTGGTTGCAGCCGCAAACGGTCAACAACACTTTGCTATTTATTCACACAGTCAATGTCCGTCCAAATAGCATAGGGTTGTTGGCCGTTTTGGCGGCTTGTCGGGTAGTTGAATTTTAATTTGTGATATGCAAATCTATGGTACTAATTTAGTATCACTTTTACTCTGACAATGTTCTGAAATTTGGGTTTTCCGTGATGTCAAAGACAATTTGCATATAAACGAGAAGTGAAGTGATTGGCTGACCGCCATAGAGCAATGACTGCTGATTCGAAAGTTCAAGCGTTTTGAGTAATTTTCAATATTTATAAATGACCTTTGCTTTCTTGTTTCAGTGTCTCGTATTTATCCGATGGACAATCAGGGGGCATCAATAGATTTGTGATATTTGTATACTCATTGGATAACTCAGTATTGTTATATTTTGGTAATAAAATAATTGAAGGGTATTGACTTCTTTGTATATTATTCTGTATGTCCGCCAGTCCATGTTGTGCTCTTTGGCATACTCAAACGGATACGATTTAGCTATGCTAAATTTCAAACATTCGGTGAACAGGTAAAAATGCCTACAAATGTCAACTCGTAGGTGCCTCTGGATCATTGGATGAGTGGGAGGGTTGTGCGCAACTGATCCGCATAATTTCATAATCAGCTACCACCGTAACGAATGGGTGAAATCGGAGGGGACTCAGGACTGCAGATTTCCCCACCGTCTGCCAAATGAGCTTGTTCGTGTAATAATTTTGCACTGCGTGCATGAAACTGAATAATAGTTCACACAATTGTTACACAGGACCCAAGGATATATCACGTGTATGACCTGATCCAAGATCATAGGTCAAAGGTCAAGATCGCAGTACATGTGGGTTGTCTATACCATTATTTATTGTCCCCCGCAAAAGCACGGGGACATTAAAACCGGTTCTGTCCGTCAGTCACAAAAACTTTAACCTTGTGCATAACTTTTAAATGGTAAGTGATGGGGCTTTGATATTTCACATGTGTATTCCTTGTGACACCTTTCCATGGATACCAACATTTTTTATCTTGTGACCTTGACCTTGGGCTTTGACATACTTATCAAAAACTTTAACCTTGACCATAACTTTTGAATGGAAAGTGATATGGCTTTCATATTGCACATGTGTATTCCTTGTGACTATTTTCAATGGAAACTGAGGAACTTCTTTAATTTTTGTCTAGCGCAACCTCGATGTTGCGCATGACAAAAATTAAAGAAGCTCCTCAGTTTACCTTGTGACAAGACCTTTCCATGGATACCAAAATTTTTGATCTTCTGACCTTAACTTTGGACTTTGACCTACATATCAAAAACTTTAACCTTGACCATAACTTTTGAATGAAAAGTGATAGGACTTTCATGTTACACATGTGTACTTCTTGTGACAAGACCTTTCCATGGATACCAAAATTTTTGACCTTGTGACCTTGACCTTTGAGTTCGACCTACTTTTCAAAAACTTTTAACCTTGTCCATAACTTTTAAATGGAAAACGATAGGGCTTTGATATTTCACATGTGTATTTCTTGTGACAAGACCTTTCCATGGATACCAAAATTTTTGACATTGTGACCTTGACCTTGGAGTTTGACATACTTTTCAAAAACTTTAACCTTGACCACAACTTTTGAATGGAAAGTGATTGGGCTTTCACATTTCACATGTGTATTCCTTGTGACAAGACCTTTCTGTTGATAACAAAATTCTGACCTTGTGACCTCGTCCATGGAGGTTGACCCACATTTAAAAACTTCAACCTCGACCACAAGTTTTGGATGGTAATTTGAATGATAGGACTTTAATATTTCACAAGTGCATACCTTTTCATCAGCCCTGTCCCTTTGTAACAAAACAAAAGTTTGGACCCTTTGACCTTTTCTTGGAGTTTAATCTTTCATATTTAGAATGTTAATAATATATGAGATATTTTATGAAAACGTAAGAAGTGGGGGGGGGGGGGGGGGGGTTCGGTGTCTGTAAGTATTCCTTTAATTTGATTTTTTATTTTTTGTATTTATTGTTGGGCTGCATTGATCTGAACAATGTTTCACAGAAATGTTGTCCGGGACCTGGGGATGTTCCATGGCCACTACCACAAGTGAATGTCTTATCGAGGCTGCAATTTTTCGCTTACCTGCTATGATCTGGATAATTTTTCACAGAATTGTTACCCAGGACCTGGGGATGTGCCATGACCTTCATCAATGTCAAGGTCACAGTTTATCTTGTCCGGACCATATTTGTTCACTGCCTGCATGGATCCGTTTCACAATTGTTGCGAGGTACCGGAGGATATGTCTTGATCTTGATTCAAGGTCATGGGTCAACTCTCAAGGTCAAAGTACGTGCTGGATAGAAACTCCCTCCATGGATTTGAATAAAATTTAACAGAATTATTGCCCCGGACACATTGAATTCGAGTTCGTTCACCCTTTACCCCTCCTTTATATCGAATTGCTGTGGGAAAGCTTTCCAAAAGCCATCCGATATGAAAAGTGGTTTAAAGGGTCAGCGAACTCGAACTAGGATGTCATGACCTTGATCCAAGAGCATGGGTCAAAATACAAGGTAACGGTTCAAGTTCGTTCACCCTTTATCCCTCCTTTATATCGAATTGCTGTGGGAAAGCTTTCCAAAAGCCATCCGATATGAAAAGTGGTATAAAGGGTCAGCGAACTCGAATTAGGATGTCATTACCTTGATCCAAGAGCATGGGTCAAAATACAAGGTAACGGTAAATGCGTGTTAAAAATGTTGTCATGGAAATAACTTTTCACTGCTTCGATGGATTTGTATATGTCACAGAATTTTTGCCCTGGACCTAACCAGTCATTGTCAAGTGAGTGCAGTTCAAGTTGAGTTTTGGTCTAGGCAGAGTGGCGGGACGTTGAAATGCCGTAGGGAACATATCAAAACCGTTTCCTTAATTGTTACAAAGCCTTTTTGTAGATACCAAAATCCGATTACTTAAAAAATAAAGCCTGTGTTCATGAAAAACGAATGCCCCCGGTGGCATCTTTTGTTCGTATAAAAACCATTTCTGTTAAGTACATGTATGTGAAAGGTCAAGGTCAGGGTCACTAGGTTAAAAATTTTTGGTATCGATGGAAAGATCCTGTGACAAGAAATACACCTGTGAAATATCAAAGCCCTATCACTTACCATTCAACAGATTTTTCATATGTTAACGTTTTTGCAAAGTAGGTCAAAGGTCAAAGACATAGTCACGAGGTCAAAAATTTTGGTATAAATGGAAAGGTCTTGTCACAAGAAATACACATGTCAAATATGAAAGCCCTATGACTTATTATTCAAAAGTTATGCCCAATGTTAAAGTTTTTGAAAAGTAGGTCAAAGGTCAAGGTCACAATGTCAAAAATTTTGATATCAATGGAAAGGTCTTGTCACAAGGAATGAACGTGTGAAATATGAAAGCCATATCACTTCCCATTCAAAAGTTATGTCCAATGTTAAAGTTTTTCGGACGGACAGACGGACAGGCCAAAAACTTTATGCCCCCGAATATTCGATTCCATGGGCAGAAAAAGGATTCACCATAATAAGTCAACCTAAAATGAAATATTTCCTGTGACATGTTGACCTATTTTCATAGGGAATTCAAACCGACTATAGCCATTCGGACTCAATGGCTAAACCAACGCTTTTATCCCGAAAAATAAATGAATATTGTATAATGGTACCTGTTTGAAATTAACTTGTCCTTCCTCGTTTCTTGCTTCCAGTATATTTCGGAAGTGAAAGAAGTCGACACTTGGATAAAATGGATGTACTCTTTCAAGTTGATGTTTTTCAACCGACTCATTTTTTGGATGCAATTTTGTCCTCACAATAACTGCTGGACTACCCATAGTCAAAGCTTAATACTCGAGGTATAATTCTTTCTGAAAGACAGTCGCTCTTGAAATCGACTTTCAAAAAAAAAAAAAAAAAAAATAACACACACATACAGAAAACAAGATTATACCATTTTTAATTCAAACTTTATTTATTTTACAACGTTTAACAAACAAGTTACATAACTTACATTAATGTCTCACGTTGGCTCAGATGTTGGCGTGAGGGGGTACAAGGAGCAGGAGGAAACCTGAGTACCCGGAGAAAAACCTCCTTCTGAGGCCTGGGTGGGGGACCACCTACCCTCCCACATAAGACCCTTCACCGAATCTGGGTTTCGAACCCGGGACCTTAGACAGGTGAGAAGCGAGCGCGCTACCACTGCGCTAACCCGGCCAATACCATTTAGCACGCCTTGGTTTATCAGTAGCACTCCTGTCATACCAAATGGCAGGACAAATTGACATATTCTAGTTTCTTTTGTTTCTTGGTTTGTTTTGTATTATTTTATATGTTTTTTTTTTTCAAATATTCAGAAACAAAAACACTTAAAATTGCGATTGATTTCCTTCTGGAAATACGACTGTATTTTCTATATGAACGTATAATATTTAAGTATAACAAGATATCTAAAAAGATCAAGTTCCTTTCCGTCACAACACTTGAAATCATCCATGATACATTCAGAATTTAAAGTATGCAGTGTGAGGAGACAATACGATGGAGTATATATTGCCGTCATATACTTGTAATATTACATGTATATGTAGTCTCTCTCAATTTCTCCATATTTAAAATTAATTGTGTCATGAACCTCGCTACAGTACGATTCAGTATAAGAGACTACAGTGCAATGAAAAAGCTAAACATATACAAATGCACTTTAAGCACATAAATTTGCAATTAACAAAGACACGTAGGACAAACAGAAAGATTTATTTAGAGAAAATGACTAGTGATGAAAATTCAAGAACGGCTGTAGGTGTCGCCACTGAAATAACAGCGTTATTAAATCCTGGAATGTGAAATGAACGAATATATATAGGTGTTCTAAAGTAGCGTCTCGGATAGAGACCATTTTAAAAGCAAAATTTATACCAAGTAAGAACGAAATGACGTGTTAACGCAGTGGTAGCGCACTCGCTTCTCCCATCTATGGTCCCGGGAGCGAATCCCTGATTAGGCAAAGGGGTCTTATATGGGAGGGTATGTTGGTCGCCCACCAAGTCTTAGCGGGTTTTCCCCCGGGTACTCCGGTTTCCTCCTGTTCCACGGAGCCCCTTACGCAAACATCTGAGCCAACGTGAGACATTCATATAAGTTTGAAACTTAATTGTTATACGTTGTAAAATAAATAAAAGTTAAAAAATTAAATATTTATGGACTATTGTATTTTTGAACTAACATAATGTGTCTAAAGCGGTGGTCACAACCCGTCGCACGTGCAAGTACGTGCTGTCTACCGGAAAAACGTAGGCAAACTTTGGGGATCCGCTCCGTACGGCTTTGGGTACACGCAGACAGGACGTAGCAGTTTTAGTGCATGCAGAACTTTCGCTGCGTCATGTCTGTGTTCGGTCTACGGATTCATCAGGATGTAGGGCACGTAGGTTGCGAGTACGTTGTAAGTACGTGCAAAGCACGCATCGAGTAAGGGAGTGAGGATTCCGTGTGTTAGCAGTACGTGTAAGTACAATACCTATACTATAACACACGTTGTAAGCAAGTTACACGCACGTTGTCTGCACGTACGACGTACTTGCCGAGTGCACAGCATATGATGCATGTAATAACTCCATATAACCGTACATGCGACGTGCGTTGACGCACTCCCTTCGTACTCTTGGCACTTCCTTCCTTGCGTCTTCAGAAAATCGTAGCGCATGTAGCCTCTCCAAACACGCACGTCCAAAAAACACGCACGGCGGTTTGTGGACCAGGGCTTAACAGTAAGGTCTTCGCATATTCTACCATCCCGTAAGACTTCATTTTGCGTGAAAAAGTATGTTTTGAGCATAAGTAAGAATTAACTTATAATTCAGGATTTCCGTCAGAAAAAGTGCAAAGGAGACACTCCAACACAAAGCTGACACCAAGCAACTTTTTGAGCATTGCATTACTATAAGACCGTGAAGACTAGGACTCCATGACGGGTTCCGTCGAAATTTCATGGAAGTCGATCATAATAAAGAGGCCCTGGGAACCAGACTAGGAAGTCATATATGTCTATCTGGATGTTTTTTCGTGGCAGGATCTTGTACATGTATCCGAGGTGAAGATGACGGGTCCATTACCCATTCCTTTTCGGTTATTATCCTCTGGCATATTTTCTCCATCAGAGTGAAATGTTTTCTGGGATACGAAACAGGTAACATGTAAAAAGATTACGTTTTGTTTAAGCTCTACCTATACTACCGAAGCTGTCGCTTCGTCTTCGAAAAAGATCCCCAACGAGACCACAGCAGAACACGCACGCATGACATCAAGTTGCGAAACTGCAACAACAATCGACAGACACCAGAACAACCATACAGGCAAATAGCCGGAGATCAAGAGACTGCAGAGAGTGCACACCGCGAGAGTCTCGACATACAAACAACCAAACAGCTACGGCGTTAATGGTAAATGAGTGTTATCCGGAGAACGTGCGCACAACCTTTTATCTTATCCCGATGAACAAATCACAGGAGCTCGATGCCAACAGCCCTCAATGACACCCGCCCCTTCCCATCTCTCTCTATAGTCATAGGGAAAGTAGGGGCGGATATTCTTGTGGATCGTTGGCATCGAGCTCCTGTGGAAGAAATGTCCTCGTAGACGTACAGTTTTTATATAAAGAAACGTCTTTTGACAGAAACGTTAAAAGGCAATTATCAAGGACTCAACTTAACACAAAAGCTCTATAAATGGATATCAAAAAGCGAAACGCATACAATCCGTGCTCTGCTAATTGAAGCGAGCTCATGTTCAATTACACGAGAACCCGAAAAGCTTTCAAATAGGACTGACAGGTACATTATTTTTCAGATGTGGCTCATCTTCTCTGATGAGAGTGTTTTAATGGTTTCTATTTAAGTAAAGTTTACCTTTTTAATAGGCTTAGTCTAGCAAATTCCAAACGACACATATTTTGTACTCTGGTGCTGAGATCATCCCAAATTTTGAAAGTAGTAATTTCTGCACAAGTTCCAAAAAGTTCGTGTCACTATTTAAACGTATCTGAAATTTGAAAGCCCAATTTTTTTTTTTTTGAATTTATGCTCAAGATTCATTCTTGTGGACGGTCGGGTTGGCAGACAAACAGACAGGTGAATGGACGGACAAACAGACAGGCGGTCGGACAAACAGACGGCGTTGTGGGGACATGCTCGCACCTTCGTGCTCTCGCAAATCCGTGGTCAGCACTGCATAAACCGCCCTTCTGAAGATAGAATCGACACTTTCAGAAAAATATGACTAAATTCATTTTTTGAGATGACATATATAAATTTTAAAATCAATATTCACAATTAATAATATATTATATACTCGTTTTCACTTGAGAAGAAAAAAATATATTAATAAACGGCCGAACTGTTTTATATATATATATATTATATTTTTTATATATGCAAATATGGATGTGTGAGGCGACATATGTACATATTGTAAGCAATAATAAGAATTATTCTAAATCATCATGTCATTTTATTCGTCCCGAGGGCAGGCCTTGTCCGAGAGGAAACCATAAAACCCCTGCCTCGTCCCCACACCGCCGATTGTTTCGCTATAGATAAAATAAGTAAGAAAAGTGTTGAAATATCGCTTCGTGACAGGAATTACCGCTCATCTTCTACTAAACCAACACGCATCTCCAATAAAATTATGATGCACCTTGACTATATGATACACAAAAAGTCAGCAGTTGATCAGCCGATCGTATTGCACTTATCGCTGAATAAGGTAAGTGTATAAATATATTGATAATATCTCAAAATTTGGCTAATTTCATAATTTTGAAAATGCATTTGCTCTTTAAATACATGTAATTAACTGTTATTTGATTTCAGGATCTTGGAACCAGAAGCAACGATGCTATTGGGGCATCTGCTTATTTTGATATGCCTGCGATGTTTCCAGACCCTTGCGCAGACGGTCCTGGGTGGAGAAGCTGGACTGTCCTTCGGACCAGTGATGAGTGGTGTTGTAGAACAGGGAACTGAATGGACAGGAAGTGGATTTTCCTCCAGTATTTTGCCGTCCATGCTCTCCGCAACAGATACCGCGGATATTCCTGGATTAAGTTCAAATCTTAGCCCGGTATCAGTATCTGAATCCAGTGGCAATGAATTTATGACAGAATTCATGGTTCCTCCAGCGACAACGGATCAACAAACGTTCTCTTCCGGTTTGACGAATTTTGGAGGATTTGAGAATGTTCAGCAATCTTTTGGTGCACCTCAGTCAGGTTTTGGTACTCCCAGAGGTAGTGTTAATCTACAGTTTGGTCAACCGGTAGAGCAGTTTGGACAGACAGTGGAACAATCTACACTGATGGGGCAGACAGTGGAACAATTTGGACAGACAGTGGAGCAAGTTGGACAGATAGCGGAGCAATCTACATTGTTCGGACAGACAGCGGGACAATTTGGACAGACAGTTGGACAGTTTGGACAAAGAGTGAACCAGCCAACAGGATTAGAAATGACAAATCAAGTTCCATTGAACCCTCCTCCCTCTCCGAGTGAATCCAATATGACTTTCCAGTCTGCTTTTCCAGGTTTGGATGCTGTCACAGTCCCAGATTACGGAAACGACTCCTGGTTTACCTTTCTAAAAGCCGTGCTCGACAGGTCAATTCCAAACCCTCCATCGCTCACGCGCAACACCGCTCCGATAGCGGAACCCGTCCCTAGAAGAACAAGCGATCTACCCAGGGGATCCAGTCCGATCTACCTCATAAGTGCTAGAGGTGGCCCAGCATATGTGCCCTTCATATTACCAGAGCAAAACCACCCCATCTATGTGCCATTTAGTAGAGAAACTCGAGAGTTAATGTACCCATATCTACCGTTATACATCCCGTACCCGGACGCCGGGATAAACACTGCCGACATGTCGAGGAGATTTGTGGCATATATCCCCTTTCAACCGGATCGTTTTAGGAATTCCAGGGAAGGTGCCCCTCTTACTTTACCCTCAGATGTCTTCTCAAGATGAGTTTCCTATGTATGTTGATTATAGGCCAGCGTCTCAATCACAGTCTGCACCATCAAGTCTGGTAAGTACCCATCTAGAACTACTTAAGGGTTGGATCCTACGAGGACCTACGGCCTATATCCTTGAGTGCAAGTTGATAAATACTGTTTGTAACTGAGTGTTCTATCTATACTTTGCACAGCCATTTAGAGCTAGACTCGAGGAGTCCTCAACATCTTCAATTACAACTGGAGTAGCCCTCGTGCAACATCTTTACTTCCCTATGATTTTTATTCATACTTTTCATGGACAAATTCACACTTGTGGGTCAAGGGGTAGAGGGAATTTGCTAGTTAGGGACCACCATCCATGGTGTTAAAATACTAAGTTTGCTTTAAAATGTTTGTAAAAATCACGTAACATGGTTGAACTCTCGGTTTGAAAAACCTGCCTGACTTCGGTCTTCTATGCAATTGTAAACACTTCGAAATTTTCGTACGAAATTTTTGTTTGTAAAAATGGCGATGGCGTTCCAAAGCCTTTAGCTATGATACTGATCACACAAATGGATATTTATAAAAGAAAGCAGGGGATCTCCGACAAAACTCGATTGTAGCAAAACACCGAAACACCCCGAGTGAAAACACTGAGTAGACATACTCAGCATGAGACGCAAAAGGGACAAAGAAGGGAAAGGGGGGGGGGGGGTAAAAGTAAGGAGTGATGTTGAGAGTCTCGGTTCTAGAGCTGCCATTTTGTACAATATAGCAGAAAGACTAGGAATATATTGATACATTTTACTTTAGAAGCCAGCAGACTTATGAATTCATTCACATGAATATCTGTAATACATGTATAAACTTGTTTGTTAAATGACATTTACTATCTTGAGTTAATTTGACAAAGGGAACAACTTAACTCTTGGAAATTTATTTCTATACCTATAGTGCACTGTAGCCACAAAAAGCATTCCAAGGAATGCAAGTATCGAATGCGATACATAGCGACACTTAGGAATCACTTTTATATAGGGTGTGACATCCAAGTGTGACAGACAGATTGACAGACGGACAAAGTTATCTGCCTCGCAAGCGACACAAAAGCATGACCAACAATACTTTGCTGTTTGAATGTATAGCAGTGTTATTGGCCGCGTTTGCGGCTACATTTTCTCCTCCATGTACTGTTCGCGAACTGTATCATGCATGTATTTTATATATTGTTTTCATTTTCGTGCATGAACATCGACGGCGGGTGCGGCTAGCCAACAGGGGATGCTTACTTCTCCCGGGCACCTGGTCCCACCTCTAGCTTGAGGTCGTCGATGCTCAATTTCGTGCTCTAATGTGAGTGCTGTTGAGATTATCGTCAGGATCTTCTTTAACTCATATAAGCTCTCAAATGTTCTATTTGCAGGCGGCTTGATTCTTCGTTATCCAGACCTCATCGATACTGCTCGCTCCATCTTCATCGTTTCGAACATGTTTGCTTTATTTTCCCCCGACATTTCATCGTGTGATTTACCACTTTTTAACACACTCGCGTTTGTTCATCCTCTTTAGAAGTGCCATTTTTATCCCATTATGTTGTTCCATCTTGCATTTTGTAATATATTATGTATTATATTAATGTAAATAATAAACCATAAAAAAGAACAACGCCTTTTTTTCATTTTAGCCTGATTTATGTAAATTGGATCGATCTGATGGAGTTTTCACTAATAGGGGAGAATGAAATATTAATTATTAAAGTCATGTGTACAATCATTTCCGTTAAATCTGAATAGCGGAGAATGGATACACGGATTCGGATTTCCGGACGGACAGCTACATGTTCGGATACTGTTCAGATAGAATAAAAAATAACATATATACTCCTTTTTTTTTTTTAAACTCTAACATGCTTTTTCTGAAAGACATGTATTTCGAAACACGAGTATCCTTAAGGATTCATTGCAAACAGGAAAAAAAAATGTTCTCTCTCTCCCTCTCTCAAGATTACTTCACTATCTCGTGTTTACAGGTTCTGGTTCGTTATTATTTTGGGATACATAAATTCCTGCTTTACGACAATATTTCCTCCCTTTTTTGTACGTTGGTAAGGTACCATTCTGGGCCGAGAGTAGGCAGAAATAATACCGTGTCATGTCAGCAATTAATGTCCAATCGATGCAAAGGTATTCAAGTCCCTTCACATTTTGACGTAAGCTTGATCGAGAAATTGTACTATTAATTTTTACAACAATATCCCCTTTTTCTTTATTTTTTTTTGTCATAATAATTCTTTGTTTATTTTACTCTTCATACCTTTTTCGTTACTAGGATACGACTTTTAGTTACACGCAGCACAAGAAAAATGAAAGCAAATATAAATAGGACCTTAAGAACAAAAAGTTTACAGAATGACGAAAATTTTACATTCAATGAAAAGTAAAGTTAAAATATGAGTAAATTCATTGATTTTGCAATAGAAAGCGTCTCCAAAATAACATGGTTTGAAGACCTCGATATCACTGTGTCACACACACACACACCCCCTCGAAACAACTGTGTCCCCCATAGAAATAAGGAGTGGAGTGCGCCCGCACCGGTTGACTTTTCTCTCAGTGTCAACGTTTCAGAATACATGTATATAGTTTGAATACCTGATTATAAGACGCAAGTTAAAATATTAGGTCAAATAACTAGATTTATTAGTCAGTCATCTTACAATCAGTGTATTGTACAGGGGTAATTGATCTTCATCGCTCCTTCATTACCCATACTGGTATAAAATCAGTGTTAAATGATGTGTGTCCGAAATTTTATTAATATTAATGAAAATTTGAATATTTTGTACAAATTTCGGTCAGATTTGTTTTACCCGTCATGGAGAAGGGGGAGGGGGTCCAAGCAAGGATATTGAAAAATATATGTATGGAATCCGATATATAAAAAACAGAGAAAATAATGATTTTTGACAAATTCTAGGGGGCGTCCCCCTCCATCCCCCGTCTGCACTTGCAAATCAATAACATGTAAACATTTGATCTCATTCAAATCAAATATGGTCCAAAAATATGAGCTGAAACATAAAAGAGTCATCAAAATAAGGGGGGGGGGGGGTTGAGGCAAAAAGCCCTTTCTGACAAGTTTTATACATTTCAGTAGTGCTATCGACCGGATAGCGGAAAATGTAATAATTGGGATGCTGTATCTGTAAATCTCGAGAAAAATGCTGACTTCGGGCCTGTGAAATGTACAGTACCAAGAGAAGAAAGTTGCTTAATAATCAAATCGGATCTTTGTCCCTAGTGTAAGTGGAGAACATTGATTTTCCACATCGCCCCTTTCTTGGTAACGCAAGACAAATTCACTTAGGACGCTGGTATGAAAAATATATGAGATAACATGGGTACGTGAAGTAGGAGGAATTCAGAGTCAAAGAGTATCAAGTTTTATATATGTTGTATAAAGGATCGGAGATCCAATCAATGCTTATAGAGTACGATTTCCGCTGCCGAGTAGGACAATATTTCAAAACCACCTATGGGGGCGGACAGGGGGTACCTCTCTCCCCCCTCCCGCCCCCTTATCTCCCCCTCCTTCCTTACCTCCCCCTTCTCCTGCACCCCTTCCTCCCGCCTCCCTTTCACCCTGTCCACCCCCTCATACATCAGCTGTTCTCCATTTTCCCTTCGTATCGTATTTGAAACTCTGATTTCCATGATCAAATCCCAACTCTGCAACCAGTTTTTGCAAGAACAAAGCAAGGAAAAACAATGCATAATAACAAAAGGATATTTCGGATATGTTTAAAAAAAAAACATCACTGTTCCCTTTCGTCATTTGTTTCTCGGTCTACCAGTGTCTTTATTATACAGGTTCAAGCCTTTGATCGGACCGAAATGGTAATAAAAATATCCGATATGTACATGTTACATGCAGACTATCGTGTCGAGGGGCAGGTGTGAACGACAAAATTATTTGTCCTCGAAAAGAATTTGATATAGATATAAAGAGTACATGAGTTATGCACGCGGTCAAATAAAGATAAAAAAGCTTCACCAGTCCAGATGGGGAGACATCACGGAATATTCCATGTTAGCTTAGACAATCGCACATTTTCGTGTCTTTCCGTTGGAAAATTTCAGAACGTGTGACGGAAAGGCGCGAAAATGAACAATTGCGAATCTAATGAAAAAGTCTAAATCCGAAGAGGATAAATGCTATCCCCTATCCCTCCATTTTATCTCCATGATTTTTTTCCTGAACAGCAAAATATATCATTTCATGGCAAACATTAAATATACATGACCCCTTTTCGTGCAATCCGTCGGTGTACCGCCGTGCGTATTTTACCGGTGACGGCGCAAAGTTTCTTCAACATACGTATCTTTTGTTTGTTTTTCCTTGAGTTTGCCTGTTTGGGACTCAAACTAAAATAAACCAAGACGCACCCTGCGGTTCTGAAGCATGATTTTATTACATAATCCAGATAGAATTCAACGGTAACCAGTCACAGGTGTACATATGAATATAGATGTAGAATAACAACACCTCTTTCATTAGAATACTTATTTCAATATTTGAGAAATACACGGATGACAGTATATTCAACACACGTTAACAGTCTTAATATTTCTTCTTTTTTTTAACTTTTTCATTTTAAACTGAAAATGAATGAAATATTTCGTGACTGATTGCCTTCCCACGTTTTCGCATTGGATTAATGTCTAATGACATGAACATAGAAATAGTAATGAATTACAAATAGGGTCGACATCTTTTTAAAAGAAGACGAAACAAGTAACAAAAGTTCATACATGTACATTATGGTTATTTCTTTTTCGCAATGATTGTATAATGCAATTCATTTGATATTCTCTGTAAAATGCAACCATAGTAACGTAGTCATTTGATGGAGGATACAAAAAATATATCAAATTGATGAATTCATTAAAAAAAATTGAGTAAAAAAGTTTCATTCTCTTATAAATTGTTGTAAATGGTTTAAGTCCAGCGTATAAATATATCAAAGCGCAGTTAAAAAGCAATTTCGTTGTCCTTAAAAAAAACATCATGAATTGAAATTGACAAAATATCAAAATTGTATATCATTTTTGGCGATCGATGCTATATAACGAGGCTTCACATTTAAATATATTGGCAAACAAAAAATGTCATAAACGATACTTAAGATAAAACGGTTTTAATACGATTTGGTTTCCATGGTAAAGCTTATCATTTGGTCCCTCTTCGAGTGTACCACACTCAATATAGATTGGCACAAAACTTTTCATTTCCTATCGTCATTGTTATATCCCATGTTCATTTTTTTCATCACTACATCCTCTGTAAAAAAAGATCGTATTTTGATTGGGCTCGTCAGACTTAAAATTCCCATTGTGTCAGATTGTTGATTTCCGTGCCGTCTGCTTTGAATAGTCCGTTCTGTTCGCCTTTGAGTAAGGTGCCGTCTGTCGTGCGAATCACTAGTTTTGAACATCCATGGAATTCAATGAAAAATTTGGTCGGGCCCTCTCCATCCGCCATTACTCGTTTGTCGCCTCCTACACTCCAGTATTTTCCATTTGAGGCTGAAAAATGATTAAAATTAGGTTAAATAAGAGATTATTTAAAACACACATATATCACCGTGGGTTATCATGTGATACACAAATGATATGTTCCACGGGAATTCCCTTTGATTGAACCAAGTAAATATTGTCTAAATCTACTTCATATGAATTTACTTTAGGCCTATCATATGGTCATTATTATGAATTATATGATGGTTATTTATTCTGGTCAAGAATAGACGTATATTTGGAGAACACTTAAACAGAAAATTTTGTATCTGTCCGTGCACTTGTGGCGAGCATTGAAAAATTTTTGTTTAAGTGTTCTCCGAATACACGTTATTCTTGACCAGAATATATTACCATCATATAATCGATAATAATGACCATATGATAGGCCTAAAATAAATTCATATAAAGTTGATTTAGACAGTATTAACTTAGTTCAATCAAAGGGGATTCCCGTGGAACATATCATTTGTGAATCACGTGATACCCCACGGTGATAAATAGCATGTACTGATCTTAGTTACAGTGATATTTTGCTGTCTTCAATTCCTAGAACGGTAAGGACATATCGGAACCTAGCTTCAATCTTTCGCCCGTCTCACAAATTGTTCCTGTTCGGTTATTGTTGTCACACACAAAATGACCGAATAGGAACAACGTGTGAGACGGGCGAAATATTGTTCAAAGCTAATCGGAACCAAGATTTATGAAGATGTTTCTTCGTTGCAGCTGTAACTAGAAGGGGGAAAGGGAGTGCTCACATGTCCCCCTTTTCCCCTGTATGCTTACTTTTGCATTTTATTCCCAAAATCATGGTGCATATACCCCCCCTCCCCGAGATTTTTCCTACATCCGCTTATGCATGTCTGATTGCCTCTTTCCTTGTGATCAATATCTTACTATCAACGACAGGAAAGGCTCAAGAACACTCTTGAGAAATTCCACTTAAATATCGTGCTAAATATACACAAAGAATGGTTCCCTCTTACAGAACCAACAAGATGTGTTTGTAAAACACTATATCCTCGCCAGTGGCTATCTTTCAAATTCAAAACAAGGTCAAGGTCACAAAGACAAGTTTTGGTGCAACCCCCCTCCCCCCCCCAAAAAAAAACAAAGGTCCTAAAAAAGAACATACAGATGAAATATGAAATCCCCATCATTCAAATATACGCAAAGTAAACGTTTCGGACTGACATTCAGACAGACGGACGGAGGGGGAAAATGCTCATCAAGCTTCAATAAGAGGTATAAAGTTCTGATGGAAAAAATCATGGTATCATTGATACAATCGCGTATCACATCCTTACCGTCCTGAGTGGGACGTCTAGGTCGTATCGGACACAGGAGCTCGATGCCAACGATCCACAAGTATATCGGTCTCTACTTTCCTGACTATAGAGAGATTGGAAGGGGCGGGTGTCATTGATGGCTGTTGGCATCGAGCACCTGTGGTATAGGATCCTCGATTTATGAAGATCAAAATATATAAAACCCAGAAGCTTTAAAGCTGACCTATATACAAGTTAAAAATTTGATTTTTCCGACACTGAGAACTTCATATTTTGCATCTGAGTGGATAAAAATACAATATGCATAGGCTATACCTTTGAAAGCATACATCCCGTCATTTGATCCCTCCAGAGTGATGACGTCATAAGTAACCCTGTTACAGCAACATTCTGCATCCGCCTTGTCTGGTTTTCCTTTGATCCCGACAAAACCATACTCGGATTTCAAGACTAGCTGAGGCCTATTGACAATCTTCACTCGGAATTTTTCCGTATCGCCCACGCTGTCCGCGGTGGTGAAAAGACTCCCATTTTGTCGAGTGTGGACGTACTTTTTGTTGTGTGCGCGGATGGCCAATGTTCCATCATCCTGCCATTCCAAGTTGAATCTTCCAGTATCTTTTCTATAACAGAATTGAGAAATAAACAATTTTTTTTTATTACAAACGCAAGCTGATGAATAAATCTAGAATAATTAAAGGATGCGTGACCTTCACCCAAAAGTCTGCGGTCTCATCGTGTTGTATTATGATTAATATTTTGGCTTTGCCAAAGAAGTATGAGTCTTAATCATGATAACTTTCATGATTAATATTTTGGTTATAGTCCATACTAGCTGGGTATTGCCCGTAAAGCCAAAATATTAATCATGATACTTGACCATCCCTACAGATTTGAAATGTGATTTGACGGACGGACAGTCAGACGTCGGGCAAAGTGTTTCCGTTGTTGGTCCTGTTCTCGGCTTAACAAAAGCATTGTAGCAAACCGATAGTCATATAAATCACTGTCGGAGAATGGAGCAAATTTAGCAACATAATCTTTCTATGACAAGATGACAAATCAAATACACAATCACGATCTGATACTATATATATAGTTGGCGGCTTAATTTGTTTGATTTTATAAGCAATCTTGAATACTCTCCAGAGTAGGCGATTCAATGTACATTGCAAGTCAGGTGCGTAGCTGGAGGGTGAATGGGAACTTAGGTTCCCTGTGAGACCAGTCGGTGGAGTCTTTGTGGAGATGTGATGAAATATTTCTTCCAGCATAAGGCCATTTCTTGTTTTTATACTGTTTTGCGTCCTTTTGAAATTGAGAAAGCAACCAGCCAGCCAGGGAGAAAAACAAACAAGCAAATGAAACAAAGTTGCCATTTCATATTATGTGACTATGTGAAATCTGACAGAAACTAGTTTCAATTGATTATCAACAGATTTTAGTCACCAAAAGAATGATACATAATGCAATATCTTGAATCATTGCAGTTCTTTATCATTTTTACATGAAATTTCTATAATCGACCCATTTCTCTTCAATATTTTTCTAGGAAACACATTTAAATTGCAAAAGATTTCATTATTTTAATTTTGTTTTGTTTTCTGACTTTGGGTTCAAAACCTACCAGCACGAGGACGCAAAACAGAAAATAACAAAGAAATGGCCTAATATTTATTCCTTGGAGATTTTATCATATAATATTTTTCCCCAAGAACTTTTATTATGTATCAAAAATTCCGAAAGGAATTTTATTATGTAATGAATTTTCCATGATCATAATAAAAGTTCTCATACCATTCCATCTGGATTTTTTAATGTTCGTAATAAATGTTCTGATACCATGGAAAAGGATTCCATATATGTGCATAATAATTGTCATTGGAAAAATATTGTAATGAACTTATTTACAAGTAGAATTCAGAGTTAGAAATAATAAATTTTAAAAATCTTGTACTGTACAATGTACTGTATAGCTTGAAAATGTGATTCCACAGAATTTTTGTTATGTAATATTTATTCCTGTAAGCTAATCATGTTACTGTAATCATTGAAATGTTTGAATTATGAGAGAATATCCGTAAATCAGTCATTCATGTATTTGAAGCATATACGGAAAAATTATTATACGTGATACCCACATATAATATTTCTTCTGTCTTAAAGGGAAAACGACGTTTCCGTCTAAATAGACGGAAACGTCGTTATGAAAACTGTTGATGGTTTGCTCTTTTTTCACTTACCCAAAGGACTATATATATAGACGGAACGTCGTTATGAAAACTGTTGATGTTTTGCTCTTTTTTTCACTTACCCAAAAGGACTGTGGAAAAAGTATTATGAACAAGGAAAAAATATTCTATAATAAAAAGTTCAGGGAATTTTCGTTATAATAATAAATCTTCCAGAAGGAAGAAATATTATGCGGAAGAAAAGTTCGTTCACAGAGAGACCGGGAAATAAGACGAAAATGATCCGGAAGCCAAGATTACTAGTTAGCTTTTCCCTGACTACGCCCCTGATAGCTTTCTAACTGAAAATCCTTTATTTGAATTGCTCAGACTGACAATTTCTTGAAAACATCTGAAGGATTCTGAAATAGATTTCAAAGTCTTTATTCTACAAAACTCTACAGACAGTTGACGAGTCGAGTAGAATCACCCCCTCCTTTTGAGTTTCCTCCTAAATTCGTAATATTTATTATAATATTGTCGTGACTTACATGGATTCCGACTTGGCTTGTATTCCATTTGTGACAGCGTCCACTGCCCAGTACTTGTTCTCGGTGGTTTTCATGGACCATGTTTGATGTGTGGCATCATATTCCATTTGGAATGTCTCTAGGTCGGTCTCCTCTTCCTCCTGATTGGCAGATACATCCACTCCTACAATGATGCAAAATGGGTATTAAAATCATATGCATGCCTTTTAAAAAAATTGTGACAAGATATATTTGACCAATAACGCATGTAAAACCGATAACATTGATCTTGTGATATTTTGGCAAAGATCGTATACATTTCGAAGAACTTCGAAATGACTACATTTGATTTGTTTCTCAAGTACTAGTAGTACTACTTACATGGGCAGTCAGGAATAACCCCCCCCCCCCCTCATTTCCTATCTGAAATCGTCAAAATGCATATATATACTGTATTCCCGATTTTTACGTTTAGTTGTTCGCTGAAACTGACCCCCTCCCGCTCGAAATAAATAGACCACTAGATCAGCACGTGTCAGCTTAAGGTATTTGGGGTATAACAATAATATCGCCAAGCTAGAAATCATGTACTTCCAACTCTTACGTATTTCAGAAATTTATCATTTTTAATGTTTTTAAAATTCGTCTCTCCGTGAAAATGTATGGTCCCGAATATTGCCGAAGTCGTGTTTCTTCGGCCAACTTCGTGGTATTTCATTTTTCTGTTAACGAAACAACCGGAAGTACAGTATTACGTGAGTCAGATTTAGCATTCTAAATTCTCAGAAATAGCATATATTATCTTACGAAAAGTCTGGGGTAGTTATTACACAGTGTCAGACTTAAACAAGTCCATAAGTACTTGAATCCCTCTAAAATGCAGTATCCGGGGTTGTGGCCAATATTCAAGTCCATGTGTATTAATAGCAGCATCATTTCCGAAATTCTCTAAAAAGAAACTGCTTGAGTCAGCTATGCACTAAAACTACATCTTCTCGTGGGCAAAGGAAGGAAGAAATATGTCTCGCAATTATCTCAAAATCTGCAAACGAAACATGACCAACCTTCCGCATTCTTATTGAAGATGCCGACTGTTTTCATTTGGCAGAGTTCTTGCTTATCACTAACCATGAAGAATTAGATAACTGAGCCGCTGCATGGCAGATAGCACTCCATGATAAAGTAGTCGCTTTAATTTTTATCCAGTTTACTGATAAAGAACTTACATATCTATGAGTAAGTAAACTGTTGGGTTTATTTATATCTGTATACCCTCACGATTGCACCTGCTCTTCAAACTTCTTGTACAGAAACGTACATGTAATATGAAAGAAATTCTACATAAGGAAGCTAGGGCTATAAATTTTGCGCTTTGGCTGAATTCAGCCAAAGCGCAAGCAGCCCGGGGGTACCGAGGATGTGTGCAACCATTCTTAGAGAAAACAAATTACCGGACCTAGCTCCTCTGTACCAAACGCTGGATGTTCGTATTACATTGTTTAACCCCCCCCCTCCCCCGCCCTCTTTCTCTCCCTGGACTGGAGTCAGGAATGCCCCCTTTTCATATTCCGCGCATTCAGTCATTGTTATTTTGGAGGGGGAGGGGGTTATAAATCAACACGGACCTAATCCCCTGGATTTTGTTTTTCTTTTCTTTCTCTTTTTGCCTTTCTTGCTTTCTTTTTTATAGTGTTTTTTTGTTTATTTGTTGGAATTTTTATTGTATTCGCATTTATAGATACAATTCTAAGAGAAGGGTCGATCGGACCTGAAGTATTGATCGAATTTTAGAGAATGGATAATGTATGACTTCATCATGGCTTGCTACATTGTGGCTTTTATTGAAGGTCTCCATTTTCACATCTCATCGTTATGCCAATATGGGACAACAATGAAAATTTCAACAGGCAATGAGTCACTGCATTTCCCACGTTGAACAAAGAAAGGAAGTACGATTTCTAGTATAATTACAGTAGCTAAGTGGCAAATTTAGCCGAAGTTTGAGAAAGTGTCACGACATTTAACATGTTCAAACTATTTAAAATGCTCAAATTACCCAGCATCAGTCCCTACGAAACGAGTTTTCTATAATTGCAACCCACATCTAAATAATGAGTCATAAACACTCTGTTTGAGAAATAACACTTTCTAAATAAAAACTACCCCGTCAATGAAAACTTGAAACCCGACAGCTCAAAATACACAAAAGGGACATTTATTTTGAAATTTCGACACGGATGGTTGTTTTGACAATTTACCGGGCACTTTTACCCAGGAAGGTATTTAGCCTAATGGTTTTGATTGATTTTACTTACCGTATTTTATGGAGGCCTTTCTCCCATTATTAGCAATAAAGATAACTTGAGGATGGCTATCTTCAATTGTAAATAGTTCATCCTTTAGAAATATTCTTGTTTCTTCCTTTCAATGTCGCTGTGGAACCGACAGGGGCCAAATAGCGACCCTCATTGTCCATGAAAGACAATCCAGAATTTTGACCAGATTTGATTTCCAGCGTATACAAACTATTGTCATCACAGGCATCTACGAGATCTCCATTTTTGTGCAAAAATCTACCGTCGCAAGTTTTTAAAGCGTATTTTCCTCCCATAAATTCTAGGAAAATCTGGGCCTGTTGTCCCCATGGGGTCGTGAGCGTAAATTGGATCTCATCATTGTTCAGCTGAGCATAACGTCTTCTGTTGACGTTGCGGAGATGGACTTGAGGGTGGATGGACAACTGGACTGTCCAGGTCTCCTTTTCTTTGGGACTTTTAGAGAAAACACTTCAGATTGTCATTATCGAAGCTAAGATAGTTAGGAAATTCCACATGTTTGAAATGCCATTTCCCCGTATCCTTTGCATATTCGACTGTGAATTTCTCGGAATGGCCAGGTTCTTCTGCATCGCATGTTACGTTTCCATATTTATCCGAGGACAGATAATGGTTCGAACAAGACTTGATGTAAACCACCTCCTCCCTCGTATCCTGCTCCAGCGTCCAGATCTGCCTACTCTTTAAAGCTGTACCAGTAACATTGACTTTATTTCCAAATTTCTCGGCCGTCAGGTATTTATTATTAGAGTTGACAATGCCAACTTTCCACTGCAGACCAGCTGCTTTGGCCTTGTGTCCATTAATTCCATTCACCTCCGACATATTCCCAGACTTTCTTTGTTACTAAATCGCGACGATGAAGATTGAAATACTGCAGCTGCGCACGCTAGATCGCCGCGCCTCTCTGTTGAGCCGTCGAGTGTGACAGATTCGCACTTGCTCTCTGATTGGTCGATAAATTTTCTTCTTATTCCTCTCTTTCTGTAGCAATAAAATAAATAACAGAACACACAATAATTGAGAAAACTCAATGAAAACGATGAACAATCCCAATGTATGGAAGCGATGTATCAAACCCTTTACTCATATGCATTAACCTTTGACTGCTTACCAACTATAAGGTATCGGAAACAGCAGGTGAACGAGTGTTTTAACATACGTAATCTATTATGTATCTCAACTCATCAGTGCGATTAGTACAGTACTATAAGTGATATCAATTATCGTTTACACATACCAGAAATATACTTTGTTTATTCGTCACCATCATAGAGTGGGGGATTCACACCTTCCCCACCGCGCCTGCCGCCAAACACCTAGCCGAAGATACTGTGAATATTGGGGATCAGAGGATGTCAATACATGCAAACATAAAAAAAACCAAAATGCAACATTCATCATGCTTTTTTATTTCATTGCTACGTATTTTCTTTTTGTTTTCTTTCTTTCTTCATCTTTTCTTTCTTTTTTTTTTTTTGCTACTTTACCATGTGCGAAGAAAGATAACTGTAGATACGTTAAGTATTAAAGAGTTATCTTTCCTACCTTGGATGCCTTGGCAAATACGCCGCGCAATATCACAGTAACAACATATATCTTCAGATGAAATGTTAAGTATTTAGAATTGTTCTTTTATGAAATACGTAACGAGATTAGGCTTACTGAAGATTAACCAAACGACCTTATTTCGGGTACCTGTAAAATGCGAAACGAAAAGAAACGAAACGAAATGGAAACGAAATGAAACGAAATGAAAACGAAACGAAATGAAATGGAAACGAAACGAAATTGAACAAAACGAAACGAAATAAAACGAAACAAAATGAAAACGAAACGAAATGAAACAAAACGAAATGAAATGAAACGAAATGGGAAACAATGAAACGAAATACATGTAAGAAACGAAATTTATTTACTTGTTAGTTTTTTTTGTGGGATGGGGTGGGGGTATGGGGGGGGGGGTTGAAATATCTGTTTTGAAAGTGAGAATGAAAGATCCAGAGGGGATCGGATGGTCAGGATACCCTTTTAATATAAATAATAAAGTATGAAAAGGAAATTAGAGTATGAGTGAATATTTTATTTTCAAATCTTTTCAAAGAAAATGGGTAAATCTTAAAGGGATGAAAGGGTGAGGTTTATATATATGAGGCGAAAAATTGTTCGTTCAAGCACAAATACCACAGAGAAGAAAGGAAAAAGAATATCTAGCTATATTCAATATTGAGCCAGTTTGACACTTTTTACAATTTTAGATATGCATTTTTATTTCACCATTATTTCTGGGGTAAGGATTTGAAAATAAGATATTCACTAATAATCTAATTCATTTTCATATTCAATTATCTATATTGAAAGGGTATCCTGACCATCCAATTACCTATGGATCTTTCATTTTCACTTTTAAAACAGATTTTTTAACCCCCCACCCCAACACACACCTCTCACCCCTCCCCCATATAAAAATTAACCAGTATATAAATTTGGTTTCTTTTTACATGTATATGTATTTCGTTTCATTTTGTAACTATTTCGTTTCGTTTCATTTCATTTCGTTTTGTTTCATTTCGTTTCGTTTACATTTCGTTTCGTTTCATTTCGTTTCGTTTTGTTCAATTTCGTTTCGTTTTCATTTCGTTTCTTTTCGTTTCCATTTCGTTTCGTTTCGTTTCTTTTCGTTTCGCATTTTACAGGTACCCCCTTATTTCAACCATCCTAAATTAATTCCTTTCTAGGAAGTTAGTATTCATAGGGTTGTTTGGCTAGTCCACAGTAAGCCTGTAGATGGAAACAGGCACGCCCTCTCACCGGCATTCATGGTGAACTCTTTCCTCACAGTATTTGATGATTTTCAACTTCGATAGAACGATGTCCATTCCTTTAGGCACGGTCCATTTGATATTCAGGGGAGGGGGGGGGGGCTTGGGATTTTCGAGAAAAAAAAATCATTTTGCTCTGAATTTTGATGAAAAAAAAATTGCTTATGGTGTGACAGAAAAAAATAATCTTGCTCTTACAAGTAATTTTAATTTGAAGAATAACCATAAATTTCGCTTAAAATTCCTGAAAATTTTTCGGCTCGCTTCGCTCGCCACAGTTTTCACTTTATATAAAGATTTTTTGGCTCGCTGCTAACTTTTCTTCTTTAATGGCAAGTTCATATTTTAAAATATCAAAAGTATACATGCGACTGAAAAAAGGGGCTTCCTTAAATGCTTTAATACATTATCAATATCATTTATTACTATTATTAGATACATGTATCACCATAGAGTCTAAAATTTATATACAATCTTGGAAGGAGAATTTAATTAAGTTTTTCACTAGTTTACATTTCTAAATTAAAAAATTTGTCTAGGAGACCCTACCCTCAGACCCTCTTACATGTTACATGGGCGGATCCAGGAATTTTTTTCTGGGGGGGTCCTAAAGTCCGAATTTTTTGAAGAGCAAAAAAAAAAAAAAAAAAAAAAAAAAGAAAAAAAGAGAAGGTAAACGCAAGAAAATAGTTATTGATTGATGATGTTAGTTCTGTATCTTATTATTATTAAAACAGGTGACTGGAAAGTAACGGCGAGCAGAAAGCTTTAAATCTTGAATTTTCACATCATAGTACTTGATTATCAGTTCTATTATGTGATTACAACAAATGGCGAGCGATAGCGAGCCAGCGAATTTTTTTTTCCGAGAATTGAAATAAAATCCACTATTCGTGACTTTTTCAGTTTCTTTTCGTCTTCTTAGTGCCCTTGTTTATAGAAAAGCGCAGCATCATTTGAAAAACAACGTACATGTATGTACATTTGTAACAAACTCTGGCGAGCGGTAACGAGCCAGAGAAAAAATTATAAATGTATTATCAAAATAAAAGATTTCTAATACAAATTCATGATATATTTTTCAAAAATTATGACAACAAAAGGGGAATTGGGACTTATCTTTTGAAATATGTATATTGATAATAAAAAAGGTATGTTTTGAAAATTCCAGGGGGGGGGGGTCCGGAACCCCCCCCCCCGACCCCCCCTCTGGATCCGCGCTTGTGTTACATGATCTTGTATACATTTTACATAGGGTAATCAAAGATTGTATACATAGCTCGCCGTAACAGGTTTTTGTCAAAAATCAAATAACTTCCAATACAAAAGGTATTGTCATAAGGATTCTATGCATGTAATGTTAGTCTCATCCCTTAGAGAGCTAAAGATACAGCCAAAGTATAAGTAATCAAATACATAGGAATCTACATGTGAAATATCACAGCCCTATCCCTTATAGTTAAAGAGATATAGCCCAGGTTAAAGTTTTTGAAAAGTAGGTCAAAGTCCAAGGTCAAGGTCACTAGGTCAAATGTCATGGTCTCAAATGAAAGGTCTTATCGCAAGGTATCTACATGTGAAACATGAAAGCCTACCCCTTATGGTTGAAGAGATAAAGCCCAGGTTAAAGTTTTTGATAAGTAGGTCAAAGTCGAAGGTCAAGGTCACTCGGCCAAAGGTCATGGTCTCCAAATGGACTGCTTGATTCACAGGGGTGAGGTATCATCGCATGGTCACAAACAAACCCTTTCCTCACTTCTATACACCTATATTAATATAGACATATAGAAGAAAGTGTTTGTATTAAGGAAAGGGTTTGTGACTAAGCGATGATACCTCACCCCTGGCAGGGAATTCTTTTAAAACAGTCACACAGTGACTGGTTGTAACGACGGGACTCCATGACAGTTCCTGTCCAAACCTTTTCAGATAAGACAGGATTCTGACCACTTCAATGACTGGTCCTCTTTGAAAGTTTGACTCGTCGGGTTATATAGCACAAACTGTTTTTCGTAAGCCCTTAATATGAATACTTGATATCCATTAATTATTTGTTACTATGGTCCCTGCGTTTTACTGTTTTGTTTGTGTCGTTATCTTACAGAGAGGAGGCGGGCTATTATAAACAAGTGGGTGTACAAGGAGGTAAACCTCCCCCTGACTTCACTGACATGATCCCTCCTTTCTCTCCTGCCACGCTCCCTTTCTCAGACCCCTCCCGCATTCATGAATGCGTGATTCCGTGGATAACGCTGGCAAACTAGACAGAACTTTGTGCACACGTAATCCGGATAACTACACCATTTGCTGCTTCAGTCGGCAACGGTTATTTCAAGCTATATGTGTGATCTTTCATGTTGATGTCTAGTGCCGTCAAGTTTCTTGTACGTTTCTTTCAGGTGCCGTTGACTGATATCCCTCAGTCAACGGCAGCATAATAAATCGACCCTAGTCCCGACTTGCAGACTAAGACGGTGTTATCTGTTTTGACGAAAAAGCAGATAACACCGTAGAAGGTCTGCAAGTCGGACTAAATCAGCCCGTGTCCGACTCGCAAAAGGGATTAGAAGTTAACCCCCCTTTCCTTTTAGTCGGTTGAATGTTGGCGGGAAACCAATGTTTTGCGAACTGCATTGTGGGTAAAGACAATGAGGAAAAATGGCCGACTCTAGCAAGGACCTTCGCCACAAACTTCAAACTCCAAAAGATAAGAAAGACAGACACAAGGAAAAGAAGTCTGACAGAAAGAAAAAGGAAGAAGGCAAAGATGACAAACATATTTCCAAGTCTAGATACCACAGTCATAAAGAATCCTACCATGACGACGAGTTGAGCAAAGTTCTCGCAGGAATCCAGCAACGTCGTCTGTTTTCCTGAAGAGCAATGTGAAGAAATTGAGAAGAAAATCAACGACGTAGTGAAGATTGCCAATACAGGTGTCTACAAAAATCACACCGTAGATCGAGCTCCTCTAAGAAACAAGTATTTCTTCGGAGAGGGCTATACTTATGGGTCACAGTTGGAAAAGAAGGGACCTGGCATGGAGAGATTGTATCCAAAGGGTGAAGTGGACGATATTCCAGAGTGGATTCACGAAATGGTCATTCAGCCGCTATGTGATGCTAACCTTATTCCTGAGGGATTTGTGAACAGTGCTGTCATAAACGACTATTTGCCTGGAGGGTGCATAGTTTCCCACATTGATCCACCGCACATATTTGATAGGCCGATCGTCTCTGTATCTTTCTTTAGCGATAGCGCTTTATGCTTTGGTTGTCGATTCTCATTCAGGCCAATCCGAGTGACAACACCTGTCCTTTGTTTACCTGTAAACAGGGGATGTGTGACAATGATGAGGTACATGAATTAAAATCACTTCAATATTTGTCCCATCCCACATGTATTTGTGCGTAGGAGGGATTTCTTCCCTTCTGGGGAATTAATTGCTTGAGCAAAAGTCAATTATTTAGTGCAATGGCATGCTTCTATTTTGACAAGATATATTCAATTTGATAATGTAACTGTGTATACATCATGTACATGTACAGGTTTTTTTTCCCCTTGTTTAGGGGCCGAAGTTCGGATTTAAAAAAATTCAAATAGTCTAATGATACAAGTAAAGCAACAACAAATTAAGATCATCATTCAAGATGTAGCTGGTAGATCTCAAAGGCTAAGCATTCAAGTTATGAATGATGATTTGATCATATCATCATAAATTGTTGTTGTTGAACTTGTGACTAAAATGCATCCATTTCTATGTCATATAAATTAAGAATAATGATACAAATCGTATCATGTGTAAATATCGTGATACATATTGCATCTTGTGCTAAGCGTTCCATTGCAGCCCTAGGGTATAATGAAAATAAAGAAGGATATTAGTACATTAGGCTTTCAAAAGAAATTATGTGTGTTTCCACTTTACCAACGCACCCTAATTTTTGCTGCCTAACCTACAATTATTTTTTTGAAATTAAAAAAATAAACGAAAAAATGCGGAAATCAGAAACGCTGATTCATTTTGAAGGAGAAGATGATGTTGTGGTGTTTAAGTTCACATAACTAATAGAAACTGTAGTATTTTGGCAGTTGTTAATGTAGTTTATAGCTCTTTTTTGGAATTTTCCTAACTCAAAACACATTTTATGGGATATTTGGCACTAGGAGTGAAAAGCTATGAACTACTAGTACTAGAAAAAAAATCTCGACCTACTGACCCTACTTTTTTTCAGGTATGAAAATGGAAACACATTCACTATGTTTTCTTTCTTTTTTTTTGGCCTTATTTAAAATATTTTCTGCCCTCAGATAAGTAAAATTCCTTGTCTTCGATTACTTCCCTTACATTACATATGCAATATTTTCTTGTCATGATACAGTAATGTGTGAATTTGATACACAATTAGGAAATTAAATTCAGAAACCCTCAAACAAACCTGTATTTCAATAAATTGAACAAAAACAATGTGAAGAATGGGTTAAATATTGAAGCTTGCACATGTAGTGGTATTAAACATAAATTAAATTTTGATCTTATTATTTTCAAAGAACTCATTCCTAACCAACTAGAAAATGACTAGCACAGTACAGGTAGTGTACAGTTATTCTTGATACATTGTACCTTATCTTGATTTACTAATTTTCAAAATCATCTTTTGCAGTGGATATGCCGCAGATGATATTACACATTGTATTAGACCACAGGATGTGGTGAAAAGGAGGGCAGTTATTATCTTACGAAGGTATGTGGAGTTGACCCTTCCAAACGCGGTAAAAATATGAGAAATTCCATGACGTCACAATGCAATTTCGATGTTTGACGGAGGTTCAAAGCTTAATTGCCCAAGGTAAAAGCATTGTGACGTCACAAATTTTGCATTTTTTCCTGGAATCGGATGGGTCAATTTTAGATTGTTGTTCTACACATCATTTATACACATGTATACCTAAAGAAAACTTTGTGCAATAAGTAGTTGTGTTTAGAAT
The DNA here is from genome assembly GCA_033119305.1 of Pinctada imbricata. Classification (NCBI taxonomy): domain Eukaryota; kingdom Metazoa; phylum Mollusca; class Bivalvia; order Pterioida; family Pteriidae; genus Pinctada; species Pinctada imbricata. The sequence continues at coordinate 44,074,737 of VSWD01000010.1, forward strand.
CATTTATAAGTTTGATATATTGTATTAAGTAACACTAAAGTTTTCAAGATACATGTATAACGCATTCACTGTACCTGTAAATGGAACACTACAACATGTAGTCATATGATACCCATAATATACCAGTAGTGTAAATGGAGCTTTAGGCGACAGAAATTTAATTCTTAGTTTTATGGATCCGCTGACCCCAATTTTGCCGTCACTGGAAAAAAAATAAGATGAACTGAATGTACAGTTTTTAGCTCACCCGACGAAGTTGAGTGAGCTTATGCTATAACCCCATGCGTCCGCGTCCGCGTCCGTGTCCGTGTCCGCGTCCGTGTCCGCGTCCGGTTAAGAAGTTTGGGGTAGCTCAGTATCTGACAAAGTACTAATGCTACAGTAACCAAACTTGCACAAGTGATTCATCTTTGGATGCTGAGGTGAACCCATGCATCGGATGCAGCATCTGACCTACATTTTCCGCTTGAGTGACTTGGTTAAGAAGTTTGGGGTAGCTCAGTATCTGACAAAGTACTAATGCTACAGTAACCAATCTGGCACAAGTGATTCATCTTTGAATGCTGAGGTGAACCCATGCATCGTATGCAGCATCTGACCCACATTTTCCGCTTGAGTGACTTGGTTAAGAAGTTTGGGGTAGCTCAGTATCTGACAAAGTACTGATGCTACAGTAACCAAACTTGCACAAGTGATTCATCTTTGGATGCTGAGGTGAACCCATGCATCGGATGCAGCATCTGACCTACATTTTCCGCTTGAGTGACTTGGATAAGAAGCTTGGGGTAGCTCAATATCTGACAAAGTACTGATGCTACAGTAACCAAACTTGCACAAGTGATTCATCTTTGGATGCTGAGGTGAACCCATGCATCGGATGCAGCATCTGACCTACATTTTCCGCTTGAGTGATTTGGATAAGAAGTTTGGGGTAGCTCAGTATCTGACAAAGTACTGATGCTACAGTAACCAAACTTGCACAAGTGATTCATCTTTGGATGCCGAGATGGACCCATGCATCGGATGCAGCATCTGACCTACTTTTTCCACTTGAGTGATTTCGCTTTTAAAAGCCAATATTGAGCAAAGTATAAGTGCTACATGTACCAAACTTGCATATTGGATGTATCTTTGATCAAACTTTCATAAAATGTCCTTGACCTACTTTTTCCGCTTGAGTGATTTTGCCTTTAAAAGCCAATATTTAGCAAAGTATAAGTGCTAGATGTTCCAAACTTGCATATTAGATGTATCTTTGATCAAACTTTCATAAAATGACCTCGACCTACTTTTTCCGCTTGAGTGATTTTGCCTTTAAAAGCCACTATTGAGCAAAGTATAAGTGGTACATGTACCAAACTTGCATATTGGATATATCTTTGATCAATCTTTCATAAAATGACCTTGACCTACTTTTTCCGCTTGAGTGATTTTGCCTTTAAAAGCCAATATTGAGCAAAGTATAAGTGCTAGATGTTCCAAACTTGCATATTAGATGTATCTTTGATCAAACTTTCATAAAATGACCTTGACCTACTTTTTCCGCTTGAGTGATTTTGCCTTTAAAAGCCAATATTGAGCAAAGTATAAGCGATACATGTACCAAACTTGCATATTGGATATATCTTTGATCAATCTTTCATAAAATGACCTTGACCTACTTTTTCCGCTTGAGTGATTTTGCTCTTTAAAGCCAATATTGAGCAAAGTATAACTGCTAGATGTTCCAAACTTGCATATTAGATGTATCTTTGATCAAACTTTCATAAAATGACATCGACCTACTTTTTCTGCTTGAGTGGTTTTGCCTTTAAAAGCCAATATACATGTACTAAGAAATATGTTTGAATTGAATTTTGCTGTCACGAGGTGAGCTTCGTAATCTGTGATTACCTATGTTTTCTTCTGCTCATAATTTTTACAGACCGTTACAGGATTTTGTGTCTTTGTTTTTGTTGCTAAATCTTTACTGTGCAAGTGTTTTAGGGAATGTGACTTTGAGCATCTGATAAACAAGCTGAATTAACATCGCCATAGTGACAAAAATCGTAAAATGTTGAAATTTACTGATTTTAGTTTTATTTTTTCCCCTCCTCCTATTTTTGAAATGATAAAATCCGTAAAACTGAAAATTAAATTTCTGTTTCTTTATATAATTTCGTAAATTTTGTATAGATGCATTTTTTTCCAGTATATTAGGACCAGGGCCAACAAGCTCTATGCTTATAACTTCAACAAGCCAATACAATGTATATGTACTAAATCTAGATGTTTTAATGATAATTTGAATAAATTGTATTGTAAGATCTAGTTCTTTCCTTGTAGGGTATTCCCAGATGCGCCAAGGTTAGAGCCTCTGTTAGAGAACAGAAAGCATGTATCCAGGAAGAGAAAAAGGCATTCCTCGGGCTCCTCAGAGTCAGAAGATGAAGATGGATTTAACAACAGGTTAACAACTTACTGGTTTATTTAAGTAAAATCAGAAATTTTCAGAAAGGATCAGAAATTAAGAATAAAATGATTAGAGATAAAATAATCACAGATTTTTCCCAAATTATTTAAGAAATGACTTTCTTACTTTTGGTGTTCATTGGTGTATAATTCTAGGAAATTTAAAAGGATAAAAGGATATTTCGTTTTTAAGCGATGATCGAGGATGAGATACGGCAGATATTTTTTTCTGAAGTTGCAATAAAAACGTCTCGTCGGCGGCAAATTGTAGCGCGTGGCGGTGTCTGAGAAACATAGATTTTATTGGCCGAATTGCGAAGCAAAATCCGGTCTATGAAATGGCGAAGTCCGTCTGTCTGCCTGTCTGTCCGTCAGTGCGTCAACATTTTGGTTAAAGTGTTGCGTTTAAGTCGGTTGAGAGAAAACTGTTAGGAGGAGCAACTTGAAACTTGACATGGTGATAGACCATGGTGAGACGAATCAAATACAGCAACAAAATTTGACCTAGTGACCTTGACCTTTTGGAGTTTGACCTACTTTTGAAAAACTTTAACCTTGGCCATAGCTTTTGAATGGTAAGTGATAGGGCTTTCATATTTCACTTGTTTATTTCTTGTGAAAAGGCCTTTCCATGGATACCAAAAAATTTGACCTAGTGACCTTGACCTTGGAGATTGACCTACTTTTTAAAATTATAAATCTGGGCTATATTTCATGAACTATAGAGGCTATGGCTTTAAAATTCCACATGCAGAATCTTTATGACCAGACCCTTCATTTGATATCATGAGTTTTGACCTAGTGACCTTGACATTTACCTTTGATTTACTTTTGAATTATAAGAGGTATGGTTTTGATATTTCACATATAGATTCCTCATGACCAGAACTTTAATTTGATATCATGACTTTTGACCTAGTGGCTAGTGACCTTGACCTTGACATTGACCTTTGACCTACTTTTAAACTATAAGAGGTAGGGTTTTGATATTTCACATGTAGATTCCTCATGACCAGACCTTTCATTTGATATCATGAGTTTTGACCCAGTGACATTGACATTGACCTTTGACCTACTTTTGAACAATAAAAGGTAGGGTTTTGATATTTCACATATAGATTTCTCATGACCAGAACTTCAATTTTATATCATGACTTTTGACCTAGTGACCTTGACATTGACCTACTTTTAAGTTATAAGAGGTAGGATTTTGATATTTCAGTTGTAGAATCCTCATGACCACACCTTTCATTTGATATCATGACTTTTGATCAAATGACCTTGACATTGACCTACTTTTGAACTTTAAGGGATAGGACTTTGATATTTTACATTTAGATTCCTTATGACCCAGGCCTTGAAACTCGTGAAAATCTTTGGTTGTCATTCGGGCAACCTGCTTTGAATATCAGGTTGCCTGAAACCATTTTTACTTGCCCGAAATCATGGAACTGAAAACTAAGCTGTCATTCTTTATTTCTGCTAATTTGAACATTTTACATAAATTCCATTTCTTTTTCAATTTCTTTTTCAACAAATTCCTCATTTAACTCATCATGCTTGTGTGCCTCAGCTATAGGACTCGTGAATCTTTACAGATTCCAATCTCAATGATTTACATCGTATGACAAACTTTGCTTTAAGTTTTACTTTGCCACTCTCTGTGCATAATTTACAAATCATTGAGGGCACACCACCTTCATTGTCCCTAAACTCCAGCCAAGGCCGATTCGTTTTCCAGGTCTCTGAGCGACCTTGGTTTAATTTCTATGACTTTCATAGTCCCTTTTTGTTTTCTTTTTAGGTTGTTCAACACCTTGTATAAATATCCACTTCACTGTTAAAAACGATTTAACATGCAGGAAATCTACAACTGTATTATAAATTTCGGGCTGATAACAGACCGTCGTACGGAAACTTTAAACCGATCAAAAAGTCTGCTATCTGAAAACTCCTAGTTTTTATGATTCTGACTTAAATCTAAGATGATTTAAACTTTTTATTCATTATTTCATCGCAGTAAGCATACATTGAATGTCTGAAAATAGGTCGTCAGTCGGACGAACTGGTCTCAATTCTAGGTCGTCCCACAGGTAAGTAGGTTGTTTTTGACGATCAGACGACCGCGAATTTCGAGCCCTGTGACCATAGCTTTTTTCATTGCACAATAATATTAATGACCTTTGATCTTTCTGTCTGTGCAAAAATGTATACATCATCTAATACAAACACTTCGCAATCCGGCCTTACCGCCTTTAGCGGTTTATGGTTTATTTTACATGGCCTTATTTTCTTCACGCAATCCAGTCTCAGAGCAAGTTCATCTGGAACCTCAATTCTTGATTCTCCTATCGATAGCACAATATGATTGCAAAGCTCTCACAGTCCATACAGGTATTGAAAGCTTGAAAGCAGGTTTAAGAGCTGAAATTTTATGTTCTTGCAGGTTTAGACCAGAGAAGACAACAGATAATAGTTTGGTGAAATGTTTACGGTAATTTAAAATAATTTGATTTTGGTATCAGTTGCCTAGATTTCCTTTAAAAGTATTGAAAAAAATGTTGTTCCTTCCAATGTCTTGACCAAGGCATTATGTTTTGGCCATCTTCCCTACTACATGTACTTTAGTTGAAAGTGGCAACTAATTATCACATGTTGGGGTTGTCTTTGAACTCTTTGCAGAGAACTCAATTAAAACATCTAAAGTAGATTAATTGTACTTGTTTGGAGTTAGGCAATAAATTTTAATGGTTATCCCATTGTACTTTCTTTTCAAATTATTGCACTTTGGGTAAAGAAAAAACACAGGTTTTTAAGAAATTTAGAATAAAAAAAATATTTGAAATACGTTAGATACCTATGGTGCTTTTCAATAATTTTATTGGGGAATGCTCAATATCGTAAGTCTATTATTACAATTACAGGAAAGTAGAGGCAGAAAGAGCACAAGCACAGATGAAGGTCACCGTAGAAAAATCAAATGGTCACGAAAGCAGCATGAGTAGCTTCGGAAACTCCGACAGAAGCTTCGACGGCAGTCACGAGCGGTCCAGGGAGAGGAAGCGATTCCGTCGTGATGTCAGAATCTCTCACAAGAGGTAGATTAGGGAGTCAGAAAAAAATATAGGCTAGGTGTACTTGTGCCAAGTCAGTAATTAAAAATTGTATTGATGTATAACAAAGCTTTCACTGATACATTGTCATACATTTTTTTGCCTTAAATTTGCATTTTATTATTTTTAATAAGGCTGAATCTCTTATCTGATCTGTGCACAAAGAAATGTCATACATGTACCTACATTTGTTGGAAAAGAGGAAATTTTATCTTGCTATGAATTTTACTCTGCTGCGTTTTCTTTCCCCCCAAAATATACTTGATATTCGGCCCCATTTCCCCCCCTCTGGAGTATATATTTTTCCCCTCCTGTCAGAGAAACTTCCTCCCATATAAAAGATTTTTTCTTTGGCAAAAATATGTTTTGAAATAATGTGTAAAATTGAACGAATCTGAATTCAAATAGTAGAATATAGTTCCTTTAATGCACCTGCTTGTATTAAAGTAATTCCAGTTATATTGATGCTTTCTAATACAGTTTTTGGAAGAATTTCAATTTATTGAAAATTCCCCTTTTGATTAGTTCATGCGCATATTTTCCCCCACGCATTGGCCTTGACCCCCTTCCCCCAAAAGTGAGAAAAAACACCACTCTGTCTGAAATTTTCTTATTCTCTCGTTTATGAATTTGCTATCTTTCTGTATAACTGAAAAGATTTCCGCTTTTTTTTTTTTTTTGCCTTTTAGGCCATACCAATTTAATTAAATGTTCTTTGGATTTCCCGCACCATATTTTTCAAAATTCAAAAAAAATATTATAAAAATAAAATGCTCGCCCGCACCATTGAATTTCTGGCTCAAGAATTTTTTAGGGTCGGTTCTGATTTCTGCATATCTTAAAGCTTCTAGATGTCTCAGATTTTGCAAAATTCGAAGAAAATGATACTTCTTGTGTCTAAAAAATTTTGTTAGGAGCAAATTTGTTGTCCCACATACATAGCACTGAAAGTTAAGGAGGGGGGAATGTTCGAAAATCTTTTCCGTACTGCTATGTGCCAGGCTTTCTAGTCACCAGATTCCTATTTGGATTCCTTTTTGAGTAAGGAAAACATCAGAAATGTATTTCTAGGGTGACCTATATCAAAAATAAAATTATTTCATTTGCTCGCATCTTAAAAACTGCAAAACCTAAAAAAAAATAAGATAATTATATTTTCGCCCGCTCGCACCATTTTTTTCACAAGAAAATCTGAAGAATATTTAATTAATTTGGTATGGCCTTACCCAAAATTTGTTTTTGACTTTAGACACAAGGTGTACCCTTCTAGACAACCAAGCACCCATGCGATTATTTAGAATGGTAATTTCTTGGAGTAAGCACAATCTGAATTGTTCATTTTTATGGCCAAAATTATTTTGCAAACCTAAGGTATCCCCTTTATATTTTTCAGTCTCTTTTAGAATGACCAAATAAATTGTTAGAAATCTAAAGCACATTACTTTGTAGAAACAATATACAGTTGTCCAGCATCATAGGGTAAATTACATGCACAAATGATAATACCTATTGTAACGTTTCCCCTTTCTCCTTCACTTTTGAAGCCAAATACATGTTTTCCTTTTAGAGAATAATTTTAAACATATACAGATGGAGACGATGTAAAACTCTCCTGTGTGTGGTCACGCTTCATGATTATGTATGTATTCATAATGAAGACATTTCATTCAATGTAATTTACATTACGGTAAAAATCGGTGAAATTCCAAGCTACATATATGTTGATTTTGCCGCCTATTTGATGACTTCATTGAAGAAGACTAGGTACTCAGACTTTGTCGGTTTCATTGGGTAATTTTGATTGAAGCACGGTCAGACGATTTAAAACATGCTTATTACGATGTACTTATTTTTGTTACCTGTGTACAATTTAAGGTTATTTTAAGTATTGTTATGTTACTGGTTTGTTGTTGATTCTCATTATTTGTGTACAGTATATTTCTTGTTACTGAGTAACGATAAAGCAAGATCAGACATGTTGGTCCAGGATTTCATATTCTTGGGGGGAGGGGGGGGGGGGGGGAGTGTAACCAGGAGTTCCAGGTTTTGCAATTCTGGGACATGTTTTTGGGCAGATTTAAAAAATGTTTTTGATTCTTTTAAAACACAGCAGTAAGTTCGATTAGCATGCTTTTATGGATATTAAGGTTTTGAAAGGGGAAAGAAAAATTTTGAAATAGAATTGAAAGAAAAGTTGTCATGGAAATCTTCATTACTTGAAGTTTCATAGATACTTACTATCTTGATTTATCTATTATGTCATATCACCTTCATGAAAAATATTGATTTTGCCATGAAATTTCACTGTAACAATCATTTCTATTAACAATTTTACCGGTATGATACATGTAGGCTGTAACAAGATAGAAAAGACATACTGAAGAGATATATGAAGATTTGTGAGGATGTAGGCCAATGCTTCTTTATGTAAGTGATAACAGAGATAGTGTAGTGACTTCTTTATTTCAATAAGCACTATTAAACTTGAAAGTAGAAAAAAGACCCGTTGTGTTGAATTGGGAAAAAGATCAGAAAAAAAAGTAAAAAAAAAAAAACAAACAAACAAAAAAAAGATTATTAAACATTCACCTACCTCGCCACAGCTTGCTGTTATCATTCTCAATTAGATGTTTCATGACATGCCATATTCAGAATTTGAAATTTAGGATGGTGTTTTTCAGTTCCAAATTGGGAATCTGACCCAAGAATGGTCTTGAAAATCTCTGCTCATTTAATGGAATGTCAATTAAACTGCTTTGTATGCCACGTAGATTTATTTTACGATACTTCTGATTCTTTGGATTCAAGTTAGATAAGTTTCAAGTGAAAAATAATATTTGTTATATAATGTGTTATGTAAAACTAAAAACTGATGAGCAATTCTTCAAGAAATCATTGTACACCCAAAGCAGTAGTACATGTGTTATACACATGTACATGTATATTGAAGTGATAAGTACACTGCATAAGGAAAAATCCTATTCTGAATTCAGTTATATTGTCATAAATGGTAGTAAATGATTGACAGTTGATTACCGTATTACCAGAAATTTTCGCGAGATACTAATTTTCGCTATATTAGCGAGTGATTTGAAATCGCGAAAATAAATCTCAGCGAAATATTGTGTTTGATAAAGTATATCGTAGATTTGTATATCAGTTACATTTTGTTCTTATTGTACATGTGCCATTCTTAATTTTTTCTGATTAAACGTTAAGAGAAGTGAATTGAGTGTACTCTTGTGATAGAACTAACTAAAAAAATCAATAATGAAAGGTACAAAATAGTAACATCATGTTTTCACATTTGTTTGTTATTTAGGAATCGCAAAAATGGTACTCGCAAAAAGAAAGACACCCCATTTTTCCATAAAATCGCGAAAATTGATACTCGCGAAAATTTCTGGTTATACGGTATTGATTTAAGCACACTGTTGATTCTAAATAACTCATGTTACGTTTGTAAAGTTGTTGTTAAAAGGATTTGCTTGTAAACAATAGAGGATTGGTTGACCTTGATGTACGTTAGATACTATACAAGATGATGTAAACATGTACATTACACAAATATGATTACCTCTCATTTCATAAAATCTAGTCTTTTAACAAGATCTGTTCTATAAAATGGATATTTTGGTCAAGTACAGCATTTCTCCCCCCTTTCATTACAAGAGTGTCCGTTTTCTTGTTTTTTAGCTGTTTGTTTCCAAATCATTGCAAAATGAAATTATAGAGATGAAATATGATACAGATGCCCTTTATCAAACAGGACTAGAGCTGTATTGAGTTTTCTCATTCACAAAAAAAGCTAATTTAGCTAAAATTCTCTTAGTCAAAAGGAATTTATAGATAGGGGACCCCATTTCCCTCTGCCTTTTGAAAGTACATTCTTATCGTGGAACCCTATAGTACTTGGCAAATACTCTGGATTATACCCCTAAACACTTTTCTGCAAAGTATGTATGATTTGGTACATGAATAGGTTGTCAAGGTCATCAGATTGTTCTTTTAAAAACATACCTGTAAAATTTTGAAAAATTTGTCATATGACAGTGCATGTGCTATGTTCCCTTCAAGGAAAGTGACATTGCCGTCTCTGTGTCATTGATGTGTTTTCCGTCTTGCTAAGAAAAGTGATGTTCATTTTGACAGAATTAGGAAAGAAAAATTTCCGACTAAGTGTAGTCTGAAGTGTTATACGTGTACATGTATTTTGGTTTCAGCATAATTTATTCAGATCAACAGAAATAACGATGGTACATAATTGAAAATTAATATACTGAGATGAGGGGGGGGGGATGGTGGAGAAATTAGTCAACTTTCCGCTCATGATTTATTTAAGAGATAATTATTAAAGTTCTGTGCATGAACTTGTTTATTAATTAGAAGCTGTTTATTTTTAGCTTTATATTACTTTATGTTTATCACATACATTCATAATAAAGGATGTAGAATTACATGATGTCGAGATGAATGATTTTTGAGAGAATTTTACTTGCTTTGTTGATTATTGGAATATTTGTATTAATCATTGTATCCTCAAATGAAAATTACAACTTTCGTATATTTATCAAAAAACACATCATCGATAAACTTTCAATATGTGCATATTGAGAACATACATGTATAGTCATAAATATTCCAGTCATTGTTTCATCATTTTTGACATGTTCGAAAAGTGTTATTGCCTGAATTAAAATTTTGTTTGTTTCAAAGAAAAGATTTTGTTTGATTTCCTCAAAGTAAAGATACAGGTATACATGTACATGTATGACTATTTTCTACCTTTTTCCTTATATAAATTGTACTTCTAATACTGTTTGATACAGAAAATTTTCAAAGCTTCACTCTATAGATTTTAGATAGTTAGGTTTCCATGGACACCTACATGTACCTTACCATGGTCTGATACTTACTCGAAAATTCTCAAAAAAGCGTGATTATAACCCACCTCTCTCAAGTCTTTACGTTCAAATAAAAAATTTGAATACATTTTTCAGTTTGTTAGCTATTTTAGATAATAAATAGGGGATGTACTGTTAATTTTGATACTCTTGTCATCTTTTGTTTCAAGTGAAAGCTGTTTTTTGCCCATTTTCAATCTGCATATCTGCTAAATGCACATGTCGTTCTGTATTATTTATTGAGTCTTATTGGAGTATAGATTTATTTCTGCTTTAGAGACCGTATCTGACATGAAACCATTCTGATGTAACAATTATTGCCAAATTTTGTGATGTCTGGTGTCTGTACGCCTAAGGAATCTACTGGAAAATCAGCTATTTGATAACGTCACAATAGACTATTTTCCGATTTTGTTAGAAAGCTCAAAGTATCAGAGTAGAAATCTTTTGGCGTTGTTTTTATGCCCCCGGAATCAAAGATTCGGGGGCATATAGTTTTTGGCCTGTCCGTCTGTTTGTCTGTTTATCTGTTTGTCTGTTTGTCTGTTTGTCTGTTTGTCTGTTTGTCCGAAAAACTTTAACATTGGACATAACTTTTGAATGGGAAGTGATAGGGCTTTCATATTTCACATGTGTATTCCTTGTGACAAGACCTTTCCATTGATACCAAAATTTTTGACCTCGTGACCTTGACCTTGACCTTTGACCTACTTTTCAAAAACTTTAACATTGGGCATAACTTTTGAATGGTAAATGATAGGGCTTTCATATTTCACATGTGTATTCCTTGTGACAAGACCTTTCCATTGATACCAAAATTTTTGACCTCGTGACCTTGACCTTGACCTTTGACCTACTTTTCAAAAAACTTTAACATTGGGCATAACTTTTGAATGGGAAGTGATAGGGCTTTCATATTTCACATGTGTATTCCTTGTGACAAGACCTTTCCATTGATACCAAAATTTTTGACTTCGTGACCTTGACCTTGACCTTTGACCTACTTTTCAAAAACTTTAACATTGGGCATAACTTTTGAATGGTAAATGATAGGGCTTTCATATTTCACATGTGTATTCCTTGTGACAAGACCTTTCCATTGATACCAAAATTTTTGACCTTGTGACCTTGACCTTGACCTTTGACCTACTTTTCAAAAAACTTTAACATTGGGCATAACTTTTGAATGGTAAGTGATAGGGCTTTCATATTTCACATGTGTATTCCTTGTGACAAGACCTTTCCATTGATACCAAAATTTTTGACCTTGTGACCTTGACCTTCACCTTTGACCTACTTTTCAAAAAACTTTAACATTGGGCATAACTTTTGAATGGGAAGTGATAGGGCTTTCATATTTCACATGTGTATTCCTTGTGACAAGACCTTTCCATTGATACCAAAATTTTTGACTTCGTGACCTTGACCTTGACCTTTGACCTATTTTTCAAAAACTTTAACATTGGGCATACCTTTTGAATGGTAAGTGATAGGGCTTTCATATTTCACATGTGTATTCCTTGTGACAAGACCTTTCCATTGATACCAAAATTTTTGACCTCGTGACCTTGACCTTGACCTTTGACCTACTTTTCAAAAAACTTTAACATTGGGCATAACTTTTGAATGGGAAGTGATAGGGCTTTCATATTTCACATGTGTATTCCTTGTGACAAGACCTTTCCATTGATACCAAAATTTTTGACTTCGTGACCTTGACCTTGACCTTTGACCTACTTTTCAAAAACTTTAACATTGGGCATAACTTTTGAATGGTAAATGATAGGGCTTTCATATTTCACATGTGTATTCCTTGTGACAAGACCTTTCCATTGATACCAAAATTTTTGACCTTGTGACCTTGACCTTGACCTTTGACCTACTTTTCAAAAAACTTTAACATTGGGCATAACTTTTGAATGGTAAGTGATAGGGCTTTCATATTTCACATGTGTATTCCTTGTGACAAGACCTTTCCATTGATACCAAAATTTTTGACCTTGTGACCTTGACCTTCACCTTTGACCTACTTTTCAAAAAACTTTAACATTGGGCATAACTTTTGAATGGGAAGTGATAGGGCTTTCATATTTCACATGTGTATTCCTTGTGACAAGACCTTTCCATTGATACCAAAATTTTTGACTTCGTGACCTTGACCTTGACCTTTGACCTATTTTTCAAAAACTTTAACATTGGGCATACCTTTTGAATGGTAAGTGATAGGGCTTTCATATTTCACATGTGTATTCCTTGTGACAAGACCTTTCCATTGATACCAAAATTTTTGACCTCGTGACCTTGACCTTGACCTTTGACCTACTTTTCAAAAACTTTAACATTGGGCATAACTTTTGAATGGTAAGTGATAGGGCTTTCATATTTCACATGTGTATTCCTTGTGACAAGACCTTTCCATTGATACCAAAAAATTTGACCTCGTGACCTTGACCTTTGACCTACTTTTCAAAAACTTTAACATTGGGCATAACTTTTGAATGGTAAGTGATAGGGCTTTCATATTTCGCATGCGTATTCCTTGTGACAAGACCTTTCCATTGATACCAAAAATTTTGACCTCGTGACCTTGACCTTTGAACTTTTAACCCAGCGACCTTCCATACATGTACTTAACAGAAAATAGTGTTCATACTAACAAAGATGCCACCGGGGGCATTCGTGTTTCACAAACACAGGCTTTTTTTATTCATTATGACGTCACTATTGAAAGACGCAATCTCATTGAGACATAACAATGAAAAAGTGCGCCAAAGTTGCTTAGCTCAGACATTTTTCGTCATTTTGTCAGCCATTATGTATTTCGGCAAGAGGTCTTTTAGTCTATGTCAGATACTGTCCTTAATGGGAAGTGACTCTGGTTATTGAAAACTACATGTGATAGAAGGAAAATAAAAATAATTTGAGATTGACAGAGTGTAATCACAACCAATCATTTGTTTCTGATGTTGCATATTCTAAGGTTGGTCTGTGTGGGAGAAACATGGCATTGTTTTCATTAATACAGCCTTTAAACTCTCTATTTTTGTGTATTGTTTCAAAGAATAATAAGATTGCTTTGAAGTGGAGTTCTCTAATATCAACATTATTTCATCACGAGAACATCATGCATTAATTTCATTCATTTGGTGCATTGAAAATTACAGATGTGCAAGAATTAAATGTTAATTTCCCTGGCAGATTCTGATTGTGTTGTTTGTTACATTTCCATGTCTTGTGAGCAAATGATTGATATACCTGCATGGAAGATGGTGGCACATTGTTTTAGTCTTGTCTCTGTGTTTTTCTGCCAGAAATGTTGACCTTGTGCCACAGCCTTTCATTCCTTGAACTTTATATCTGATGACCTTGGAGTTTGACCTTATTCAAAGGGAATATACCCTTACGGCAATATCTGTTTTTTTCTTATACATGTAGTACAGGATGTTCATATTTCATATGATAATTCTGTTGATACATGTACTACAACCAAAACATGACCTTTGACCTAGGGACCTTGACCTTGGAGAAACCCAAACCTGCCACAAAGAACCACTACTGATGACAGAATGATAATTCACAAACACATCTTGTTCTAAATGTAAGACTTAAGCTTTCCATATGATTTTACATGTGAATCTTTACATCGAATGGTGATATGGATGTTAGATGAAGACATACAGACCAAGTTCATTGTCTGGTATTCTGTACCCACAGTAATGAAACTTTACATATGTATTGCCTTCAATTAAAGGAAACCCCCTATTGATTAATGAATTCAAAGGTCAAGGTCAAACTTATATCATAAAGGGGAACACATGCTTGCATATCAAAAGGTATGAACCTGTATATTGAAAAGTGGGAAACTGTGCTTCCACTTAATGGCATACAGCGTTGAAACTTCATAGATTAGACTTCAGTTCATGGACAAGTGTTTACCCCATGCTGATCATTGGGTTGAGTCATGTTTTTGCATTATAACCCTACTAGTTAAAAGACCACCCCATAACGAAGACATATTTTCATGCCCTTGGAATCAAAGATTCGGGGGTATATAGTTTTTGGCCTGTTTGTCCGAAAAACTTTAATATTGGCTATAACTTTTAAATGGAAGGAGATGGAACTTTCATATTTCACATGTGTATTCCTTGTGACAAGACCTTTCTAATGATACCAAAATTTTTTACCTCTTGACCTTGACCTTTGACCTACTTTTCCACAACTTTAACATTGGGCATAACTTTTGAATGGTTAGTGATAGGGCTTTGATATTTCACATGTATTCCTTTGTGACAAGACCTTTCCATTGATACCAAAATTTTTGACCTCTTGACCTTGACCTTGGACCTACTTCTCCAAAACTTTAACATTGGGCATAACTTTTGAATGGTAAGTGATAGGGCTTTGATATTTCACATGTGTATTCCTTGTGACAAGACCTTTCCATCGATATCAAAAATTTTGACCTCTTGACCCTGACTTTTGACCTACTTTTCACAAACATTAGGTGTAACTTTTGAATGGTCAATGATAGGGCTTTGATATTTAAGATGTGTATTCCTTTTGACAAGACCTTTCCATTGATACCAAAATTTTTGACCTCGTGACTTTGACCTTGACTTTTGACCTACTTTTCAACAACTTTAAAATTTGGCATAACTTTTGAATGGTAAGTGATAGGGCTTTCATATTTCACATGTGTATTCCTTGTGATAAGACCTTTCCATCGATACCAAAAATTTTTTAACCCCGTGACCATGACCTTTGATCTACTTTTCGTAAACTTTAACATCGGGCATAACTTTTGAATAGTAAGTGATAGGGCTTTGATATTTCGCATGTGTATTCCTTTTGACAAGACCTTTCCATCGATACCAAAATTTTTGACCTCGTGACCTTGACCTTTGACCTACTTTTCAAAAACTTTAACATTGGGTATAACTTTTGAACGGTAAGTGATAGGTCTATGATATTTCACATGTGTATTCCTTTTAACAAGACCTTTCCATCGATACCAAAATTTTTGACCTCGTGACCTTGACCTTTGATCTACTTTTCGAAAACTTTAACGTTGGGCATAACTTTTGAATAGTAAGTGATAGGGCTTTGATATTTCACTTGTGTATTCCTTGTCACAAGATTTTTCCATTGATACCAAAAAAATGTAACGTAGTGACCTTGACCTTTCACATACTTAACAGAAAATGGGTGTTTATACTAATAAAGATGCCACCGGGGCATTCGTGTTTCACAAACACATGCTTTATCTTCTTGACTGTAGACCCAAAGCTCAAGCGTGATACTAGTGTCTATTTCAAGGATATAAAGAAGATCTCTAGCAAGACTACCCTGCACTGAACACATCCGCATGATAAACAAACATTAGACAAAACAACTTCAGCAAACAACAGGGACAACGAGACTTGCAACATTACCCATACCGAGCGATCCAAAAATCAAATTCTAACATGACTTGAGATTTTCTCCCTATATGTACTATAGAACTCGCCTGGTGTAAGCTCCGCCCCTTCACGTGCTATAAAGCTCGTGCAGAACTCGTGCTGTGATTTGTTGTCCAGTAGTTCCCCTCGTCGCATGAACCAATCAAATTATTACCTCGCGGCTCCGTGATAATTTGTTTGGTTCATGCAACTCGGGGAATTACTGGACAACAAACTATGGCTAGCTAGTTGTTATTTCTTAACTAGACACACCATAACGTTAAACACGAATATTTACATTACTAGTAGATTCCCCATGTTAAACGCCCATTAGGCAACTAGAATTACATTCCAATAACTTGGGTTGCTCTTGTAACGTCGCGTTCAAGTTTTGAATGTAGGGAGAATTTACCAAAGTTACGATATATTTGACGCTGTTACAGGCAAAATGTGCGATGTTCATGCAAATAAAAATGACCGATAAATAGAATAAGTGTAAATATAAGTAATGACTGTCTTACTTTTGGTGTTCATGGGTGTATAATTCTGGTTGGACACGTGCAAATTTTCCAAGAATCGCTTCGCGATTCACGGAATTTGCACATGACCAACCAGAATTATACACCCATGAACACCAAAAGTAAGACAGTCATTTCTTAAATGACATTGCAAAAATTAAGAAAAACCAATTTACACAAAGCATCTACTTTGGACGGTCATTCGCTATATACTATGATCACGAATGGTGTGGTTATCCGGATTATGTGCGCACGACCCTCCGGCTTACCTAGATACACAGAAGTTCTATGGGGTCTTTCAAGTTTGTCCTCGGATGACCTGTTGTATACACGTAGGGGATCGATGTGATGTTAAGCGGTCTCTGTCAGGAGAAGACAGTGAGCTGAATTTTTTAAAATATGAATAGATATGTTTACTGTACACATGGACCCTAGGGTTGTGGGTTCAAGTCCCAGCACCGGCACCCCAAATTTTATGTACACGATTTTATTTTGGTTCATGCCTGTAGCCACGGTTTTAAAAGCCATAATCTGGTGGTACCGTGGTAGGGCACGTATTATTTTCCCCTTTCTTTCCAATGTATACACAGAAAGCTTGATTCACTGATAGGATTCCTTAATTAAACAACGCAACAACTTCAATTATCAGAATTATCTCGAAGCACTACGAGCATTTTGAATACAAGACCATACACGAAGTGTAAGAAGACCAATAAAGTACGGACATTTAAGGTACCCATATCCCATAAATAAACAGACATTCAATTTATCTAAACCCCATGTTTGTTAGAAAATAAACTTTCTTGTCACCAAATATGAAGATATCAGTTTCTGTTAAAGTACCTGTTATATTGATTGTAAATTAATACCAAAAGTAAATATGAACGGATGATTAGCGCAGTTAGTATTGTGCCACTAGTTTTAACTGATTTTAAAGCAATCCAGAATTTAAAATTTAAATCCCTGGGCTGTAGGGAAGAGCCGAGAGGGAAATGCATTTCAATTTTTGATTTGAGAGAATCGGCATGTTTAAAAGTTATGAATAGAAAGTTCGAGATGTGCGGTTTACAGAATACTTTAACTGTTTTCTGAATAGAGACGAGGTTTTTAAAGGAAACAAGACAAACCTTGTCAGATCACTGTGGTATTATAAGATTTCTCGGTGATTAAGGAATCGTTACCAGGGTTTTGTTGTCTAGATACAGCAGTATCAAGGAAGACAAAATAATTGACTCTGTATTGGAATCAACGTATAACTTACCCAATAAACAGGTAAGGTGATGTTTTCGTAAGTTCAGTGAGAATGACATTAGAGATTTTGGAAATGAAAAAGAATGTCATTTGACAGCCTCTGTGAATTTACTTACTTTCTTTAATTATCAAAAAGTAATGATGCTATATTTATGCGTGTCACATAGAAACCGTACAAACATTATTATATAGGCTTTTTGTGTGACGTTAAATATCTACTCGACAAAATTTGAAGTGAGATACCAATTATAGCGATACCTTTCGTTCATTTAAATTCTACGTGATTTTATTTGTCAGAAAAAAAAACTCAAACAAACAAGTTGAAAAAAATCAAAATAACACCTTCATGTTTCCTTTTTTTTTTTCCTTTTGTTGTGCAGATTCATTGAATTCCATCATGTAAAAACTTGATTGCTCAATTTGTCCCTCGAGGATTTAGAATCGACTTTCCTTGAGTTGCGGTGCGTTTTTATTTCCAACAATTGTTCTTGGGTTATGTACTGAAATGCTTTAATATTCTGCTCATACCTAACCGGAAAGCATCGCTTAACCAAAGAGCAATATAATACATCGATCAATGTAATATCAGAGGCGTTCGTGATTCCAATATAAAAGACCTTAAAGTAGCTTTATCATCCATATAAATTGATATTCTAGTTAACTCGGCCCCTGTGAATCTACATAGATTTTTATTGCTAAAAAGATTCTATGGAAATTCCGAAAGAAAAACTTTGACCATGGCATGTAATATTTTCTATCGGATTTAAGTCTTCAATCTGGATTTTAAAACGAAAAATTGTCAGGTAAATAATATGGTGTCAACTGCGTATGTGTAGAAAACGAAAAATTCTGTCTCCGAGGTGATTTTGTGGTGCTCACTTGCATTTACATCTTTTTTACATCCTTGATAGATGGTTAACTTGAAATTTCGTGACGAGGATGGAGGTTAGGATAAACCTACAAACATTGGTTTTGCACGTCCGTCTGTCTATGACAGATCTTATTTTGGCTATGTCATTTTGTCCTTCTCGTAGTTCATTATGTAATTTGTTTATTGTTGTCATCAATATCCAAAACGTTTTATCATTCTGAATCGGTGGAATAATAATTCCTCGTATCAACCACAGGGATTCATCTCGCTAATACCGGTTGCTCTATTTGATATATATGTGTTAAAGGGATCTAACTCGGCGTTTAATGAAAAGTCGACAAGTCATCGTTAAGTCTTCAGATATAGGCTAATAAATGTCAAAACCTATTTTCTGTGGTATATTTCGATAGATTAATTCATACTGAATCTTCATACGAAATTTGAAATCAGTACCTCCCTTGCAAGCCGAGATATGCCGAATACCGCTCTCTTACGAGCGCCGCATTTCTAGGTCGGACAAAAAGGTGTCCGGTGATAATCAAGCAGTATAGACAAACTTTTGTTACTGCTTGATCGTTTATAGGTCCGAACATATAAAAAACATACAACTGCATGATATCTCCTCTTCACATGTTAACATCGCTGGTATATGAAAACCCCTCATACAGCTACCTCTTTGCATGCGCGTATATGTCATTCATAACTCTGCTCATGTTGAATTCAATCTCTCTTAAATCCGACGCTTCTCTTATTTCAAAGTCGTTAAAAAGACTTTATTTGAAATTTTACTAGGCATATATGGGACTATTTCATGCAATGTTATGTATTTGAGATGTTCGCATCATTGAATGGTCAAGCGGTGCCTCAAGTTGATCACTGATGCCTGATTATCATCGGACACCTTTTTGTCCGACCTAGAAATGCGGCGCTCGTAAGAGAGCGGTATTCGGCATATCTCGGCTTGCAAGGGAGGTACTGATTTCAAATTTCGTATGAAGATTCAGTATGAATTAATCTATCGAAATATACCACAGAAAATAAGTTGTGACATTGATTAGCCTATTTCTGAAGACTAAACGATGACTTGTTGACTTTTCATTAAACGCCGAGTTAGATCCCTTTAACACATATATATCAAATAGAGCAACCGGTATTAGCGAGATGAATCCCTGTGGTATCAACATAAAATTTTGCATGTTTTTGCTAATGACTAAAAGTTGTATTGGTACTTTAAAACGAGTTAATGGAGTAAAAATTTAAGCTAATTCAAAATTTAAATTCATTTAATGATAATTTTGCTGATTTTCGAATGACTAGCATGTAGTCAACAATACAAGGATGTCATCTTCCTTAATCTAAGGTCAAGGTCAATATGAACTGACAATGGAGGGTATTGTTAACAAGCAGGAGATGTTCACTCTCCCCGGACACTTGATCTCAACACCCCCCTCTCTCTCTCTGGGTATTCTGTTTCGTTTGGCACGTAGATGCTTTTCCTTTAATGTTTTGTCTTTGTTCTGGATTAAGATCAATCTAAGTAAATCGAAATGGTTTGTAGAATGTTATATATATCTGTCGTTTGACTTCATTCATTGCTGTTTCTGTTGCACATCACTCTTAACCTCAAATTTAATTCGTGTTGTGATAATATTAAAATTGAAGGGAATCACTTGCATATGGCGCGAAAACTATGGTTTTGCATTGATCAGTTTTATCTCGATAAATCACGACATTATTTCTACCCCAGAGAGACTAATCAGCCAGTAGTTCAAGTTGAGTATCTTGAAAGGTTACGCATACCACTTGAGTTCTCCTGATAGAAGTTCATCGATATCCTTTATATAATTAATCACTTTGAGTACGTTTATCTCCCCTAGATAGGTTAGTCTAAATTTATCTGTTTCTTAATAATACTGTTTTCATGTTTCGTTTATAAACAAATTATCTTGAAATTCATAACTTTGATTCTGTAAGGGTAGACTTGAGTATACCTTGGCTAAGGAGCAAAACAACTGAATAATTTGAATTCTCCCTTTATAGATTAGCCGCAGAAACGGCCAACGACACTTGGCTATTTGGTTGGTTGGGGTGTAACTCAACTCAGCAATGTAACCAAATCCAGTTCTTATCAAACACGTAAATTATGCATGAGACAATATCACAATGGGCATCATTTTCTTATATAGCTCACCTGCATGAGCGCATTCGCGAATCTTAGAAAATGTTCGAATTCCAACTCAACCAGAATCAGGGATGGGTACTCCTGTCTACGATTGAAAAAAAAATGCACAAATAATCTTCAGAATCAAAGTAAAGTGTCATAAAAGTGCGGATGATTGGTCTAAACAACATAACCCCCGTCTTTTATTAGATCCGCTCATGGACTTGTTCGCGTATCTAAATACGAAACGACGTAGCGGCACGAATCTTGGAGGCCTTCTAGAGCACTATGCTTAAATGTACATTGATATTGAATTTCGAAAATTCAGACAAATTTTCAAGTTTTGAAATGGCGAAAAATTATTACGTAGTATTATCATTCTATTAATTGATACGTCATTGAGCGTATAATAAAACAAAGAACAACATGTGCATACATCCATTAATTGATACGTCATTGAGCGTATAATAAAACAAAGAACAACATGTGCATACATCCATTAATTGATACGTCATTGAGCGTATAATAAAACAAAGAACAACATATGCATACATCCAATGCATAAATATAATAATTTTGATGCGTCTGGTATGGCCTCTTTTCCGAATATGAAAGTTTCATCAAATGTGATTTGTGATTTTTTTTCATTGCAAATTGAACCAGATTATTCTAGGAGTACAACATACTGACCAACCATGTAGATGGTAGATCATGATGGGCCGCACTCATATATCCGTCACTGCTTGTGTTTTCGTTCGTGTCCTGTGTTAAAGTGCTTTGCTATCATATTGTATCAAATTACCTTTTGCAGTATCCTCAGATATAACTAGCATTTGTTTTCAAAGTTACTGAAACTGATCGGGAGCAGATCAAGGTCACACACCGATATGTGCAATTTCATATTCGGGTCAAGGGTCAGAGGTTATGTCATTGTTGCTACATATGCATACCCTTACTAGTACACATATAACCACAATACAAAAATGTAACCTGAAAGTAACAAACCGAGAGAGATCAAACGCAAGCCGCTGTAACTGGTCAGTAAAGCCCTTTTCAATCACATGGGAATCGATTATAACGCCATTCATATCATACAGTGGCATTATAATCAATTTGGCACTTTACTAAACCCCTTAAATGAAATTATACCTCCCTCCAATAATATTTCTCCGAGTTGGACTAAGCTTTTTCTAGTCGTCAGGTGATTAGGACGACATAATCCTTATACTTCCATTGTAAACTAACGAGACCTTAATACATGCAAATATTTTAATGTGGCGGATGAGTGGGAAATTAATTGGAAAATCAAAATGCCGAGATCCAGAATATCAAGTGAGTACATTGTATAGGAAAATGGGAGGTATCGTCTACAGCACGAGATTCCCCACATTTTTTTAGGGACTCCATCCCGTCATAGAGGGGGGGGGGGGGGGTAGGGGAAGTTTCCGGCTAAAATTAAAAAAAAACCAAACAAACGTAAAAGCAGGTAAGTATTTTCGGCAAATGCCGGTCGATCCTGGGAGCTCAGAACCCACTGACGATCCGCGCCTGATTTCCACATTATACATCTATATCACTTAGAACAAATATTTGATTTTTTAAAACGGAACTCAATGTAATTTTTGCCATCACTGTTACCACAAAATATTCCGTACTTTTTAGCCAATCAAATGTAAAGGCTACTTTCAAAATGTTTCTCGTCATCTTCAGAGTCTGCCTTCACTACAAAGTGGAGTCCAAGTGAGCCATTGCTGAAAATGGGACTCGAACCAGGACTGTTTGAAGGAGAACTCGATCGAGACTTCCTGTGCTGTGTTTGCCATAAAGTGTTTCTGAACCCTGTTTCCGCGGGATGTCAACACCTTTTCTGTCAATCTTGTATGGGAAAAAGACGTATGAACGAAAGAACACAATGTTGTCCAATATGCAAGACAAAATTTACAAAAACCCTGTCTCCCCCTTCAACAGAATTCAAGTTAAATCTGTTACAGCTTCGTATACGATGTAGCAACAAGTGCGGCCTGGTTTTGAATCTTGGAGATTTTCCAGAGCATTTAGACGAAGATTGCCCTTTTACTCCCGTTTTATGTCCTAATAAGGCAAAAGGATGTAAGAAAAGGATCAGACGATGTGACATCAAACGTCACGTGGAGCAATGCGATTACCGAGATGTCGTCTGCGAAGCATGTGGGCACAGCACTGTGTACTACGACCTCTTCACGCACCAAAGTCGAACTCATTGCCTAGAGAAGAAACTGAAACAGCAAATAATCAGAGAACTCAGGACAACAAATGGTGAAGTCAGGAGACATAAATCTCTGATCTCAAAACAACATATAAAGAGAGATATCGAACTCAAACGTCAAGAAATCGAACACGCCCGATTTCTTCAGAAGAGTCGATTATCAACGATGCGGCGATACTCGTCTTTAGAGAATTTACCCACTGGTGGTGTGTTTATCACGGAAAATATAGATGACAATCCAAAAAGCCGAGAGGAGAATAGTCGCAACAGCTCCAGAACCGATAATACTCTTGCAAGTAGTCGAGTACCCAATCCATCTAGATCCGGTCACAACGTGTTCGAATGTCAGAGATGCAAACGTTTGTTCAAACCAGAATCCAATCACAAAGATGCTTGCAGATGGCACACTGGAGTGAGTGCTAGACTAAATTTATTTCCCTTTTCATTCAAATGTTGAGAATACATGTACTAGTAACTACTAGAGTAACTAATTTTGAAAATTATGTTGAATTAATGCAAAATCTATGAATAGAAACATTTTGACTAATCGATGCCCTCTTAAAATATTCAATAAATTTTCTTTCATCTTTCTTACATCTGATGTTCGTTCCCTGCACAGCCGGTGAGTAGAATGACTACATTTGCTTCTATTTTCTAAAACTAATTAATTATACATATTTTGTCAAAATTATTTTTAATCATAAGAAAAATATCCTTAATCAGGCAAATTATGTTTTCCTGTAAGATTGCAATATATACTTTTATATGTATTGGCGTAAGTTGTATCATATAAATATGAACTAATGTCACAAGTCTCACAGTCTTGATGCATACTCGATAAATACTTTTGTACTTGATTTGAGATTGATTTTGATTTACAACGTATATTCATTTCTTTTCTCCTTTCTTTCATATTCCCCATGGACCACATTCAGATAGTAAGTATATTTATTTATTTATTTATTTTTTTGTTCCTCGAGTTCATGGGTCTAAAATGCTTATCAATTAAAAACAATGCAGCTTTTACATAAAAAAAACTAGATCTATGAAAGAATAAAGATTTTTAAAATGAACTATGTGTGTCACTAAACCATAGATGATGCAAATCCTTGTTTCTGTTGTTAGTATCCTGTCATATTCAAAATATTCTGTATGCAATGATGCCTCATTGTGACGTCACGAGATAGAGTAATACCGTTTCTTCTTTCTTTTTCTAAGGTTCAAGTCTTCGTAAGTATCTAAATATCATATACTACCATTCAAAACATTTCATAGGACAAAGTGCTTTGTTAACATTTTTTTAAAATGTCTACTGTGATTTTTCCATCCATTCTGCAGATCATCTTTCGATTGGATTGTAAATGATTCAAATTTTGTACTTGTTGATTTTTATTTGGTCAATTTCATAAACCCGACGAGGCTGACGAGCAACCTACATGTAGTGCATGTATGTTAATGTACATCTAAATTTATCGAAGTTCCGCTCAATTCTCTTTTTGACCTAGCAACGGACTAAAGTACGGGCGATACCTTCGTTGCAACGGGCCAATATGTAAAACATTATTGAATTCTTACTGATGACACAACAACAAAAAATGAATAAGTTTTATAGACTAGTTAAACAATTGCATATTTTGTATAGAAAAATATTAATTATTTTCTCTTTTCTTTCATACGATATGGTTTCCAGGGCGTGAGTATACGTTTCATAATATTGATTCTATAAAGCCTCTCCGAAGAGCCCACTTCAGATATCAATTACATACTAAAGTCAATATGTGATTTATTACATAAGTCAATATGTGATTTATTACATAAGCTGTTTAAAATACAAAGACTGCCAAACAAAGGCGGTTTTATTTCACCTAGACGAAAAATTGATTGATAACACCGGAGCCAG
This sequence comes from Pinctada imbricata, assembly GCA_033119305.1. Taxonomy (NCBI): domain Eukaryota; kingdom Metazoa; phylum Mollusca; class Bivalvia; order Pterioida; family Pteriidae; genus Pinctada; species Pinctada imbricata. The sequence goes on from VSWD01000010.1 coordinate 44,099,589, forward strand.
GGCTCTATATGTAAAATTTATGATCTTTCCATTCTGATAATTTGATGTTAAAGCCCCTTTTATACATCTGAACGAAAATAACTCCCGCTTTTCAATATTGAAAAAAATGTATCTCTCATGATCGAAGATCAATAATCAATACTGAAAACATATATATCTGATATACATTAAAATTCATACTGTTTTCTTTTCATATAATTCTGTGCCGTGCTGAATATAACAGGGGGTAAGTTGAATTCTGTAAGATTTTATGTTATAACGCCCTATTAAATGTGATAATGAAAAATATATATTTAAACCTCTCAGGAGGAGAATGAAGTTTCTGTGTGTGACTTGCGAGTAAATGCCCAATATCTATTCTATATCATTCACACTTTTCTGCAAATGGAGTTCATTCAAGCTCGGGACACTGTAGGTTCAAAGGAGTTAGTTTAATATACATTATTCTTTACATTTGTATTTTGATTTGAAACTTACAGAAGATATGACATAAGACAGGAAGACCCCTTAAGTCTTCCCGAAAGAGGACAAAGTGCCCATTATTATGTTAAAAGATCTTATTTACAGTATATTGCGCAGGTTCCTTATATTTTTTTCTCGGCAACATTGCTTCTTGCGTGGCAAATGACCGTCCAAAGTCGGCACCGAAACATGAGCGGATCCAGAAATTTTTTTCAGGGGGGTCCTAAAGTCCGAATCTTTTGAAGAGCAAAAAAAAAAAAAAAAAAAACGGAAACGCAAGAAAGTAAAGTTATTGATTGATTAATAAAACAGGTGACTGGAGAGCAATGGCGAGCTAACAGCTTAAAAACTTTTGAATTTTCACATCATAGTAATTGATTGAATTGGTCGTCAGTTCTAATATGTAAATACAACAATTGGCGAGCAACAGCGAGCCAGCGAATTTTTTTTTTTTTTATAGAATTGGAATAAAATTCACTATTCGTGTCCACAGGGATTTATTTCGCTAATACCGGTTGCTCTATTTACTATATGTGTTAAAGGGATCTAACTCGGCGTTTAACGAAAAATCGACAAGTCATCGTTAAGTCTTCAGAAATAGGCTAATCAATGTCAAAACATATTTTCTATAGTATATTTCGATAGATTAATTCATACTTAATCTTCATACGAAATTTGAAATCAGTACCTCCCTTACTAGCCGAGATATGCCCAATACCGCTCTCTTATGGGCGCCACATTTCTAGGTCGGACAAAAAGGTGTCCGATGATAATCAGGCATCAGTGATCAACATGAGGCACCGCTTGACCATTCATTGATGCGAACATCTCAAATACATAACATTGCATGAAATAGTCCCATATATGCTTAGTACAATTTCAAATAAAGTCTTTTTTAACGACTTTGAAATAAGAAAAGCGTCGGATTGAAGCGATATTAAATTCAACATTTATAGAGTTATGAATGACATATACGCGCATGCAAAGAGGTAGCTGTATGAGGGGTTTTCATATACCAGCAATGTTTGAGATGGTACAAAGCATGTGAAGAGGAGATATCATGCAGTTGTATGTCTTTGAAGTGTTCGGACCTATAAACGATCAAGCAGTAACCAAATTTTGACTATATTGCTTGATTATCACCGGACACCTTTTTGTCCGACCTAGAAATGCGGCGCTCATAAGAAAGCGGTATTGGGCATATCTCGGCTTGTAAGGGAGGTACTGATTTCAAATTTCGTATGAAGATTCAGCATGAATTAATCTATCGAAATATACCACAGAAAATATGTTTTGACATTGATTAGCCTATTTCTGAAGACTTAACGATGACTTGTCGATTTTTCGTTAAACGCCGAGTTAGATCCCTTTAACACATATAGTAAACAGAGCAACCGGTATTAGCGAAATAAATCCCTGTGTTCGTGTCTTTTTCAGTTTCTGTTCGTTTCCTTAGTGCCCTTGTTTATTGACTTTATATGTGTTGTATATAGGAAAGGGCAGCATCATTTGAAAAGAACGTACAAGTATCAATAAATTCTGGCGAGCGGAAGCGAGCAAGAAAATTTTTGAAATACTGACGGCAAAATATTATCAAAATAAAAGATTTCTAATACAAATTCATGATATATTTTTCAAATATTATGAGAACAAAAGGGGAATTGGGACTTAATCTTATGAAATATGCATATTAATAACAACAATTACAGCAATGTTTCGAAAATTCCAGGGGGGTCCGGACCCCCCCCCCCCCCCTCTGGATCCGCGCTTGCGAAAGCCTAAAGGACTCAAGTGATAAAAAAAAAATTTCGCTTTATATCGCAAATAAATAAATAAAAAAAATACGCTTTATAAAACGCTCTAGTTTGGCGTAATTTCGCGCAAGTTTTGCTATCTAATTCGTAAATTTTGCGTATATTACATATATCACAGACATCGCGAAAGTTTTTACAACTTACCAAACCTTTTTTTCTGTTTCAAACATGTTTCTTAAGAAAGAAAAAGTTGAAATAGTTCACCGGACCGAAGCAAATTTCATCAGTTGTTGGGTCTGGTGACTTTCGGAATGTCTGGTATAATCACGAAAATTTCGCGATATTACGTAAAATTTTATGCGGTTTTTTTTTTCGCGTAAGCTTAACGTTAATCGTGTCGAATTTCTACAAGACTACTTGATAGTTCAACTCACATTTATATTCTTATTTCAGACTTGCTTCAGGTGTGGTAAAGTGGATTATCTCCCTGGATGTATGTCTGGATTCCACCAAGCCTGAACAGCTCACCTGGTACAATCTCACCGAAATCCGCCGAGCCTGAATAGCTCACCTGGTACCAAAAATGTACAAGACTATTACTTGCTAAAGACATAGCTAGGATGGACTTATTTGTCTCTTTAAAATCCTGAATTTTACTCATTAATAATCTCTAGAATACCTCATGCAAAAGAGTGTATATGCATTGTACATCGCGAGATGTGTTACAAACGAATGCATCAATTGGTGATCGATCATAACATTACATGCATTTCGAAATCTAAGTTAACCAGATCTTCTGATAAAAGCTGCATTGAACAACTGGTCCAAAATTGTTTTCCACATCCAAAAAAAAAAAGTTTTATTTTTCAAGTAATATTCACCTCAATTTTTACTTCTTTTACTATGTGCAACTTCTAATGAATTGCTCTATTTTTGTTTTAGTCACGATGAAATGATCAGTATTATTATCCATGACTGATGTCTGCTGATCTTTCGTCCTATCCAAGTTTGAAACATTTACGAACATAGGCTCAATAATCGTGCGTAAAAATTAAACTCTTATAAAATGATTTATTTTGTCAGTCAATTTATATTTCATTTAACTTCAAATTACCGAGTTTCATATTGTATTGGTACATGCACTTTTATAGCTCTCCGCGTGTGATTTTTCAAAACATCTGTGAAGACAGAATTGTCGAAACTATAACCTCTTTAGGTAAAACCACTATTAATTTTGCTTACATTTTGGCAATGTTAAAGTTATTTAAAATTCGATTGGTCACAGATTTAGAATATTTTTAAAGAGGGATGTTGGTGTTGAAAAACGGGGAAAAAATCAGCATTTTTTTGGCAAATTCCAGGGAGGGGGTCTTGACCCCTTGACCCATCTTGATCCATGCTTGCTGAATATGTTCAGGATTGAAGTTTTGTATATTGATGCAAAAATGTGGTACAATGCAGTTCTGCACCGAAACAATTTGTACTTCACAATTTGAGTTTCAGTTATGCATAGTTTGCTCATTCCCTTTTCTCTAGGTGCTGAATGTATTATAAACCAGAGATTTTAAAGCATTGTATATCTTCGAATGATTTATATTGTTAAATATGTTCTTATCTCTAGAGATATCTCGGATTAAGTCCGTGTTTAAATTACTTGACTTGTGTCATATCATTATGCAGTAAAACTGCGTCACAATTCGCCTACGAGTACCTTGATCTATTTTCCATTCTGTGAGGTTAAATCAACAAAGATTGTACACTACCCCAGAGAGCGTACTCGGAAATTTAATGCACATATCAGATGAAAAATGCAATCGATTGTTCAAAACTTTGAAATTACGTTTGAAATAAAAGAATACTAGTGTGAAGAAGATCTCCAGCAAGGACACCTTGCACAAACCACAGCGGAACACACCCGCAGGGTTGTAACAGACAACGGACATCACACAAAACCAACAAACAACAAGGGACGACAAGACACACAGCAATCAGTGGCGTAGCTTGGTCAAAATTAAGTGGATGCTTTTCGTTATGCTAAGGGTCTGGGTATACCTTAAGAAATCCTAAGCAGGTCCAGATTCATGTACTGGTTGGGGTCGAGCAGGATTTTGGCCTATAAAGGTCCATGGTAAATAGTAGTACCAGAGCATTGTGTGAAATTGAGAGACGATTATTAGAAATGTGGATGCTTACGTCACTGCCAATACCTACATCAAATGTACCGACTATAAATCAAAGCTGACACGCCGAATAAGAACGACAACACACGGAAAAGGATTGAGACCAATGTGAACACGACACCGAGTTGGGAAGGCTATCGGCTATATAACAAATGATGTAGTTATCCGGATTACGTGTGCTCAACCACCCCACTTACATGGAAACACAGATACACGGACAAGAAAACATTATCACTGTAAGTTGACATCACAAACCAGACAGTATAACTCAAGTCCCTGGTAACACAAATAATATGTCATAAAAATTATACAATGTATTTAAAAAAACATTAGGTGTATGGAAAACAGTCAATCTGTGTGTTGCTTGGATCCCTGCTCATGTCGTCTTGTTTTTGTCGTTATCCTACAGAGAGTATGTTATAATGTACAACAGCTGTGCGTTCTTCGAGACCACTAGGTAACCTGACAAGTGTGAGGGTTATGTGCACCGTAATCTGGATAACCACACCATTTGATGCCCACGTGGCAGACGGCCGTCCTAAGTCGGTACCAATTGTCCATTGGTCTCGTTGGTTTATGTGTAGTATTTTGTGTTAAGTGTTTTTACGTCGTCTTTGGTGTTTGGTCTTCCTAGCCTCTCTTGTGTCTCTTGCTCTGCTGGTCTACTATGTGATTTAGAATTTGGGTGTTACCCTGAGGGTGCTACAACAGAGTCATGTTGGAGATCCCCCTCTTTCTTTTGTTCAAAGAGTAAACATGTCAAACGCCAAGGTCAAGGTAGAACAAGACGCCAAGGTCAAGGCAGAACAAGATGTGTTAAACTCTGAAACACTGATATCACAGCCGGCATCTTTGTCAGTAACACACTATTATCTTTGAAATAGGTCAAGGTAACAAGTTTTGGTATCAAAAGAGTTTGCCACAAGGAATGCACAAATGCAACCTGAAAGCTCTTTACCCCATCCCTTACCGTTCAAATGATATGATCCATTTATTTGTTGAGTTCTCAAAAGTATTTCAAACTTCAAGATCAATGCCACAGGTCAAATATTTTGGTCTTGCCACATGGAATGCACATGTGAAATAAGAAAGCCCTATTTAAAAAAAATCATGGTGAAAAACAAGACAAACCTAATGACGGTGGAAAGCTAGGACGTGTCACAAGGAATACACTTGTGAAGTATGGAAGCCTCATCATCTGCCATTCATGTACATTTAAGTTTTTTATGCGCCCGCGGAATCACAGATTCAGGGGCATATAGCTTTTGGCCTGTCCGTCTGCTTGTCAGAAAAAAACTTTAACATTTGGCATAACTTTTGAATGGAAGGTGATAGAGCTTTCATATTTCACAAGTGTATTCCTTGCGACAAGACCTTTCCATTGATACCAAAATTTTTGACCTCATGACCTTGACCTTTGACCTACTTTTCAAAAACTTTAACATTGGGCATAACTTTTGAATGCGAAGAGATAGGGCTTTCATATTTCACATGTGTATTCCTTGTGACAAGACCTTTCCAAAATTGTTGGCCTTGACCTTTCACATACTTAACAGAAAATGAAGTCTATACTAACAAAGATGCCACCGGGGGCCTTCGTGTTTCACAAACACAGGCTTTTTTCTTTTAAAGGAAACCAAACTTTAAGGTCCACAATTTTGGTATAGATATTGCAGGCAATACGAATACCACATAAACCTTCGAGGTTTTGCGGACTGACCAAGAACTTTGCGACAATTACAGATAGAGGATAGATACTTACGCAAAGTACGAGCTCCTATGCTCTGACGGATCAGGAAATATTTGAAACTTTCTGCAATTGTGTAAAATATGGGTCAGTTGCAGCATCCGTACCATGCATCGTAGAAAGCATCCATAGATGCATCACTTATACATGTTTGGTTGATGTTGGAAGTTGTAAAATGGAGGTCAAGTGTGGACGATGACGTTGAGGCCTGGGGGTTATCACATGTCCCCCTCTACTTCGTCAAAGTGAGTTAAATGTAGGTCAAATGCAAAGGTCAAGGCCTTAAGGTCAAAACTTCTGCAAAGAGAAAAATGGTCTTGTAATAAGCAATACAGTTCTATGACTGACTAGCTATTCAAGTGTTTTGTGAAAGTTTTTGAGTTTATATATTTTCATTTCCATGCTTCATAAACTTCGATGGCGGGTGCGGCTAGCCAACAGGGGATGCTTACTCCTCCCGGGCACCTGGTCCCACCTCTAGCTTGCTAGGGGTCCGTCGATGTTTAATTTTGCGCTCTATTGTGAGTGCTGTTGAGATTATCGTCAGGATTCTCTTTAATTCATTTTTGGACAGACAAACAGATAGACAGATATAAGAAAAAAAAAAAATGCTTTCCCTTTTTTTTTGATAAGAGAACATAATAACATCAAGACTATCTATAAAAAACTCCAATAACATTTATTCATTTTACTTCACTATCAATGTGAGACTGCTCTGTAACAACATCTATTTTATGCTTTAATATTTTATGATGTCCTTCAAACAAAAAGAATGCTGAGAACTTTGAGCCTTTGAGAACATGAGGAAACCAAAGTTTGTCGTCTGGCCACATTTTGTGAAATGGTATTTTGTCTATATCAAACCACTGAGGCTTCATCTCTGAAAAAGAAATAAGTATACATGTATTATGAAAATATGAAAAGTTAGTAAGTGTACAGAATACATTGTGTTGAAAGTGTTGGGGCTCCTTCATGATTCATCGTAACTTTGCCTCAAAGTGGAGGTATTTCATCATGGAGTATAACATATGATCTAGTCTTTATTTTGGAAACATGTTCTAGATCAATGTATGCAGTAAAATTTTGTCTATCTCTGTAATGAATGAGAGTCCGAGAGTCCATGTAGACAGTACTAAATACTGGCACAAATGCTTGATTATACATTAAGGTAAAGATCTGTAAACAATAGATCAATCCCACGAGGTATAAACAATAGATAGTCTTTTTAAGAATATTCAAATAAACATTAAGTGCCTCAGTGCACTTGGTTCTCACAAACCTGAAGTTTCTGTAGGAACACCACTGACATCCTTTGTGGTGAATAAGTGAACCTCTAGTATCTGTGGGTCTCCTACAAACTCAAAGTCAAGCTGTCCTACCTCTGTTAGTGTGTTGGCGGTCAGACAACATTCCTCTTGTAGTTCCCTAGAAAAAATGAAAATGTTTTTATTTTCTAATCATAAAGGACATAATTCAGTTACAGAAAATGGATATAGGAAGACAAGCTAGATATCTGAGGAACCCCCCCCCCTCCCTCAATTCAGGCCTGACAATGATAAAAATAATGTTTTCTTTTGCCTCATATTGGCTAAAATCACTTAATTAAGTGGTTTTAAATTATGTACACATGAAAAAATGAATTAAAGTATCCAAAATGCAATTTTCGAGTACAAAATTGATTGAATAAGAATCCCTTTTTAATAAAAATGTTAAATTATTGTTTGTGTAATGATCGAATGTGTTATACTATATATATAGCTAGTATGATCGTTTGTGTATGATATACAAGATATGTGATACAAATAAACACATATAAATTTGACATAAAGTAATGTATATTTCAAAAGTAAACACATTCTGAAATAATTCATGTGACCAAACAAGTAAGTAAAAAAAAAAAAAAAAAAAATTAAGGGAAATTAAATAACCTTTTAGCTGCCTCTATAATGGTTTCTCCTTTTTCTACTTTCCCTCCAAATCCATTCCACCATCCCTCTCCAAAACCCCTTTTCTTCATTCCTAGTAAGACTTGATTTGGTCTTGTAACTAAAACAAGGGTTAAGACTTTTCTGCTCACCATCACTGCCCAGTCACTCAATTTCCACAAAGTCTGAAGTTGATTCAAAATATCACTTTTAATCATTTCAAATTTATACTTTTATATCTATCATTCTATGTAAATACATCTGTGGTAGAACACATCCGATCGTTTCATGCATGCATGCCGGTCGTATACAGGTTTATATGTCAGACGTATTGCATCAAATAATCAATTCAAGTCTTTTAAATCTGAGAGTAAAGATTTACATGATTACATTTATTTGACAATATTATAGGTTATATGCCAGGTTAAGCAATAACAATGACATACTTTAGACAATGTTAGAACCCAAGTTTTTACCCCTTTCTTATGTCGCGCTTTGTTGATAATGAAACTGAAAGTAGAGTTATTAGATCGAGGGACCATATCAAAGAATACATATATACAGAGGACTCCACTTATAATCTGATACTCCTCTTAATCTGATATGATTTCAAAACACAGAACCATTTCCTATATAATCGATGTAAATTTACTCCTCTTAATCTGATAGAAATTATCAAAAATCGTAAGAACTCCTCCTTATCTGATAGGATTTTCTGTCAACTATGATAAATTTCCTATGATATGTACGTCATTTTCAATTAATTTTCATATCAAAATCCTTGAAATTGGTATTTTACCCTTTAAAACTATTCAAAATGCCTTGAAAGTATTTATGTTATTGAATTTATGAATATATTAAAGTCTGGGATGTATTATAGTACAATTAAGAGGACTATTCTAATGTATTTCCATGGAAATTCGAACTCCTGATAATCTGATACTCCTCTTAATCTGATAATGATCTTCCGACAAATTGACTATCAGGAGTCCTCTGTACTGTAAATGTGCAACCACTATTTGCCCTGACCTTCTACCGTGTCCACATTTTTTTTAAAGATTGGTGATTTGTTAAATGAGCCGAGTTGCCGAGCATAATTTTTTATGTTCAAAAGATTCTTTTCCGAAACTTGACCTCTAACCCTGAATAATCTCTCCCTCTACTAGTAGTATAACTGTTGTTGTAGCTATTCAAACATTTATTTTAAAAGTGGCGACACCTATAGCGCATCATTACTCTCCAAGCAACGTAACTCTGTAGAGCAAAAAGCAATATAGTCTCTCTTAGTCCCCGTGGGCAGATCCAGTGGGTGAAGAGGGGGGAGGGGGTGGATTCGAGGCCTCCTGTAAGTGGGGGTCCAGGGGCCTCCCATGAAAATTGTTGAAAAGATGGAATTACATGTAAATGGTGCATTCTGGAGCATCTTTTCTCCTTTTCTTCTCATATTTCACTTAGTTTATGTGACAAAGAAAGGGCCGATCCCTTATCAAAATACAGATGTACTAGGGTCAGTCGGGGTTTATACAACTTACAAGAGTAATAACATTTTTTGTACAAGATCCATCATTCTTATTGATTGAATTTATTTTATAGATATATCATCATTTTCTCAATGGATACTGGTCAAATATACATGCTCCTTTAAAAACACCACTGTCATTACCATACATTATCAAAAATATCTGCTATCTCAAAACTTGTGTCGAGTTTTCAAGCATTCTCTTACAAATCAAGATCTTTTATTTGTGTCTTTTTGGAACAAAATCACTTGAATTGATTTTTTTTAATAAGCTTCAGTCTCCATAAAAGGAATTATGCACATTTCTACTTCTTAAATTGAAAATCTATCAGCTGACCATAATCGGGTTTTCTATTATGTTACGTATGACGTCGTGCGAGTATGGGCCTACTTTAAGGGGGTAGGGTTCTTTGAGTTTGATAGCCTATAGAATGGATACTAGATGGTGAATTCATTACAATTTTTAATTTTTTTATCACAAAGTAATATTCCATTAACAATGAAATCCATTTTAAAGAAATTGTTGTAAGGAATCACTCAGAATATTGCTTTTTGTGTGTCCGTAGCTTTAATTTTTTCATAATTTTCGTAAGATAGTGCTCTACTAGGTTTTCAAATAGTTAAATAGTACCTGGAATCTAAATTTTAAAGATTCTTAGTATAATTTATATCGATTCTTCTATTTTCTGACATTTTCATTGAATCCTGACTTGAAATGGTATAAATTATTTGGAATAACACAATCTATAGGAATATTTCAAAATGCTGCGCACTAAGCACAGGGGTGTTCATACTTTGAGCTATACAATGACAAATCCAGATGATGAGATCACATCACTCTTGCATGTTTAAATAGTTGGAATGTTTTTCTACAAAATAAGACTATAAGCAATGAAAATGGTTGTTAGGATTCTGCGAGTATGGAACTACCTTAGTATAAAGATTTTTCAATAAAATTATTTGTCCATTACTGCTTTATGTCGGTCAAAATGCACATAAGGGGGGGGGGTTGACAGAGGATACGTATACCTCTCTCCCACCCCCTTACCTCCCCCTCCACCTTCCCCTCCTTTTAATCCTTCCCTAACCCCCCCCCTCCCGTCCCCCTTCCTCCTCCTCCCCCCTTCCCTCCCTCCTCTCGCCCCCTTCCTCCCCCTAACTTTCACCCTGTCCACCCCTCATATACCGACTTTAAATAAATCTTATCTTATCTTTGCAGGGGCGTAGCCAGGGTGTTTTCTATGTGGACGTCTAAAGAAGGGTTGAACCCAGAACTTCATCTGGTCCGGGGGCATTGACACTTTGGGGGGGGGGGGGGGTGACATGCGATACGCGAAGGGTGAAGTGGAGATAGTATGGAAATATAATAATGCGGATGGGTTCCAACTCTATACCTTCTTCAGGAAAATTTCAAACCAATTTTCATGCACCAGACACGTGTTTCGAATATTTTCTCATCAGTGATGCTTCCAGCCAAAGTGCTGTTACCCCTCCAAATGAAGGGGTCTGGGGGCTCTCCGATAAAATTTTGGAAAAAATGAAGCAAATTGCTGATCTCTGGAGCGTATTTGAGCTTGATTTTGATGTAAAACATATCATTCGGTGTCAGCAGATGATGAACCGTATCCAAGATAAACTTGAGATGTAACATAAAATTCCCTACATACTTACATGTACGTCCACACACAGGCGCCAGATTCCTAAAAAAAACCATCTTAAACTCCCGTTTCTCTTCTCTTTACTCTTTCCTTAAGGCACGACAGCTTTCATATTTAAACACCATCCCCCCTCTTTACCCCCTCAATATCTTAAGTTTCAACAGGATTTCAGCATTAAGCTCTATATCATTATTTTCTACAGATAATTTTCTTCACGATCGTAACCTACTTGTCATTGATTATACTTGCATTTAGCCGCAATTAATCCAAAAACATGAAATGGAGTCGAACCCTACACTCTACGTTATATGTTAGTTCCTTGCCGCCTTGTAAAAGGATAAAGAGAAGAGACAGGGCGTTTTAGATGGGTTATAATTTTCCCTCTAGCAATCTGGTGCCTGTGCGTCCACATACAGATATTGGAAGTTCTTTTCAGTCGACTGCTCGCACTTGTATTGAGTTAAAATGAAACATAGAAAATTTTGAAAAATGCTTTCAAATCGGTGGTTTCTGGAGTGTCTTTGAGCTTTTTCTGAACAGTACTTTACTTTAATAATACGGAAGTGTTCCAACTCTATACCTTCATGAAGAACATTCCAAACCAATTTTACTGCACCAGACACGTGTTTCGAATATTAAATTCTCATCAGTATCATGATTACATTTTTGATTTACCTAGGGGCTTAACCAAAAATGTAAAAATGATAACTAGTTATCATGATTACATTTTTGGTTAAGCCCCTAGGTAAATAAAAGTTATCATGATTACATTTTTGGTTAAGCCCCTAGGTAAATAAAAAATGTAATCATCATATCAGTGATGCTTCCAGCGGAGCCACCAAAATTCATTTCAGTAGCGCCCTCTATAATTTGAATTCAGATTACAGAGATTACAGAGAGTGTGCGGCTCCAAATTTCCTGTAGGGTCGATTCAGTAGCATATCCAAATAAAATATATGTTCAAAATAGCGTAGGAGGGATGGTGCTAAGATGTTAGATACCATTTTTTAAGTCCTCTCCCTCTTCTTTTGGCCGCTCTGGCTTGTTGATTTGTCCCCGCGGTTACATATACTTAGAATATTGGTACGATATGAGTACATTTTTTGTAACTTTAGAATGTTATTTTCATATTTCCTCACATGAATCTATAGACGAATTAGAAAAGGGCAGGTAAGTGAGTGATTCACCCTTTACGTCGTCTTAACATGCAGAAGATATCTAGAGTTTCTGAAACAGTACTATTTAAATAAATGTTTTTGATTTTTTAAATTTCGGTGAGACAAGTACGTGCTATGCTGGCCAAAAAAAAAAAAAAAAACGGTCTTACACTAGTCCAACCGAGAAGGACGGCACAAGCACCAAAAAGGGTGGGGATGGGATGAGAAGGATTTCAAAGCTTTGAACAATTGAATGCTTATAATTATAGGCACCCGGGGCATATTTGAGCTAGGTGTAGGTTCCGATCCCCGTACCATTGTTTGACTTACATACATGTTTTGCAAATTATTTGAGCATGTTTATATTATTGTATCTGTTGATTTCCGGTAAAAGATAGAAATTGAGATAAAAGATACAAAAACTATACTTGGAATAAGGACAAATTTTCGGGCATAAAATAAACAGAAAACCCCCTATGCGACGTACATTACAAAAACTTCGCAATTGTCTGTACGAATCCATAAATACTGTAATTGATACGGTATGGAATCGATATGCGATAGAATATATATATATATTAGTGGTATAACGATATATAGTTTGTGATCATATCGCGATACAGTAGCTTGACGATATGTATCACGATATACATCTTCCATTCAAATGATACACAACGATACAGTATTTTTAACAAAATCAAGCACAGTGTAACAATTTGAGACAAAATTTGTTTTTCTTTGGATTCAAGGAATATGTGAGAGTTGGATTGGAAAGAAAAGTGTATCGTGATATGTATCGTAGTTTGAGCTTTGTATCGTGATATGTGTCGTATCGTGATCTAATGTATCGTTACGTACAAATGTGCAAATTTTACATAAAATTTCCGACACTATTTAAAATTAAGTAAAATCTGAGATAAAAGTAATTTCACAATTTTTTTCTCCTACATAGCAGTATTATTTTTGCTTATTATGAAGGCACATCATCTCCCCAAACCATGTGACCTACCACGTGATCACTTATCATCAGGAAAATGAATTGTAGTGGCAGACAACGTATGTTACATCACGTATGTTACAAATCAACTTTCATCTCCAGTTTATTTCATAATTTATGATACTTTTCTCGTTGCACTTGATTTAATTTCTTCTTACGTTAGCAAAGAAGAGTAAAAAGAGTGTATATATTAGGCACCATCTTTCATGTTCATGACAAATATTATGATATGTATCGTATGTTACATTCTTGAATGACCAATCAATTCTTTTATGAAAAACTTGACTTTTTTTAAACATACTTCTCAGAATCTGTTTACTTAAAAAAAAAGTAAAAAAGTTCAATGCATGTTAAATTAAACCTTTTCTCGTCTTCATAAAGTCGTTAAATCCTTTATAACTGAAATGCCATGTATATGTTGTTTATGAAAAATAAACAGCCGGGGACACCATTTGCACTGTTTTATTGACTTTGAGTGCACACTTAAAAAGTGGGAAAATACGTTTTTAATGAAAAATTCTGCTTGCATTTTATGTAAAAAAAAAAAAAAAAAAAAAAAGAAGAGACGACCCGAGACAGGTGCCTTTTTTCCGGATTTCTATACCATTTTGGTTTAAAAATTACAATTGACTGCATGCGTATTTTTCACTTCCGGTAGCCAGCTTCCGGAGCAATGCCTCTGCCGATTCAACAAGGTTTTCTTCAAGTGAGCTGGAATATTGTCTATTTTAATTTAAGAATTACCTTAAGTTTTTATTCAGTACCCAATGTTGATTTTCTCGTTGTGACAAACCACAAGAGTTAACCTTTGGTCCTACTTCTTACCATGCTTTGCTTCGTCCAAATGACAGAAATGGCGGAATATTGTCAACAAACGGTTCTCAATGCACCATTTTGACATTCAAATGCGTGTTTCACATTTCATTAAAATAGTTTTTTTCATTTCAAAGATTAAAAAGGTTTAAGATGAGTAATGACAGGAAGAAATTGAAGAGTGTCAATTGGCTCTTGTACCGGTACAATTGACCTGGGTTTTATCGTAGACACAGGCCGTTTTATGTTTCGTGAAAGGCAGTGGCTACGGATTTGAACATTTATATCCCAGAGCTTGGTCTCTGTGTACCGACCAGCGATTTTTTTTGCCTCTTTTTGGGGCCGTTATTCGGCCCCATTCCCAATGAAGAATAGTATCTTTTTTTCCCAATTGTGGCTCTAAGTTTTCCCAATTTCATTCAGATGGAATTATCAGCGAAAATAGTGAAATTTACTGGTTCAAAAGTAGCAAATTTACTAATTATTTGCCATATTGTTGTAAGCATAAGTAATTCAATAATATTTAAAAGAAAATTATATGATTAAACATTCAATTCTGAACTTTTGATTGTATAAACTGTCATTTTACTTTTATATTTACATGTAGTACTTCCCAAAATATTCCCAAAGTCGTTAATTTTCCCAATTGCACGGGCCCCGACCCCATTCCCAAACAACTGAAAATAATCACTGCCGACAATAGTTGGAGGTAGCTATATTGATAATATGAATCTAGGCGTTGCCTACAGGCGAGCGCAGCTAGCGAATTAGTCATTAGGACTGAGATGATACTGCACCCAGCCGATCCGATATGTATCACGATACCTGACATCCGATATGATACATATCGCAATACTAAATAAATTGATAAAACCTTCTCAAAAAGCTTATTGATAGTATTTTTATTCATAATTCAAGTAGCTTTTTTTAATTAATATGTTATATTTATTCAACACTATGCACTAGCTTTCTCCAAACTTTTCTTTTGTTTTCTTCAAACATTATTATTGTTTTTGGTATGACAGACAAAAAAATCCGGAACATTTGAACACATTTTTTGTGTAAATTTTAACTTAGGTATCGTCGGGGTGTATCGATACTTGGATCGCGAAATAAAATATCGCGATGAATCGGAGTATCGTCCCAACCCTATTAGCTGTGTTACTCTCATTATGCTCATGCACTCAACAGGTTTGGGAAACTACCTATATATAGCAATAATAGCTATTTCTAGCTATACAATTTGATCATTTGAATGAAGTTCTGGGGAAAACTTCAAAAATAATAATTTCCGCATAAAAATAAGATTATGTATGAATAGAGTATAAACTTCCAGGAAATGCCTTGTGTTCTGTTGTGATTAAAGATCATCTTAAATTTTTTTCTATTTGAATTTGGTTCAGTTTTCCAAATTTTGGTGACAAGTACATGTATTTTGTCAGAATTTTAAAAAAGTTACATATGTACATGTTGTAGTATGGTTATGATTTTACTGGTTAAAATTCATGTCAAATACTGTAAATTTTACAACTCCATCACTCTATCATAGGCTAAGAGATACATGTAAAGGAAAGATACCAGTATTTTAAGAGATAAAAGATAGATATTTATAACACATTGTTATTCAGGTTTATGTTCTGTGATTTAGGTAGGTGCAGAACCTATGCAGGTTGATGCCCAACCAGAGGAGAATGATAATATTGAAGAGGATCATTATATTGTAGAAAATACAACACTGGTAAGCAACAATATTGACAAATTGTCATATGCCAGGGCTCTCGATCGGCCTAATTTTGGGCTGATATTCGGCCCCGATCCCAATGCAAAATAGTGCCGTTATCTTTTTTTCCACAAATTTAATGACCATTTTTTCCCAATTTGACACCTCATTGAAAATTTGAACAAAACAAGTTAAAAAATTCAAGAGAAAAGGCATCCAAACCTATTGATATCTTTTCCCAATTTTTGAAAGAATGCGTTTATTTTCCCAATTCTAAAGGCCCAGGTCCAGTCTCTAAAATGGGTTTTTAGAGCCCCGTATGCAGCATACATGTATGTTAAAGCTGGGTTTCTCCGTACAGTATGTATAATGTGATAGAGATTTAAATGTACCGACATGTATTCCTTGACTTTAAATGCTGATTCTAATCTCCATCCTTCAATGTTTTGCAAATGATAATAAAAAATGTACATGCCTTTATTAAGTAAGTCAAAGGTAAGGAGCTGAAGTGACATAGGTACACGTACCTGCATGTAATACTCATTTGTAAAATTTGCATTTTGAAAAATATGATGATAAATCAGTGGTAACGTGTATATATTGAATTATGTACATTTATTTTATTGTACCAATTCATTATGAATAGATATTGGAATTAATCATGGATGTACTTTTACATTTACCTGTACATCATATGTACTTACATCTTTTGACAGGATCTAGACCAATATGCTGGTCAGTTTTCCGGTTTAGCCAAGCTGAACAGATTGTTGTTTATTGCTGACCATTGTCCAACCCTCAAAGTGGAATCCCTCCGAATGGCTCTAAGCTATGTCATGACTACATATAACACAAACCTTTATCAGCAAATACACAGGAAACTACATGAAGCAGTCACCTCGTAAGTCTTTCTGTCTGTATGTCTATCTGTCTGTCATTACTACATATAACACAAACCTGTATCAGCAAATACACAGGAAACTACATGAAGCAGTCACCTCGTAAGTCTTTCTGTCTGTCTGTTTATCTGTCTGTCATTACTACATATAACACAAACCTGTATCAGCAAATACACAGGAAACTACATGAAGCAGTCACCTCGTAAGTCTTTCTGTCTGTCTGTTTATCTGTCTGTCATTACTACATATAACACAAACATGTATCAGCAAATACACAGGAAACTACACGAAGCAGTCACCTTGCAAGTCTTTCTGTCTGTCTATCTGTCTGTCATGACTACATTTTGTACTTATAATAATTTAATACAAACCTGTATCAGCAAATACCTTATAAGCCTGTGTCTGTCTGTCTATCATGACAAAATATAGCACAAGCCTGTATCAGCAAATGTAGGAATTTAAGGAAACAGCATGTAGCAGTCACTTGTAAGTCCGTCCGTCTATCAGTAAGTCCAAGCAAACCCAAAACTAGATTTAGGGCTGTGAGCATTATATTAGTACATAGTTGTTATACCCTCATACGGTAGCTCAGTTGTGGAGGGGATATAGTATCGCTGCCGTGCATCTGTGTGCACGTGTGAGTTAGGGATGGTGTATTAGGGTGTGTGTATCTGAATTTCCTTTTGAACAGCATAGAAGCCAATGCAATCATCATAGAAACATCAAACCTTGTATAAATATTCCCCATGAGAAGAGAATGAATCCTATGGATTTCCAAGGTCAAAGGTAAAGGTCACGTGGACTTCGGCTTAAATTTCTTGTGAACAGCATTGAAGTCAAAGCAATCATCATAGAAACATCAAACCTTTCTTAAAATATTTCCCATGTCATGAAAAGAGAATGATTTCTGTTGATTTCCAAGGTCAAAGGTAAAGGTCACGTGGACTTAGGCTTAAAATCCTTGTGAACAGAATAGAAGACATCAATCATTATAGGATAGCCAAGCCTTCCACAAATGCTCCCCTTGGGGAGAGGATGAACCCTATTGATTTTCAAGGTCACGGATGAAAGGTCAAGGGTCACAGTGGAGTTAGGCTTAAAACCCTCTAGAAATGTTCCCCCTTGGGATAGGATGGCCCCTTTTTTCAAGGTCAAGGATCAAAGGTCAAGGTCACTTTGGATTTTATTTTGAAATACTTTTGCAGATAGCATACAGCATGCATTTGCTAGGGGTGTTATGCTTGTCTTGCCTTTCTTTGATTATAAATTCTTTATTTGTAGAATTTCATAAAATTAAATGTATGCAGTAAGGCAGTCATAAGCGTAGAAATATTTCTGTGTCTGTAAATACTTTGAGTCATTGATTGGGTAAATAGAATTTGTAATATTTTTTTTTTCACTTGGGAATTGAGACAAATATTTACAAACAACATGTTCTGTCTACAATTTAATAAATTTGCACCTGTAGAGAAGAGTCCTGCGGAATTCAAGAAAGAAAATTAATAACTGGACAAACATCACTGTTCGTTTGATTGACAGGTCGTCCAGCTTACCCGATGCTGTTGCTGGCGCAGTGCACAGTGTACCTCCCCTTGATACTCAGTGGATAGAAACGACTTCCAAGAAAGCCGCTCTCAAATTAGAAAAACTAGACACAGATCTGAAGAACTACAAAAGTAATTCCATAAAAGAAAGTATAAGGTAAATTACTATATTGAAATATTGAAATGATTACATGTGTGGTTAAAAAAGGTTTTGAGCACATATTACAAACTCGAATGATGCATTGAAATTCTTATACTTTCAAATGTATGTGCTCCAAATCTTTTCATCACACAAGCATAAAATTATTTCAATGTAGTAATTTGAGTTTTATATTCTCGAAGCAGTAAGAAATACTTTGTAGAAATTATCTACATATATGAATCAAGAGGGTCAAGGTTTCCTTCATTGTGAAGGTAATGTATTTTTTGCTCTACTGGTCTCTGACCAGTCGAGCTTATGTCATCATCCTTCGTCCGGCGTCCGTCCGTCTGTCCGTAAACAATTCTTGTGCTCGCAACTCCTCTGAAACTATAAGAGATAGAAATGTAACTCTTTTTGCATTACACTTGGTCTGTGGTCTAGTTGTGCACCTGACATTTTGTTTGAGCCCCTGACCCCCAGGGTCCTAGAAAAGGGGCGTGGTCATTTTCTCCTATATAACTATATGTATTCTTGTGCTCGCAACTCCTCTGACACTATAATTTATAAATGGTAGAGACTTACTTCTTTTTGCAATATGATGGGTCTGTGGTCTAGTTGTGCACCTGATATTTTGTGTGAGCCCCTGACCCCCAGGGTCTTAGAAAATGGGTGTGGTCATTTTCTCCTATGCAACTCCTTGTAATCTTGTGCTGGCAACTCCTCTGACACTATAAATGATGGAGACTTAATTCTTTTTGCTATATGATGGGTCTGTGGTCTGGTTGTGCACCTGATATTTTGTTTGAGCCCCTGACCCCCAGGGTCTTAGAAAAAGGGTGTGGTCATTTTCTCCTATGTAACTCTATGTAACATATTCTTGTGCTGACAACTCCTCTGACACTATAAATGATGGAGACTTAATTCTTTTTGCAATATGATGGGTCTGTGGTCTTGTTGTGCACCTGATATTTTGTTTGAGCCCCTGACCCCCAGGGTCTTAGAAAAAGGATGTGGTCATTTTCTCCTACATGTATATAAATCTATGTAATCTTGTGCTTGCAACTCCTCTTACACTATAAATGATGGAGACTTAATTCTTTTTGCAATATGATGGATCAGTGGTCTAGTTGTGCACCTGATATTTTGTTTGAGTCCCTGACCTCCAGGGTTTTAGAAAATGGGTGTGGTCATTTTCACCTATATAACTCTATATAATCTTGTGCTTGCAACTCCTCTGACACTTAATGATGGAGACTTAATTCTTTTTACAATATGATGGGTCTGTGGTCTAGTTGTGCACCTGATATTTTGTTTGAGCCCCTGATCCCCAGGGTGTGGTCATTTTCCAGTATATAGTTGTGCTCTCAACTCCTCTAAAGCTATTAATCATGGAAACTTAGTTGTTTATGCAATATAATGGATCTGTAGTCTTAATGTGTCATTGATAGTTCATTTGAGCTTGCAGCCCCTGACCCCTAGGATCTTGGAAAATGGGTATGGCATTATTTTTTTTTGAAATCCTTTATCTCGAATATTTAAAATTATATGAGTGATATTCTTGTTGCAGTCTAATAGATTTGTTATTTCGTTGTGCTACTTATGATTTGTTAGAGCGCCTGCTCCCTATTGTCTTTGGTTTAAAAAAAAATGGAAATTGATATTTATGTGTATGTATCTTATTGACTTGTCAATGAGTGAATAAAACAAAACAACCAGGTTATAAGCTTCATACTTGTTTTTGAATAATCTACATTTAATTCATATAAGCAAATCATATTGGTGTTGGGAGATCCGGCCATTGCATTGGCTTTAAAGTAGTCCTTATATCACGCTTTACTGACTATCATTCAGAAATATTAAAAAAAAAAAAAAAACTGATACGATACTGAGTGAAATATTTCTTCATTTGCAGGAGGGGGCACGACGACTTAGGGGATCATTATTTAGACTACGGAGACTTAAGCAATGCGCTCAAATGTTATTCTAGGGCTAGAGACTATTGTACGAGCCCAAAACATGTTGTAAATATGTGTCTAAATGTTATCAAGGTGAGAGAGAATTACTTCACTTATCTAACTATCTAATGCTACCGTAAACGAAACGTTAAGCTATAGGATAATTTGGTCTTTTTGAAATACAGAGTTACTTCCCATTAGTGCAGGTATTTGACATATAAGCATTGTGACATCATTTATTTTCTTAATTAATGTCATATCTATAGCCCTGTTTCCCTGAATTTTATGCTTGTTTCCATAACATTTGATGACGTCACAATTACTTGACGTCAGGTACACTACCGGCATCGCGTGTTTTTACCCTGTCAAATCATCCCCGCAATCTTTTTTGACCCAGGGTTTTAAATCCCCGCGGTCATGGATTAACAATGGAGTTGACTCAACGCGGACATCGATCCTGGCAATTCACCGCAATGATCGCCGGGATACGCGGTGGCGATCGCCGCAGTTCTCAGCGGCAATTAATAACTTGTTATTTACCTGTAACAGTACTATAACCATTCTTTTATATTTTACTTATTCTTTTAAAATTTACGTCCTTTATTTTGACGTATTGTTATCATTGGTGACATAAAAATGTCCTTTAAAAGCGTTACGTTGTACATACGAAAAGAGAACCGTGTGACTGAATGATAGAACTAGTTATAATGTCCAGCTGTGTTTATCTAAGGATTAGAGAACAATGGGCAGTCTACGGGAGCGGTACGGTCAAGCAAAAATGGGTTTAAAGTCTCCGTCTTTCGACTTTGAGAGATACATCGACTGGAGCCGAGGCTTTACGACATTTTTTTTGTATATCTTTACTGTTCAAGTCCAAAGCACTGCAGACCTTTTTTTTTTTTGTAGATTCTTCCGTTTGAGATTACTAGTTAGCGGTGTTTTATGTTCGCTAGTTCGTATGTTAAAATGTTGAAAAGCGTCTATCTCCCAATTAGTCAAATATAGCCTTATTTAGTAATTTATTGTTTATTTGGTTGTTTTGTTTGCGCAAGTGAGGCGATGTATAGTAAAACGTTATCCAAACAAACCAATTACAAATGTATATATATATACGAAATTACGAAGGTGGTAATTAGGTGTGAAACGATTTCAATAGATAATTCACAACGTCCTGCAAAGTTTACAATTATAGAAGATTTTTTATAGATAACATGTATCTAGAAGTTAAACTCCCATTCCACAATGCATATATATCTTTTCATAGAAAAAAAAGCTCCGTTTTTATGCGCCAGGGACGCAGGAGTCAGAGGTAGATTAATCACCAGCGGCCGTCCGGGAGAAGGGGGGGGGGTAATTTTCCTATAAAATGGTAGAATAAATTTTCTAGCCTGTCCGTTTATTGATTTTATACATACTATTTTCATCTTTAAAAGCATTTTGCGCTGTAATGCAACCCCCCCCCCCCCTCTGTCCATGCTAAGTGTGAAATCGCGACTCCCCCCACCCCTTCACGATTCAAAAAGGCGTGAAGCCAAAATTACTAATTAGATCATAAGATTAATACAGGGGTAGACGATGTTTGTGTGGATCGAAATAATCTGGGTGTCTTCTTGTCTCTTCGACTTCCGTAAAAAATATATGTAAACACTATTTTATTTCTTTCTCAAGAAAAAAAAAGAACTATATCGTACGTAAACATTATATACAGGAAACCTTATTAAACTTTGAGCGTAATTTTATTTTCTTTCTGTCACAAATGCCTAATTAAATCTCAATTTCATGCAGATAAGGAACATGCAAAGTTTAAATTCAATTCTTCGCAAAAAATCCAGGTGAATACTATGTAAAATTTATCAATTATCTACGGCTTAGTCATGTTGGTACAATGTTTGCTTATTATTTTCTTACTTGAAGTAAATAATTATTATGAAATTGCATACATTCTGGAAAAGTCGCTAACGTCGATATTTCCATGTACATGTGACCACAAAAACCCTCCTTAGTTCTGCTTGAGTGACGACGTGTCGCGTGTACGTAGCTGTCAATATTGATTAGGGAAGGGTTATATATGGGCGTGCCTATATGTCTGGTCTTACAAGGTGTGAAGACATCGCCTCTTCCCGTACAGGGGATGATTGTTATACAGGTAGAAGCGCAGGGTAACTGAAAAGGTGTGAACAACTTGTGAGGCATCGTTTGTTGATTTAGTTTTGGTTTGGCGTTCACCGGTTAACTTTTGGAATTCAGTGCGAAAAAAAAGGGGGGGGGGGTTATTGTATTACATCTGTTTTATTATTAGGCTATCCTCATATTTTTTTTTTTTTTTTTTTTTTTTTTGCTTTTTTTTTGTATGCCGGTCTTCTTTTTTTTTTTTTTTAATTACTTTATTTACATGATTCATCTTTGTCTGGATACACGTTCTTCATCAATCGATGTCTTTTTTTTTTTTTTGCGAACTTGTTTGACCAGAACAAGGAGCACGCACTTTTTGTGTCGCCTGCGAAGCACAGCGACACTTAGGGATCACTTTGTCCGTTGTCCGTCCGTCCGTCCGTCCGTCAGTCAGTCCGTCTGTCTGTCTGTCACACTTTGGGTGTCACAGCCCATAACTTTTGATTGGTAAGTGATAGGGCTTTGATATTTCACATGTGTATTCCTTGTGACAAGACCTTCTTACACATACCATAATTTTTGACCTAGTGACCTTGACCTAGATATTTGACCTACTTTTCAAAAAAATTAAGAATGGATATATCTTTTGATTGGTAAGTGTTAGGACTTTGATATTTCACATGTGCAATCCTTGTGGCAAGACCTTTCTACACATACCATAATTTTTGACCTTGTGACCTTGACCTAGATATTTGACCTACTTTTGAAAAAAAGATAAGATTCGCTATATCTTTTGATTGGTAAGTGATAGGGCTTTGATATTTCACATGTGTATTCCATGTGACAAGACCTTCCTACACATACCATAATTTTTGACCTATTGACCTTGACCTACATATTTGACCTACTTTTCCAAAAAATTAAGAATGGATATATCTTTTGATTGGTAAGTGATAGGGCTTTGGTATTTCACATGTGTATTCCTTGTGACAAGACCTTTCTACACAGACCTTAATATTTGACCTTCTGACCTTGATTTAGATATTTGACCTACTTTTCAAGAAAAGTAATATTGGCTATATCTTTTGATTGGTAGGTGATAGGGCTTTGATATTTCACATGTATTTTTCTTGTAACAATGCCATTCTACACATACCATAATTTTTTACCTTTTGACCTTTACCTAGCTATTTGACCTTCTTTTTTAAGGTTGTATATATCTTTTAACTGGTAGGTGATAGGTCTTAAATATTTCTTATGATGACACCTTTTTGTTACCAATTTTTACGTAGTGACCTTGACCTAGATGATTGACACTCATTTCTGAAAATTTGAGAATGACCATGATAAAATGAGATAAGATGAAATGATAATTTGTAATTAAGAGGTCTGATATTTCAAATGAATTTCATTTGACAAGACTTTTCTACTAATACCAATAATTTTGTTCCACTTTCTAGAATAATAATCAAACTGCTTCGCAGGCGACACAAGCATTCCTTGGATTGCTATTTTTTCTTTTCTTTCCTTTTTTTTTTTTAAATTGCATTATCGTATGGTCTTCAATTGGTTTTCTCTGAAAGTCCAATCATCGTGAATTGAATTATTTCTAAGGAGCGATACTTTTACAATCAATGGGCAGATCTAACTCACGGTGGGGGGGGGGGCTATGAAAATCAGCTTTACTATAATGGCAAATTCCAGGAGGTGGGGACTGGATCATGACCTCCTATCTCTAGATCCACGTGTTGACATACTATTCAAAGCTATACCCGTTTAAAGACGGGTGCTTATAAATAATTGAAAAAAGAAAGGGGGGGAGGGGGAGTGATTCAGATTCAGATTCTTTATTCACTATAAGCCGTTAATGCAATCGCATTTGACAGGTTGGGTCTTCCATCTGGTTCAGGTCTGGCAGTGGGGATTACTAATTGACGTGTTTTCACACCTTATCGGCTGACTGCGCAGGGCGTATCATCTACCTTCAATCGCCGTTTGATTTACCGTTTTGGAAATCTGAAGGGGGGGGGGAGGTGGAATGCGACTTTGTAAAAAAATAAAAAAAAAAAAGAATTGTGACTTTGTAAAAAAAAAAAATAATAATATCGAGAAATAAATCTTACCAGCCCGAAGTGCTGGCGTAAAATTATGTAATTTATTTTAATTTGCAGCGACTGAAGAAAATATGTTATTGCAGAAATATTAGATGCCGCAAATGCATGTTCACGTAGCTCCCTCTTGCTATTTCTAAAATTTTACAGTAAAAAGCCAGGGGAAAGGGAGGGTTATATAATTCCAAACTCCCCGGTCGAGCTCCCTTGTACATATCTATATGTCGATATCACAACTCACTTACAAATTTGATTACTTCAACTTGTACCCATTGACTGACCACTTAAAATGACATGATAATTTTACGGACGAACGCATACACAAGTACCTTTACGTAGATAAGAAACTTAAGTGGACGTTGGACATTTAAATCTCAGACGCAGAACGAGGATAAAAAAGAATGTCGGAGAAAAATCAATATTGCATCATAATAGAAAAGGACCATTATGGTGAGCGGATCCACACTATTACGTCCCCGGGGTCAGACGAGTACCCATGACAGCGTAGAGATCGCCGCTCTAATGGCTTTGTTTGTCCAGCAATATACCTGTCACCTGTATAAGCACTAATTAATTTGTTTGGAAATTTGATTGTCTGGTCTCTACAAACGGAGTTATGCGTAACGTGATACACAACTCGGGATTTTGCATTTCATCTGGAGTAATCTTTCATAAAGCATTTATTTTATCAACGCTAGTTTAATATGTTTTTAATAATAAGAAGTGAACAAGGACCGACGATTCATTGCATCTTTCACATGCCTATTATAAGTACCCGTGTAAAGAGCCTACAGACATAATTTGATCATGCTTCAATTTTAATGTGAATAGATTCCGCTTCATCTGGACTTGACGCCACGCCAGAAGATGTAAATATTCATTATTTTGACCTGCTTATCCGATATAAAAAAGAGTCGGGATGAAAATAAGGTAGATCCACAGGAGCTCGATGCCAACAACCCTCAATGACACCCGCCCCTTCACGTCTCTCTATAGTCAATATATATAAGGAAAGTAGAGGCGGATATTCTTGTGGATCGTTGGCGTCGAGTCAGGTTATCCGAAACATTTTTAGGCTCAATTTACAAAATGTACTTATGTTTCATGTCCTAATGTTTAAATCATCATTTTATTTATACATGTCATGCTTAAAAACAAGTTTCTATTCATCCGTAAGAAATAGCACCTGGTCAGGTAACACCTGGACAGGTAATTGTCAGCGCGGCAATCAACCGCAACGCCACCGCAACTCCCGGCGATCTTGGCACCGCGATGAAGTGATTTGCGGGGGTCAGCGGCGATGCTGAGGTGGAATTCCACCTTAAATAAGCCAGCCGCGATAGGTGGGCTCAGTAAAAAAACGCTTTGCCGTATGTGTACCTGCACAAATGGGAAGTAACTGTATATTTCGAAAAGACCATTTTACAATGGCACAATACACTTTGATTATTCTTGGTTGATTAAATACTTTTCTTGATTTGACTCTTTTAAAGCTATATGTTAATTGTAAGTAGTTACTTAAAGTTCTCGCTTATTTTATAGGTTAGTGTATATTTACAAAATTGGTCCCATGTACAGAGTTATGTCAATAAAGCAGAAAGCACACCAGAAATGACAGAGGTTGGTAAAAATACTGTTTACTTTTAATAGCAGTTCTCTGTAAGGA
The DNA here is from genome assembly GCA_033119305.1 of Pinctada imbricata. Lineage (NCBI taxonomy): Eukaryota > Metazoa > Mollusca > Bivalvia > Pterioida > Pteriidae > Pinctada > Pinctada imbricata. Next base: position 44,125,950 of record VSWD01000010.1, read on the forward strand.
CCAAAATAATTTCAATAGCACGTGGAAACAGCATGTCTCCAATTTTGGAGATTTTTGGTGTGGAAGGTGTATATGATGTCCTGAGACAAAAATAAACTTTCTTTTTACAAATTAAGTTTTCGTTGCCATGGAAACCATGTTTGAAATTTTACGCATCAGTAGAATACTTGTAACATGGCATTTTCACACGGCTCGTTTCCATGGTAACAGCTACTGTAGTCAACTGAAATTTCCTTAATTTTTCTCTTTATATCTTTAATAGTATAAATATTACACAAGAAGTTTGTTTTTGCCCTCTATTCTCTTTGTCAATATGCTCAAAATGTAGGCAAAAACCTGTTTTGAAGAGGCCCTTTTTAAGACCGAAAAAGCTTCTTATTTAACATGATTTTGCTCAAATTTAAGGGCAAATAATTAGAAATGTCAGGCTAACTTGATTTCTACTGCCAATTATCTTTAAAGTTTAATTCTCGATCTTTAAGAAAATGTTAAAATTTGAGTGGGACCTCTTCACAATTTTATTCAAAGGGGTATAAAAAATGGTTACCATGGTGACATTCTGTTCAGTGCTATTACACATAGAGTAATTTACTGGTAAATTTTCAGCTGTCCGTTATATATTTTTAAGCATTTTTTTTATCAGTGCATATAAAAGAGCATTATTGATTAAAAAAATCACCTTAAAACTTTTCAAGGTCACAGGACCCAATGTCAAGGTCATCTTGAATGCAATTCACAAAATTTGGCAAAATTCTGCGATTTTTCAAAAATATGAGAGGCAGTTACTCATATATCATGCGGTATTGAGTAAAACAAACACATACATAGTAATTTTGGATATATCCCCTATTTATTGACCAAAGTTGCAAAAAATCTCAAAATCAATGACATCCTTGATTTTTAGCTTGTATTTCAAGCATACATATAAAAGAATGTGAAATTATCATGATTTTTGTCTGGGGCTTATTTTTTAGGAGAAATGTTCTGAACTAAAAATTGTAATGTTTTTCCATCTATCGGTCCCAATTTTAGAAAGAAGTATTTTTTATACAAAAATATGGCAGTCAAGCCTAAATTTAGTAACAATAAATAACAACAAAAATGCAAATTTCATTGAAATTGGAACCAATATTTTGAATTGACCTTGAACTTAAAGTCAATGACCTTGAAAAATTTTGGAAGTGCTCAAATAAAGAACAATTTCTTCTGTTGTCCCTACATAAAGCTTAAGCAATATAAGTTATTTAAACCATGCTAAAATCAATTTGAAAAGATATAGTCATAATGTGTCAAATGAAAAGTTGCCATGGCAACCATTTTTGACCTCAAAATGTAGGAAAACAAAACAAGGTCCCACTTATTTTTTCCAGTGATTATATTTGTCATATGAAATCTATTTTGTTCTGACAACAGTGATGGTGTTATCAGCCTGACATTTTGTGTTATTTTTGCTTAAAAATGGTAAAAATTGGACAAAAATAGGCCTTGATTTTGACCTTATTTTATGGCAATTTTTGATTGATTTTGATTTGTTAGGATCCGGCTAATTGAAAGAAATGTCAAAAATTTATTATTTTTTCTAAAAATAGAGGTTTAAAAGATTATAAGTTGTTAATACCAATTAATTCTGACAATGGTTTCCATGGCAACATAACAACCAAAGATGAATTATTTGACCATTTTTTTAGTGCTATAAATAGACAGACCTCATTTCCATGGCAACCGGAATATTTATTTTCAAAAAATTGTTATTTTTGTATTCAGGGCATTATACATACCATTTACAGACAAAATTATGAAAATCCATGACATGCTGTTTCCAAAATATTTTGGTCCTTACAGAGAATTGATATTAATAAGTACAGGGGGGAGGGGTGGCGTGAATCAATGAAATTTTGTAATTTTATTGAGAAATCTGAATCTTCACAAAATGATTTCCAATTGTAATATTTATGGGTTGAACATGAAGTTGGATGTCTAAGAAAAAAAACCTTAATTTTATGACGGTAGGTTTATTGATATGTTTGTGTGTGTAGGATACACATACATGAATGTACATGTACATGTATATGTTCTCTATCTATTCAAGGTAACTTTGCTTTTCTCGCAGGGAAAGGACGGGGGACAGACAATATTAACCAAGTTGAAATGTGCAGCAGGGTTAGCAGATTTAGCTACCAAGAAATACAAATCGGCAGCCAAATACTTCCTACAAGCCAACTTCGATTTCTGTGACTTTCCAGAGGTAAAAGCTTAAGACCATGTCAACATGTTTAATGGATCTTTATTTTGTCAGACAGGGCATTACCTATCCAAAGAAGAAATTATTAATGAAAAATCTGAAGATTCCAATACAGCCCCTGATAATACATGGTCGTTTTAGAAGTAAATTTACGTCATGTGCTAAGGGGTGCCATTTAAATTTCAAATCTGATGCAAAAATAGATGTAAAGTTTAAAATGCAAGCCAAATGAGAATTTTCACACTCAGGAAGAGATAACCATGTCTTGTACTTTTCTACATGTACATACAGAGTTAATTTCCAATTTAGATGGTGTCTACTATAAATAAATTCTGAGGTAACAAAATTTGTATCGGAACGTCATATTTAGAGATTTTTCATTATCCTGAATTTTCATGGAATTAATGACACCACTATTAACTTATGTCAGATATCTTTCCAAAAGGAAAGTAACTCTGTATATACTATAGATAGATAAAAAACAAAATGTATAATGACTAGCTTTTTTCTTCTGTTTACAGTTACTATCACCTAGTAATGTAGCAACTTATGGTGCTTTGTGTGCTCTTGCCTCCTTTGATAGGCAAGAATTACAGAAAAATGTTATATCTAGCAGGTAAGGCTTGTATGTTATCAAAGTTTTCTGAATATAACGGTCTTATCTTGACAACTAGAATCTCAATTGCTGTGTGCTATGTCGAAATGTCAATAGCTATTTATCCCCTTGAAACATACCGGTAGTTGCAGGGGGATATACATGTACATGTAGTAATGCAGTCGTTCATGTGTAAGTGAGTGGTGCGTGTGTGCGTTTGTGCATCACAAAATCCTTGTATACAGCCTAGAGGGTGCATATTTTGATTGGATCTTAACCGAACTATGGGTTTTCAAGGTCATAGGTCAAAGGTCAAGGTCACAGATTGGAAATGAACAAAACCCTTGTATACAGCCTAGAGGATACAGTTTTGATTGAATCTAAACCAAACTCCAATCACTGATTGCTTATGACAAGAGGAAGAACCCTATTGATTTTCAAGGTCAAAGGTAAAAGTTCAAGGTCACAGATTGGAAATAGTCAAAATCCTTGTATACAGCCTAGAGGGCGCAGTTTTGATTGGATCTTAACCAAACTTCATACACTTATTGCTTATGACTAGAGGATGAACCTTATTGATTTTCCTTGTATACAGTCTAGAAGGCACTTTTTTTTTGCTGTGTGAGGGGGATGCTATGCTTTGCATTGCCTAGGTTTTAATGGTTACCTCAACATATCGTTTCAAACAATTTTGTATATACATGTATTCATGGACATGAACTGCACTTATACACTGCCATCCATAAATAACTATACAAACAAGGAAGTCATTCTAAATTCAATATAAGTTAAATCCTATTTTTTGCTTCACATAATTCAAAATTATGAATTGTGATAAAGAAAATGATAAAAAAAAAAACTTATTTTGTCGCACAGCTTTTTATGTCGCCTGCGAAGCATAGCGACACTTAGGGATCACTTTGTCCGTTGTCCGTCTGTCCACCCGTCCGTCCGTCCGTCCGTCCGTCCGTCCGTCTGTCACTCTGTCTGTCACACTTTGGGTGTCACAGCCCATAACTTTTGATTGGTAAGTGATAGGGCTTTGATATTTCACATGTGTATTCCTTGTGACAAGACTTTCCTACACATACCATAATTTTTGACCTAGTGACCGTGACCTACATAATTAACCTACTTTTCAAAAAAATTAAGAATGGATATATCTTTTGATTGGTAGGTGATAGGGCTTTGATATTTCACATGTGCAATCCTTGTTGCAAGACCTTTCACTACATACCATAATTTTTGACCTTGTGACCTTGACCTAGATATTTGACCTACTTTTGAAAAAAAGATAAGATTCGCTATATCTTTTGATTGGTAAGTTATAGGGCTTTGATATTGCACATGTGTATTCCTTGTGACAAGACCTTCTTACACATACAATAATTTTTGACCTAGTGACCTTGACCTACATATTTGACCTACTTTTCAAAAAAAATACATGTATATCTTTTTGTGTCGCCTGCGAAGCATAGCGACACTTAGGGATCACTTTGTCCGTTGTCCGTCCGTCCTTCTGTCTGTCCGTCCGTCCGTCTGTCACACTTTGGGTGTCACAGCCCATAACTTTTGAATGGTAAGTGATAGGGCTTTGATATTTCACATGTGTATTTCTTGTGACAAGACCTTCCTACACATGCCATAATTTTTGACCTAGTGACCTTGACCTACATATTTGACCTACTTTTCAAAAAAATTAAGAATGGATATATCTTTTGATTAGTAAGTGTTAGGACTTTGATATTTCACACATGCAATCCTTGTGGCAAGACCTTTCTACACATACCATAATTTTTTACCTTGTGACCTTGACCTAGATATTTGACCTACTTTTGAAAAAAAGATAAGATTCGCTATATCTTTTGATTGGTAAGTGATAGGGCTTTGATATTTCACATGTGTATTCCTTGTAACAATGCCTTTCTACACATACCATAATTTTTGACCTATTGACCTTGACCTACATATTTGACCTACTTTTCAAAAAAAAAAATTAGATTGTATACATCTTTTGATTGGTAAGTGATAGGGCTTTGGTATTTCACATGTGTATTTCTTGTGACAAGATCTTTCTACACAGACCATAATATGTGACCTTGTGACCTTGACCTAGATATTTGACCTACTTTTCAAGGAAAGTAAAATTGGCTATATCTTTGGATTGGTAGGTGATAGGGCTTTGATATTTCACATGTGTATTCCATGTAACAAAGCCTTTCTACACATACCATAATTTTTGACTTACTGACCTTGACCTACATATTTGACCTTCTTTTCAAAACAAAAATTAGATTGTACATATCTTTTGATTGGTAAGTGATAGGGCTTTGGTATTTCACATGTGTATTTCTTGTGACAAGATCTTTCTACACATACCATAATTTTAACCTTTTGACCTTGACCTAGCTATTTGACCTTCTTTTCTAAGAAATTAAGGTTTAATATATCTTTTAATTGGTAGGTGATAGGTCTTTCATATTTCTTATGATGAGACCTTTTTGTTACCAATTTTTACGTAGTGACCTTGACGTAGATGATCGACACTCTTTTCTGAAAATTTGAGAATGACCATATCTTTTAATTTGTAATTAAGAGGTCTGATATTTCAAACGAATTTCATTTGACCACTTTCTAGAATAATAATCAAACCGCTTCGCAGGCGACACAAGCATTCCTTGGATTGCTATTTTTATTGGTAAGTGATAGGGCTTTGATATTTCACATGTGACAAGACCTTTCTACACAGACCATAAAATTTGACCTTTTGACCTTGATCTAGATATTTGACCTATTCAAGAAAAGTAATATTGGCTATATCTTTTGATTGGTAGGTGATAGGGCTTTGATATTTCACATATATTTTCCTTGTAACAATGCCATTCTAAACATACGATAATTTTTTTACCTTTTGACCTTGACCTAGCTATTTGACCTTCTTTTCTAAGGTTGTATATATCTTTTAATTGGTAGTTGATAGGTCTTGAATATTTTTTATGATGAGACCTTTTTGTTACCAATTTTTACGTAGTGACCTTGACTTAGATGATTGACACTCTTTTCTGAAAATTTGAGAATGACCATATCTTTTAATTTGTAATTAAGAGGTCTGATATTTCAAATGAATTTCATATGACAAGACTATTCTACTGATACCAATAATTTTGATCCACTTTCTAGAATAATAATCAAACCACTTCGCAGGCGACACAAGCATTCCTTGGATTGCTATTTTTTTTTCAAAAACTTTCCTTTTTATATAAAAAATAATAAAAATTCAATAAATGTAAATATTTGGGTCAAGTTTGTTGCAAATGATTTTTATAAGGTTCATCTTCAGAGTTATACAACAATGGATTCGAAACTGTTTATTTTTTAACAGCAGCATTAATAGAAATAGTGTGTACTAATTTATGGATGGCAGTTTATTAGCCGAGTTGCAAAACTCGGCTCTTAATTTGATGTGAGACGGGCGGGCGGGCGGTTGGGCGGGCGTCTGGGCGGGCGGGAGGGCGTCAACAATTGGTTTCCGGACTATAAGTCAACTACGAAAGAGGCTATAACAATGAAACTTCATACACTTACTCACCATTAGTCAAGGATGAGCCCTATTGATTTTGGGGTCAAAAGGTCAAAGGTCAAGGTCACAGGACTCAGATGATTGAAAATGGTTTCCGGACCATATTTCAGCCTGTATTGCACCTATAATCATGAAACTTGCCAGAAATGTTTCCCTTGAATCAAGGATGAGGCCTATTGATTTTGGGGTCAAAAGGTCAAAGGTCAAGGTCACAGGACTCAGATGATTGAAAATGGTTTCCGGACCATATTTCAGCCTGTATTGCACCTATAATCATGAAACTTGCCAGAAATGTTTCCTTTTAATCAAGGATGAGGCCTATTGATTTTGGGGTCAAAAGGTCAAAGGTCAAGGTCACAGGACTCTGTTGATTGAAATTGGTTTTCGGACCATATTTCAGCCTGTATTGCACCTATAATCATGTAACTTGCCAGAAATGTTTCCTGTGAATAGAAAATGACCACTTTTGATTTTGGGGTCAAAAGGTCAAAGGTCAAGGTCACAGGACTCTGATGATTGAAAATGGTTTCCGGGCCATATTTTAGCCTGTATTGCACCTAAAGTCATGAAACTTGCCAATAATGATTCCCATGAATCAAGAATGACCCCTATTGATTTTGGGGTCAAAAGGTCAAAGGTCAAGGTCACAGGACTCCGATGATTGAAATTGGTTTTCGGACCATATTTCAGCCTGTATTGCAATTATAATCATGAAGCTTGCCAGAAATGTTTCCCATGGATCAAGGATGACCACTATCAATTTTGGGGTTAAAAGGTCAAAGGTCAAGGTCACAGGACTAAGATGATTAAAAATGGTTTCCCGACTGAATTTGAGCCTGTATTGCACCTATAATCATGTAACTTGCCAGAAATGTTTCCAGTGAATAGAAAATGACCACTTTTGATTTAGGGGTCAAAGGGTCAAAGATCAAGGTCACAGGACTTAGGTAATTGAAAATTGAAAATTGTTTCCAGATGATATAAGAGGGTGTATTGCACCTATGATCATGAAACTTGCCAGAAATGTTTCTTATGAATCAATGATGACCCCTATTGATTTTGAGGTCAAAAGGTCAAATGTCAAGGTCATAGGACTCAGATGATTGAAAATGGTTTCTGGACCACATTAGAGCCTGTATTGCACCTATGATCATGAAACTTTCCAGAAATATTTCTAATGAATCAAGGATGACCCCTATTGATTTATGGGTCCAAAGGTCAAGGTCACTGAACTATGATGATTGAAAATGGTTTCCAGACCATATTAGAGCCTGCGTAGCACCTATAATCATGAAACTTGCCAGAAATGCTTTCCATGAATCAAGGATGATCCCTATCACTGATGATTGAAAATGGTTTCCAGATAATATTTGAGCCTGTATTGCATCTATGATCATGAAATGTTCCGGAAATGTTTCCCATGAATCAAGTATGACCCCTTGTGATTTTTGCATCCAAAGGTCAAGGTCATAGGATTCTGATAGTTGAAAATAGTTTCGGGACTATATTTGGGCATGTATTGCACCTTTAATCATGAAAATTGTCAGAAATGTTCCATGAATCAAGGATGACCCCTATTGATTTTGAGATCAAAAGAGCAAAGGTCAAATTCATAGGACTTGGGTAATTGATTTGGTTTCTGAATTATATATGAATGTGTATCAACCTGAAACGTGTCTGTGATGCTTCCCATCTGTCGAGACCATTCAAGTTTCGCAACTCGGCACTTTGCATCTTTGATGCATTTTAAGCTTATATCACTATTATCTTTAGTAGAAAAAGGCTAGCTCCACAAAAATATAATTCCTGAAAAAAAATACTCAACATGCTCAAAGAATACTTAGAAAAAGTGATAAGTAGAAACTTTGAAGAAATTTTCGTACTTCATGAACATAATTGTGAAATTAATATTTACCAGGGAATTTTGTAATTGAAATGAAAATAATTACATGTATGTATTATTAACCATGAGTTGAATTCTTTTACTTGTTTCTGTATCTTATTTCCTAACATATGTTCTATTTTGTATTTCAGTTCTTTTAAATTGTTCCTAGAACTAGAACCACAATTACGTGATATTATACACAAATTTTACGAGTCAAAGTATGCTTCCTGTTTGAAATTATTAGGAGAAATCAAAGTAAGTATGATCAATGTATGGTTGTTTAATCGTTATGGTTAAAGATTGAAAAAGCCTATCAAGATATAACATTTTGTTAAGTTTCAAGTTTTCTGAGAAAGCCTTTTTCTAGTTTCCTTCTTTCTGAAATTATAATGTTTTTATGTCACCTGCAATGCAAAAGTTGACATACATTTGTGTAGCAAACACTTCGTCATTCAGTCTGGTAGTCACACTTTCTCATAAATGTCTATAACTTTTTATTTCCGAATCTTGCTGAACAGTTAATGCTGCAACTCTTTTTCACGATATTAGATTCCCTTTCTTTTGATGAAAATTACCACAATTTGAATTTCTGTTTCATGAAAACATATTGACAGTGTATTTTTTTCTAACAAACAGGATGAGAAATTAACAATGCAATGGTATTCATTGTTTCTCGGAATTTATTGTTTCATAATATCATAGGGAATGTGAAACTAGGCTCACTTAATCTAGAAAAGCTACGTTTTTTAGCTCACCTGAGCGAAGCTCAAGTGAGCTATTGTCATAGCGCACCGTCCGGCGTCCGTCCCTCCGTCGTCCGTCCCTCCGTCGTCCGGCGTCGTCCGTTGTAAACTTTTAACATTTTCGACTTCTTCTCCAGAACGGCTGAACAGATTTTGATGAAACTTGGTAGTTATGAAGTACTAATGGTCCCCTACAAGTGTTGTTGTTTTTCGTCCTGATCCCTCAACAGGTGGCGCCACCAGAGGCAAAAGTAGGTCCCAGAGGGTACCCTCCTTTGACAAACTTCTTCTTCAGAACAGAAGCACGTATCGACAAACCGAAAGCATCTGAATGATCTAGAGATCTAGTGTTGTTATTTTTGGTTCCACTCGGAAGTTAAATTTTTGACGCGTTTTTGACGTCTTTTCGGACTTCGTCAGAAATGCACATTTTTGCACTATTTCTTTAAATAACTCAATAAGTGTATGATTTTACACATTCATTAACTGCATATTTATCATATTTAAGTTACTTAATGCTTTGATAAGTATTTTATTCTAAAATTTAAATTTTTTGATTTTTTATTAATTTTTTTCTTATGTGAAAAGGAAGGGGGGGGGGGTGATTTTCATACATATTCAACTTCTTCTCCAGAACCACTGAAAAGATTTTCATGAAACTTGGTAGGAATGAAGTACTCATGGTCCCCTACAAGTGTTGTTGTTTTTCGTCCTGATCCCTCAACAGGTGGCGCCACCAGAGGCAAAAGTAGGTCACAGGGGGTACCCTCCTGTGACAAACTTCTTCTTCAGAACGGAAGCACGTATCGACAAACGGAAAGCATCAGGATGATCTAGAGAGATGTCTTAAGAAGTGTCGTTATTTTTGGTTCCACTCGGAAGTCAAATTTTTGACGCGTTTTTGACGTCTTTTCGGACTTCGTCAGAAATGCACATTTTTAGCTCACTTCGACGAAGTTGAGATGAGCTTATGCTATAACCCCGGCGTCCGCGTCCGCGTCCCAGTCCGCGTCCGCGTCCCCGTCCGCGTCCGCGTCCGGTTAAAGTTTTTGGGCAACTCAGTATCTGACAAAGTACTGATGCTACAGTGACCAAACTTGCACAAGAGATTCATCTTGGGATGCTGAGTTGAACCCATGCATCGGATGCAGCATCTGACCTACATTTTCCGGTTGAATGACTTTGTCAATGTCTGCTTAAAGTTTTTGGGGTAGTTCAGTATCTGACAAAGTACTGATGCTACAGTAACCAAACTTGCACAAGTGATTCATCTTGAGATGCTGAGGTGAACCCATGCATCGGATGCAGCATCTGACCTACTTTTTCCGCTTGAGTGATTTTGCTTTATAAGGCCAATATTGAGCAAAGTATAAGTGCTACATGTACCAAACTTGCATATTGGATGTATCTTTGATCAAACTTTCATAAAATGACCTTGACCTACTTTTTCCACTCGAGTGATTTTGCCTTTAAAGGCCAATATTGAGCAAAGTATAAGTGCTACATGTACCAAACTTGCATATTGGATGTATCTTTGATCAAACTTTCATAAAATGACCTTGACCTACTTTTTCCACTCGAGTGATTTTGCCTTTAAAGGCCAATATTGAGCAAAGTATAAGTGCTACATGTACCAAACTTGCATATTGGATGTATCTTTGATCAAACTTTCAAAAAATGACCTTGACCTACTTTTTCCACTTGAGTGATTTTGCCTTTAAAGGCCAATATTGAGCAAAGTATAGGTGCTACATGTACCAAACTTACATATTGGATGTATCTTTGATCAAATTTTCATAAAATGACCTTGACCTACATTTTCCACTCGAGTGATTTTGCCTTTAAAGGCCAATATTGAGCAAAGTATAAGTGCTACATGTACCAAACTTGCATATTGGATGTATCTTTGATCAAACTTTCAAAAAATGACCTTGACCTACTTTTTCCACTTGAGTGATTTTGCCTTTAAAGGCCAATATTGAGCAAAGTATAGGTGCTACATGTACCAAACTTGCATATTGGATGTATCTTTGATCAAACTTTCATTAAAATGACCTTGACCTACTTTTTTTCACTTGAGTGATTTTCTTATTATACATGTACTTAGAGATATGTTTAAATTGATTTTTGCTGCCGCGAGGTGAGCTTCGTAATCTTTGATTACACTATGTTTGAACTATTTCTTTAAATAACTCAATAAGTGTATGATTTTACACATTCATCAACTGCATATTTATCATATTTAAGTTACTTAATGCTTTAATAAGTATTTTATTCTAAAATTTAAATTTTTTGATTTTTTATTAATTTTTTTCTTATGTGAAAAGGAAGGGGGGGGGACGATTTTCATACATATTCAACTTCTTCTCCAGAACCACTGAAAAGATTTTCATGAAACTTGGTAGGAATGAAGTACTCATGGTCCCCTACAAGTGTTGTTGTTTTTCGTCCTGATCCCTCAACAGGTGGCGCCACCAGAGGCAAAAGTAGGTCACAGGGGGTACCCTCCTTTGACAAACTTCTTCTTCAGAACGGAAGCACGTATCGACAAACGGAAAGCATCAGGATGATCTAGAGAGATGTCTTAAGAAGTGTCGTTATTTTTGGTTCCACTCGGAAGTCAAATTTTGACGCGTTTTGACGTCTTTTCGGACTTCGTCAGAAATGCACATTTTTGCACTATTTCTTTAAATAACTCAATATGTGTATGATTTTACACATTCATTTACTGCACATTTATCACATTTAAGTTACTAAATGCTTTGATATGTATTTTATACTGAAATTTTAATTTTTTGATTTTTTATGAATTATTTTCTTATGTGAAAAGGAAAGGGGGGGGGGGGGGGTGATTTTCATACATATTCAACTTCTTCTCCAGAACTGCTGAACAGATTTTTATGAGTATTTTTTCAATCATGAATAGATATGTTTACTGTGAACATGGACCCAAGGCTTGTAAGTTCAAGTTCTGGTACCCTGGTAACTTTAGTTTCGTATGAGTTGGTACATGTTCATGTATGCAAGAGTTGTCTTTCTTTAATATTGATTTATGTTTTTGAGTTTTAAATTTTTGGATTATCGATTCATTTGAATGTTATATATTTAAGAAATAAAAAATGACAAGCCGGGCTCTATTGTCTCATAATGCCCGAGCATCCTCAGCCCATCACATTTATTACCGAGCCGCGTCAGCGGCGAGGTGATAAATGTGATTGGCTGAAGACGCGAGGGCATTATGAGACAATAGAGCCCGGCTTGTCATTTTTTTATTTCTATTCTAATGATGACCAAACTTAGACCTTTCGATTCTTGGTAAAAACCAGTTCCTGCCGGTTTATCTGCTTTCAGAAAATGGATAGGCGTGGCTTATCGCTATAGGGCCTATATTGGAGAATAGAGCCCGGCTCGCGTCTGTTGTCTTAATAGGGAAAAAGAATCAAGTCATATTAGAATTTAAATTATTAAATAGGTATGGAAAAGGAAACTAAATAATTTTAAAAAGATGAATAAGTATTTTCAAATTTATCTTGTGAAGACTTGGATATACAACTTTGAAATTACAATATTGAGAGCAGCTCAAAATATTAATGTAAGAACAGATCAATGTTATCAATAACACAGTGAAAGGATTGGGAGGGGGTCTGTTATTTTGCTTTAGCTTCTGTATAACTATCTCTCTCGGGTTACTTAGATTACTCAAGAAGAAGGGGGGGGGATGATTTTCATACATATTCAACTTCTTCTCCAGAACCACTGAACAGATTTTCGTTAAACTTGGTAGGAATGAAGAAATCATGGTCCCCTACAAGTATTGTTGTTTTTAGCTCACCTCAGCGAAGCTCAAGTGAGCTATTGTCATAGCGCGTCGTCCGTCCATCGTCCCTCCGTCCGACGTAAACTTTTAACATTATCGATATCTTTTCTGCAACCGCTGCACAGAATTTCACGAAATTTCACAGGAAGCAAGTACTCAATGCCCTCTATCAAATTTGTGTTTTTCAAGCCGATCGGAAATCCAAGATGGCCGCCACAGGCTCTGATTGGTTGACACATTTTCGACTTCTCTTCTAAAACTGCATCACAGAATTTCATGAAACTTCACAGGAAGCAAGTACTCAATGCCCTCTACCAAGTTTGTGTTTTTCGAGCTGATCGGAAATCCAAGATGGCCACCACAGGCTCTGATTGGCTGACACATTTTTCACTTCTCCTCCGAAACCGCGGCACAGAATTTCATGAAACTTCACAGGAAGCAAGTACTCAATGTCCTCTACCAAGTTCGTGTTTTTCGAGCCAATCGGAAATCCAAAATGGCCGCCACAGACTCTGATTGACTGACACATTTTCGACTTCTCCTCTCAAACGGCTGCATAGAATTTCACAAACTTTCACAGGAAGCAAGTACTGATTGCTCTCTACCAAGTTTGTGTTTTTCGAGCTGATCAGAAATCCAAGATGGCCGCCACAGGCTCTGATTGGCTGACAAATTTTCGACTTCTCCTCTGAAACCTCTCCGCAGAATTTCATGAAACTTCACAGGATGCAAGTACTCATACCCTCTATCAAGTTTGCGTTTTTGGAGCCTATCGGAAATCCAAGATGGCCGCCACAGGCTCTGATTGGCTGACACATTTTCAACTTCTCCTCTGAAACTGCTTCACAGAATTTCTTGAAACTTCACAGGACGCAAGTACTCATTGCCCTCTACTTAGTTTGTGTTTTTCGAGCCGATTGGAAATCCAAGATGTCCTCTATAGGCTCTATTTGAATGACACATTTTTGACTTATCCTCTTAAACTACTGCACAGAATGTCACCAAACTTTACAGGAAGTAACTTGTACACCTTGTCCTTCTCAAAGCTTCACTAAAAGCGATTTCCTTCAGGTCTTAACTTTGATTGAAAACATACATACATTCTCCTCAGGTGAGCGATGTGGCCCCCTTGGGCCTCTTGTTTTAAGTATCGAGTCAGAAATACATGTACGCCTCTCATTTTCCTTTCAGGATAATTTGTTGTTAGATATGTACCTTGCTCCTCACATCTCAGTGCTGTATACGCAGATACGTAATAGGGCCTTATGCCAGGTTAGTATATGCAGATACGTAATAGGGCCTTATGCCAGGTTAGTATACATAGATACATAATAGGGCCTTATTCCAGGTTAGTATACATAGATACATAATGGGGCCTTAAGCCAGGTTAGTATACGCATATACATAATATGGCCCTATGCCAGGTTAGTATTTCATAGTGATGAACAAATTGGCGCCAACAATCGATTGTCAATCACTTACAGTATTTCAATTCTGATTATCAATTTAATTTTTTCACAATCTATTTCTCCATTAATGAGATGTTTATGCTTGACCTATTTCTTACCCTCTTTTGCAATGTTACACAAACACTTCCGTGTACAGTGATGATTTGTTAGTCCTGATGAATTGGTTCCCGAGGAATTTGTCTGGATTAACAAATTTTCCAGATTACTGAATAATATAAAAAATTTCATAACTTGAGCCTGAAATTCTGAAAAGGGTTCCAATATACAGTTTTAGTTTCGTATTCGAAGAAATGACCAGGGACGATTTTTTTATTTCTAAGTGTTGAGACTTGAATTTTTTGTAGTAGGCAGAGTTTATGAAAAAACTTGGAATTTTGGGGTTTATATGAGTTTGGAAGGATGTGAAGAACAGAACTGGACATCAATTTTAGCCATTGGTCCATACGGTAAACAGCGATAGGAGACAAAGGCCAAGCGAGTACCGCGTGTCCTGGGCTCCTGATGCCGGTAGTGCCGGAGGGGTGTTTCGCACTCTTCTGGATATATCTGAAAATCCAGACGTTGAAAATTCAAATAATTTTTCATGATAAAAGCTACTGATGTTCTCTTTCAATTCAGTATTAAATGATGTAGATAATGTTTTGAGAACAATGCTTTATTGACCTCACTACTTGGGCTACTGCATCCATTGAACGCAAGCACTCGACTGCCATTTTCACATCGTTCCATACTGATTAACGATTAAACGGTAAATCTGGATGCAATGATTTTCACATGTTTTGTAGGTCTAGATGTATTGATTGTACTAAGGTCTGGTTGATAAAGTTATGTAGACTACTTTAGAAGTCTAATGACTTCAACTTTAGCATGACGCGCATACTTTTTGCGCTTTTGGAAAAGTGTGCGGAAACTGTATATTGGAGCCAAGGGGGGAGGGGGGGGGGGGGGGGGTGTTCGTTCGTTTGTTTAAAGTTGATGTATACATTATGATGTATCTTAACATGATAAATCCTTATTTAAGTTTAGACAGATATACATAATTTATATGGGTTATATGCTCAATTTAGTACATGTATATACAGAGACACAGAAGGACCTCTTGAAAACTAAGTATAATATGAAATTTCTGTATACATATATACATGTATGTTTGAAAGGCCTTTTACATAATTTTTTTGTCTGTATCTCCTAGACACATGTACATATTTATGTACATCATCACTTCATACCTGTATGTTGAAAATTGAAGAAATATGAAAGAATGCATGTACATTTATTGATCAAATGAGGAATTTATTTGATATTATATAATCTTCATAATTTTTCAGTATTTTAGTCCTTATTTATCTGCTGACATGAGAAAAATGGCTGATGCATTCAACACAACAGTTCTGGCTTTAGAGGATGAACTGATGCAGTTGATTTTAGACGGTCAAATTAACGCTCGTATTGACTCACATAATAAAGTAAGAATATGCATGTACATGTACACATTTACATATACTCATTGGTTTCTTTTAGCTTGCCGGAAAGAAAGTTTGAAGAGCTAATGCCTCACGGCATTCTGTAGTGTTGGTGGCGTCTGTAAACAAAATCTTTAACCTGTGCAATATCTTGTGAACCAGAAGAGCTAATGTTTTGATACTACAAACGTTTGTTCCTTGTAGTAAGAAAAGTTTTCATATTTTGCGGTGACCTTTGACATAGTGATCATGACATTGTTAAAAGCTTAAATGGGGAAAAAAAAACTTGCACCGAAAAGCTCTGTTGTCTTTTGTTCATAAAATCATGCTGCTAAAAAGTTTAATTGCAACATTTTGAATGAAAAAAAAAGACATTGCTACTGGATGTATTTATACATGTATACTGACTGATATTTTTACTTTCAGATTTTATATGCAAAGGATACAGACCAAAGAAGCACAACATTTGAGAAGTCATTAAGTATGGGAAAAGAATATCAGCGAAGAACAAAGGTATTTTATTCCTGATTTAAGCAAGACAAGGGGTGTGTTCATGAATGTAACTGCTGAAAGAATGGCTTACTTTGAGAGGCTAACTCTGCCTGATCGCTTGGCTAACTTTGAGTCTAATTTCTTGTTACCAATAAACTAAAAATACAGACAGATAGAAAATTATTTGGGTAAATTTATTTTCACCTGCATACATGTTCTTACAATAAATAATGATATTCCGATGAAAATTGAATGAAAAATGAAGGATTAATACATTTGTCAAGCATTTGACGTCGTTGCTATAGCAGACGACATGACATGTACATAGAATTTTAAGGCTACGTAGCTGCTTCCTTAGCAGTGCGTTAAGCTACGTAAATATTCGTAGCGCTACATAACTGCTTTGTTCCCCTAGAAAAAATCTGTTTGTTAAAGCTGTAAGATTAGTAGAATTAACAATGAAATACTTGGATACTTGTATTCGGCAGTAGTAAAATACAGCCTTCTTTAGACAAATAATCAAGGTTTCTGACGCAAAGTGGAGTCTTGGGAAGAAACCTCCCCTGTCCCTTTGAGGGCAACCAAAACTATACATGTATTTAATCTCCATGTAAAGAAATTAAGTTGATCCTTTTAAAAGAGGTATCCTATCTTCCTATAATTTCTAGACTGAAGTCTGTTAAGCAAGAGGTCAAAGGAAATACAATGTACTGTAAATTGCTTTATTTTCGTCAGTACCAATTTTCGTCAGTTCGTTCAAAATGACAATTTCGTCAGCATGTAAATTCGTCATCCATGGGTCCCTAAAATATAAATTCGTCTGTTCAAATGCCAACTTAATATTCAGGTATAGGCCGTATGCGTTTGTTTTCATTGTTTGTTTAACAATTATTGGTAAACAAACAATAGAGACATGTATACCACCTAGCTTGTTGTGAAAACAAATCATTTAGTAATTAGTACATTATATGGTAATGACTTTGTGTGCGTATTCAGTTTTCAATGATTTACCATTTGCCTGTTGTATTTTAAACTCTTAAGATTCAATTTTTCCTTTCTACCATGTTCTTCGCTATATTTTGTCAAGAGTATTTATATTCGTCGATACGTAATTTCGACAAGGGAGTCACTTACGAAAATGACGAAAATTGGTACCTGACGAATAAAAACCAATTTACAGTAGTTTTTAACTTAGGAAGAACATTTTTGTTAAACAGTGTTTTACAGGGGGGGGGGGGGGGGGATACAGAAATATATTGGGTTGATGAAAATAATTGTATTTAGCGAGGTGAAGCCGAGCCCAATACACTTTTTTTCATCAACATTATATTTTTGTATCCCCCCTGTAAATCACTGTAACAAATTTATCCCATTGATGGTTTTGGGATTTGGTATGCTGCATCAACAGATTTTCAATCTCAATGACGTCAACAGCGTAAAGCATCATAGTAGAAGCAGGATGTTATTCAATATCCTGTCAGTGGCGTAATACAACTTAGTAATTGATTCTTCCCAGCCAATCAGATTACAAGACATTTGCTAAAGATGGGATAATTTCAGATATGATAGGTTTGTTTTTTTCTCTCAGAAGTTTTATGAATTATATGATAATGTATGCATCTTGTATTTTGATATTATTATTTTTGTCACCAGGCATTGATACTCCGGTCAGCGATGCTGAAAAATCAAATTCATGTAAAGGTGAGAGATTACGTTTTATTCATTCTCCAGAATATGTGTTTTGTCAGTATCTGCAATAAAATTTGTTTTTTAATTTTTGACTGAAACAGAACACTCTGTTATCAAAAAATGTGGCTTAAAGTTGGCCCCTTTCCCCCTCTTAATACTTAGTATTTTTCCCCTCTAAAATGTCATAAAAATCCTCCCATTATTCTTGCTTACTCTTCTAAAAATAAAACTCTAAAATTTCACATTTACATGTATCCTTATATAAATCATTTTATACAGGATCAAGTTTTTAACAGTGAAAACATATACTGGAATGACTTAGCAGTAGTATTAAACCCTCAAGATTATAATTTAGTGACTAATAAATTGGCTTTTGGTCCAATCACAGTTGTAAATAATTTACCCTTGCTTAGTAAAATGGTTGACACTTTCTAAGAACATATATCATTTCAGAGTCCGCCCAGAGATGGTGGTCAAGGTGGTGAGATGTCAATAGCTCCTGGTACAGCCTCATCAGCGCGGAATTAACGCTACATGCTAGTGCTACGTAGCCAAATGAATTACCTTCTGTGATATAATGGGCAGATGACCTGTTCTCTCAGGACCTTGTATGAACGTGAGCAAGTTAGTGAAGACGTAGAGTCAATCATCTACAGACAGGAAGTAGGGGATCGGCTTACTACATTCGACTGACATTCTCCATGCCCTATTCATACGTACTCCAGTTTTGGTGCAAAAGATGACCTTTTTACTGCAAGTGAAATACCGAAGCCTATTCGAAAAAATGAAATAAAATTGCGATATTCATCGTTCATAATCTAGAGCTGCCTAAATACCTACCTACCTATCTACATGTACCGGGAATGGAATAGCATTTCATTATCTCTCAAGCAATCGTTGAACATTTTCTATCCCATATCGTCAATCATTTCCATGCCATTGTTGCTCATATCAAGTGCTAATGTCCCACGAGTGACGGATCATTTTGAAGCATTGCAATCAGTTGTTAACATGTTATGTTTTGGTTTAGTTTCCTCATCCTGTACAAGTGATTAAATGTTCAAGAACCGTCTTTTTGTGATGCAAGATGCTAAAGTGGCTTGCAAATGTGTTCCGATCTTAAAATAGCATCTTATCCATCTCAAAGATGTCTTGTTTTATGTATGCTTTGTAGGAGATGTGACTTCTTTGAGAATATAAATATGTTTATAAATGATTTACAAATTTGACTTATTCTTTTCTTTCATTTCATAAGTTTATGAAGCATGGGTTTAAAGTGGGGAAAAAAAACTGTGTTTGTGAAACTTGAATGCCCCCGTTGGCATCTTTGTCGGTTAAACAGCTGAAAAGTAGTTCACATTTTGAGGTCAAGGTCACAAGGTCAAATTTGGTATCCATGGAAAGGTCTTGTCACAAGGTATACACATGTTGAATATGAAAGCCCTATCACTTACTATTCAAAAGTTATGGCCAAGGCTAAAGTTTTTCAAAAGTAGGTCAAACTTCAAGGTCAAGTCACAAGGTCAAAAATTTTGGTATCTATGGAAAGGTCTTGTCACAAGGAATACTCATATGAAATATGAAAGCCCTATCATTTACAATTCAAAAGTTATGGCCAAGGTTAAAGTTTTTGCGGACAAACAGACAGACAGACCAAAAACTATATGCCCCCGAATCTTCGATTACGGGGGCATAAAAAAACAGAGGATGAAGGATGAAGAAGATGTGTTCATGAAATTAATATGCCCCCTCTGCATACAAACACTGTTTTCTATAAAGTGAGTCAAACTCTATACTCAGGATCACAAGATAAATGATTTGGTACCAAAAGGTCTTGTCACAAGGAATACACAAATGTGAAATATGAAAGTCCTATGGCTTTACATTCACATACAAATGTATCTCGCAATACAACTTTTCGAAAAGGTTTTGTCAACTTATAAGTACATGTATATAAACAACAACATCTCTCTACATGTTGCTTGTCTTGGTCTTGAATACTCTGGATATACTTTTCAATGCATTATGTTTGAAGTTACATGTAAAGAATTTTACATGGAAAAAATTTATGTCCTCATGTTTAAACCAGAAGAAGTTTTAAAAATTACATGTGAATACTTCACATTTATTATAATGTCTGTGTTAGGTTACAGTTGATATGCCCTCCATATATTTTTGAAATAAGAAGAGTTGACCAACTTCTAATGTTAAAGCTGCTCTTTACTGACAAAACTCCAATGGGTCCATTGATATTAGAGCCCAGTCACTAGTGGTACAGGAGTGTTAGTGAATATGAAAGTTCTTGAAATGTAGGTCAAAGTTGCATAGTCAAATATTTATAAACAAAAGCCATTGATCAAACTATTATAAAGTCTGATGACTTTAGAAAGGTCTGTCAATAAATATTAAGTACATGTATATGCAGTATGCAAACTATTATAGCACTGCTCCTGAGGGTTCAGTAATTTTCCAAAGTCACTGTCTTGATTTTCAGGGTCATAGTTTAAAGGTCAAGCCCACAGATTGGAATAAGTCAAAATCCTTATAAACCACATCTATGAGGTGGCATTCCTCAGAATGAACACACTAGTTGCTTATGATGGAAGGAGGACGTTGTGTCAAAGGACAAGGTCAGAATTTCTATATGTACTCTAGAGGTGGCATTTTTCCATAGACCTTGATCAAACTGTGTACATCATTGCTATGACGTAAGTTAGAACCTGATTCAATTTCAAAGTCATTCGTCAAGGACAAAGATTGGAATTACTCCTTGTATACACTCTTGAGGTGGCATATTCAAAATTCTTGAATACACTATAGGAGTCAAAGGTCAAGGTCACATTGGATTGGTGAAAATCCTTTTATACACTCTAGAGGTGGTATTTTCAATAGATCTTGGTCAAATTGTCTACACCCATTGCTTATGACACAAGGTAGAATAAGATGAAGGTCACAGATTGGAATTGGCCAAAATCACTCTAGAGGTGACATTTTTCTCATTGCCTTTACATGTAACATAAAGAGGAATTATCGAGTTTTGAAAAAATCATACTACGATCAGGTTCAAGGTTACCGTCTTCAAATTTCTTGTATACACTCTAGAGGAGGCAAAGGTCAAGGTCAGATTGGATTTGGTAAAATCAATAGATCTTGGTCAAACTGTACCAGTGGCGGATTCAGGGGGGTGCGAAGGGGGCTTCCGCCCCCTAGCACTGACCCAAAATTTTCCAAAAAACACTATATTTTGGCCCATTTTCAGTAAAAATTCGCCTCTTGACCCCCCGGCAAAGGGGGCGCTGGATCTGCCACTGTGTACACTCATTTATTATAATGCAAGGTAGAACCCTAATGGTCAAGGTCACATATTGGAATTGGTAAAAATCTTTGCATACCCTCTTGT
Organism: Pinctada imbricata; assembly: GCA_033119305.1. Lineage (NCBI taxonomy): Eukaryota > Metazoa > Mollusca > Bivalvia > Pterioida > Pteriidae > Pinctada > Pinctada imbricata. The sequence continues at coordinate 44,147,325 of VSWD01000010.1, forward strand.
ATACACAAAGAGACATCTGTCCAGTAGTCTAGAAAAATCTCCATATTACCACACTCCTCTTTTTTTTTCATTCTTGCCCCCCCCCCCTCCTTTGCAATCCTCCTTCCCACTAGCCTTAATGGCTTTCTCTCCAGAATATTGGGCGTCACAGTAGAAAACACTAGACTGCCATCTCTGCGTGGAGCTCGAATTCTCAACTTTCATATTTGAAGTCTGAATCTTTCTGTCCCAGTGAACTAGAATGGAGCGAATTAAAATTGGGGAGAAACGTCGTATTGTACTTTCATTTTCCAACGAAGCCTTGCACAAAAAAATACGATGTCCGAAGAACTAGAGACGTTTATAGGGTCGAAAGAAGAGTTTTGGTTGACAGCATTGTTACGAGAAACAAAAAACAAAATATTGGTACCTCATGTGATAGAGCAATGCAATGGCATGAAACCAGTGTCATTCGCGAATGCAGACATTCTCTTCCAAGGTTTTTTAACATTAAGAAGTATGAGATTAAGGTTTGAGAATCCAGTACTGCCTCCACCAGAAATGAAGCATATATTTTACCATGAAATATTTAGGACATGGCTATTCGGTTATGTGGCTGAGGAAGGCTTGAAAGCTGTACCATCAATATATGAAGAAACATTTTTATGTCTCCTGGAGTTTCTTGAACCTGAAAGTAAATACATTTGTATTTTGGTACCAATTTTCAAATTACATGTAGATACACATTTCCTAAATACCAAAGCATTCAGATGAACAAATTTGATATAATGACTTTGACCTTTGACCTACTTTACCTTCAACCTAGTTCTATATATATATCTCATGGATTTTAATTGATAGAACTTATATGTAGATAACCTCCTCATTAGACCTTTCATTTAAGTCCTTGACTTTTTGACATAGTAATTTACCTTGACCTTGGAGTCTGACCTACTTTTCAAAAACTTCTTTTGAACTATGATATACAAGTTAGAACTACTAGTATATTGACTTTCATATTCGTTAGTCAGAGGTCAAGGTCAAAGTTTGGAATTGGTCAAAATACTTGGAAATATTCTAGAGGTGGCAATTTTAACGGTTCTTGGTAAAACTTTTCATTGCCTATGAGATAAAGAGGACTCTGATTGATTTTTAAAGTCAAAGGTCAGGGTCTATGATAAGAAATTTTTCAAAATACTTAAAGTATACATTCTAGAGGAGACAAAGGTCAACACCAAAGATCTGAAGATCTGATTTGGTGGAAATCTTTGTATACACTCTAGAATTATGTGGCATATTCAATAGATCTTGATTCTCTACAATGTACAAGTTTGGTTAGTGCAGAAATGAAAAGTTGTAATTTAATTTGTTGTTTTTTGTGTTGTTTGCAGATCATTGTGACACTTAGGGATAACTTTTTTGGTCTGTCTGTCCTCCTGTCTGTCACATTTACCCCATAAAAATAATTCAAAAGTGTAGCTATGTTTGCAGGCAACACATGTGTTCCTTGGTAACCCTTTTGTAAATATTTTTTACCATTACAGGAATGGCCTTCCATGAGAGAGCAATTGCAAACTGCCTGAAATTCAAGAATGACGCAACAAGTCTTACTGCTGTTTTAGCGGAACACTTCTTTTCCCAACTAACACCTGATCATTCATATTTCATGGATGAAAATATACCGAAGAAGCCAGACAAATTACAATGTCCATGCAATTTGGATGAATGCAAACAAAGATTGAATTTTGGAAACACAGCTATTGGTAAATTCATAACTATACAATCATAATATTGTTACAAAGTACTGTACGTGTGCTTATTTTAGCAGGATTAGTGCTGCTAAGACTGCGCTTATTCAAGAATACGCTAAATCATGAATCTCTTATAGATTAATGTAGAAAAGAAGTCGAAGCGCTAATTCATGATTACGCTAATATGTCAATTTACCAATTCTGCTCTGTTTCCGCTAAAATTTGGTTGCGGTAATATAAGTATACATACAGTTATGTGTTTGAAGATCCTGCTGTATTGATAGAGCACAACCATTTCATTTATAGAATGAAGTAGTGTCCTCCGTAGGGAAGTTTAATATAATAAATAACAATGAACACTCTATATCCACAAATTTTCGGCCACTCGGCCTTTATCAAGTGGAAAAGCACGAATACAAAAGAATTCTACGTAATATCCATAACTGCTGGTAAACAAAGCCCAGCGTAAAATGAACAAGGTATGACGTCACACATATGTCACACAGCACACAGCAGTTATGGATATTACGTAGAATTCTTTTGTATTCGTGCTTTTCCACTTGATAAAGGCCGAGTGGCCGAAAATTTGTGGATATAGAGTGTTCATTGTTATTTATCATTTCATTTATATATTCTTTATTTTTGATAACAGTTTACTAGAGTTATACTTCCTATTTGGGATGGTATATCTTATGTAGACTAATTCTATGTAAACCTTATGATACATGTATGTTGGTACAAATTAATATTGCCAAACATATTGTATGATATTGGTGTACAAACTTGACATTATTATATCGGTACATGTAAAGTCTTCACAAAAACTCACTAGACTCAGTAGACTGATGCCCAGGGCTTCCAGAAATTCTGCAGATGCTAGTAGAAATTGTTTAACAACCTTAATACAATTGACCAGTAAAATTTGTCTTTGGGCAAGTGGTTCAAAAGAGTTTTTGTGAAGACTGAATGCACCAATTTTTGATGTCACAATTGTTTTATGCCAGATACCAGCTCAAATGGGAAGAAACTCTGTATTCCGAAAAGACTCAAGGGAAGGGGGTTCTGGGAGAGTTTACCAAAAACTTCTAATTCCAAAAATAAGTAAAAAAAAAATCTGCAAAAAAAAAAAAAAAATGTGAAGTCTTCTGTCTGCCCAGTGTTCTAGGATTCCATTACCTCTTACTCAACGTTAATGAAAATTGAGATCGGGTAACTGCAAAGTGGGATGCTACTTACCTGTTGGTAAGTGAATTTTGAAGCAGTGCCTTTTACACTCTCCATGTATATAAGAAAAACTGAAGTAAATAGTCTCCTAAAGGTACATGATAAAATTTTTACAGTGCATCCTGACAATATTTCTGTACATGAAATTCATAATGATGGTAATGGCTATAGAATGTGCGATAGAATATTAACATCCCCTTTTTGGCCAGATTGCAAAGCAATTCCGGTTTAAAGATTGACGATGTCCGTCCGTCTGTCGTCAACATTTTGGTTAAAGTTTCTGATTGAAGCAAAATCTAAGGAACTGTATGCAGTAGAAACTTTATATTATACATGAAGGTTGCCCATAACAAGACCTTACGATTTATGCCCTAACATTTTACCTAGTGACCTTGGACTTTGACCTTTTAAAGATTTGGTTAAAGTTTCTGGTTAAAGCATAATCTTAGGAACTGTATGCAGTTGAAACTTAATAATATACATATAGGTTGCCCAGGACAAGACTTTTCAATTTATGCGGTAACATTTGACCTAGTGACTTTGACCTTGTATTTGACCTAGTTAAAGATTTTGGTCAAGTTTCTGGTTTAAGCAAAACCTCAGGAACTATATACATAGTACAAACATAATATCATACAGGTAGGTCGCCTCCGACACGACCTTTCAATTTATGTCCTAATATTTGACCTAGTGACCTTGACTCAGTTAGTGACAAAAACTTACTTTGCAATCCTGCTATACCGTCTTTAGCGATGTATTTTATTCTGACATAAAATCCTAGACTCCTGTATCTAAAATAAAAATGGTTGCTCCCTTAGTTATGATAGATACAATATACATGTATTTTGTACCGTTAGTGGTGCTCTTATATTCATTCTTTTAAAACTTTTTAAAGGATCAAGTGTGGTATGGCATGGTTGTCCAGATATTTTCATCGATCAGAGAGTGCCTGTGACAGTTATTACTGAAACAAAAGACAATACTGTTGAGGATGACACAGAGCTATACGGTAGCTTTGCAGAACCTGCAGCTAAAAAGACGAAGAAACGTTCAAATGAAGAAGAGCAAAGTTCTCCAGGATCTGACAACAGCTTTGTGGCTCCCGTGGCTAAAAAGTTGAAGATAGGTTCAGATGGAGCAAACCCATGTACTTCAAGATCTGTTGGAATGTGCATAGCAATGGAAAATAACAAATCAAGTGATATCCTCTTCCGCAGTAACATCATAGATCAGATTATGGCGTCTGCCATGACAAATGCTTTTGCACAAGTGAATTCAAACAGTCATTTGAAAGGTTTGATGATCCCCTCGTTTGCATGTACTCAGGATTATATTCTGGTGTTTTTATATGATCCAGAAAACGATATTCTATTGCAAACAAATGTGTTCAAACTATTTGAAGGTCCAGGTCGTTTGTCAATAAGTGCAATAGTTCAAGTTTGGATGTTTCTAAACTTTGTCGAACTTTTAAAACCTGATCTTGCAAACGAGTATGAATTTGAACCATCCAGATTTCATAATAGTGTCATGGGTTATTTAAGTCATTATAAAAATGCCACTTATGGAGAAAAACTAGGTCCATCTGAATCTAATTATATTGGAGAAGTTGTTATGCCAATAATGTTCAGTGCATGTAATCATATCCCAGCACGAAATAGAGCCTCAAGCAGTTAAAATGTGCTGTGTGATGATTATTAATTCTTTAATTTTATACTTGAAAGGTATCGCAGATTACATGACTATTGTTATAAAGTATAGTCTCAGGTGACAGAGGCTGTGGGAACAATTATTATTTACTGATGACCTATACAAAACAAAAGTACCATACGAAGAGACAAAAGTGATCCGATTCCGAAGGAACCTTATTGTGAAAGGGTCTATATGCATATTTTGCTGTTCAATAAAGAAACTATTAAAAGATTCTATTGTGTTTCATAGAATTAGGTTTGCCTTTTATTTTCAAGATAATTGATGTGTACACGTAATCTGGGAAATTAACAAAATTTCAAATAGTTAATATTGTCATAGTTATAGTATAAATATGAACTGAAAAGTTCACCAATGTATTATACAGTGCAGAAAATGTTTTGAAATGCTGTTTTCTATAGATGTCAAGCTTGAACTTGTACCCCATAATAAAAAAAAATCTTTTCCTGATAGACATTCCATGTGTGAAGTTTCATAATTCTAGGTCAAGAATTACTCAAGTTTTGATATGGAAATGAAATTTGTGTGTATAGACAGACAGATTGACAGACATTGTGAAACTAGTAAACCTTCCTCAATTTCGTTGGTGTGGAGGTACGATGGTACATGTTGTATATAACAAAATTCCATGATGCAGACAGGTCTTATCACGGGAGTTCAAAGGACATATTGACGTCTTTGTAGAAAGTCTAAAAAATCTCCAATCATAGGTGTACCGTACATGTTCTGTATGCGTAGAATCATTCGCTGTGTATTCGATACTTTCACGTTCAGCCTCTTGCAACAAAAGTTGTCTAGGTGAATAAAAAATGCAAAATGCATATTTTAACTTCATCAGGATCATTAATCCTCTATAAAACCGCGAAAGAAAGTACCAGCAAATGATTCTACTTGTACAGTATATAAAAACATAGGGTAATCAAAGATTACATAGCTCGCCTATACAGGTTTTTGTCAGAAACCAGGTTAATGTTTTTGAAAAGTAGGTCAAAGTCCAAGGTCAAGGTCACTAGGTCAAAGGTCATGGTCTCAAATGAAAGGTCTCGTCACAAGGTATCTACATGTGAAATATCAAAGCCCTACCCCTTATAGTTCAAGAGATATAGCCCAGGTTAAAGTTTTGTCTACGGACGACGACAACGACGACGCCGAGGGTATGGCATTAGCTCTCCGGACTTTTTCGTCCCGGCGAGCTAACAAAATGAAAGAAATCCATTATGCTCCAACTTGGTTTATTTGTTGTACCTCAACAGTATAGAATCAATCTACATGTAACAAGTGTATTTCAAGGCATTCCCATCTTCTGCATACATGTATATATATTTTTCATAATCTGATGACATTTCTTACATGAAGTAGCAAGATTATCTTATGAAATCCTATCCATCTCCGAACATCAATGTGAAACTACAAACCCAATTCTTCCATAATATAGCAATTTTTGCTAGGAAAAAGGTGCATACATGTAAAAACATAGCTCTTCATACATGTTCTCTTCATAACTGGAATATACATCATAGATGATTTTTGCCAAGTAACTTAGAAAGACAGTTTGAAAATCTATTAGGTCATTTGAGTAGAAGTTGCATGGGATTTGAACATAGTAAGCGTTGTAAAATTATCAAAATTTATGAAAATAATTTGTATATGTGTTTTCAAAATAGAGAGCTCGATTCTACAGTTTCGACCATCTGTGTTCTATGAAGAAGGTACATACACTCAAAACATACCTAAAAATAAGCACTGTGGAAATTTGAAGATGTCTTTTAATAAAAGTGAACAAAGAATTGTCAATCGTTCCTAGCCTTGTTTTACCATGTATAATGGTGACATTGTTTTGAAGTGTAAAAAAAAAAACAACTTCAAAAACTATATGCCTCTTGAAATCTGAATACATGTATTACCAATCTTGCACCAAAAATCTATTTGCGTACAAACTCTATCAGTATTCAAATGATCTGAAATTATCTCAGTATAGCTTGTTGCATGGTTGTTAAAAATGGGATAACAAGGGATTAGTGAAAATTGCATGGACTCCTGACCTTACTGAAAAGCCATCAAGATAAATTAATTAGAAAATTTATAAAATAATTTAATAATTTTAAGATGGAAAATTGAAATTCATAAATATGGATGAGAGGGGAATGAACATCCCTTTAAATCCATGAAGTAGCTGTTTTATCATTGTATTCCTGAATAATCTAAATTATTTTGAAACATACATACATGTAGTTTTTCTGATGTCGAAGGCGTTCTCCTAAACCGAGGAAAATATTACACTCCGAGCATTTTGTTCATGAATTGAAAATGTCTTGGTTAATATAATTTTGATTATACTTATAAATATTGCTTTAACAGCACATGTTGTTCATAATTTTTTTTTGGAAAGGGGGGGGGATGGATACTTTTATAATGGAATCTTATTTTCATAATGAAGGATATGAAGAAAGAAAATAAAAAATAGAAAATGAATTACATGTATAAAATTTGATCTTGTAAAGAATGACTTAATGAATATGTAATACTTTTTGTTTCCGAATTCATTTTGAAATTATATCATTATTTTGTTCTATAGAAACCAATAACAAATCTAGAAAATGAGCTTTAAAATTTGAATTCACGAATATAAAGAATGACTTCATGAAGAATAGAACCCTCATTGTTTCCATATTTTTAAATTAAAATTATTTTGTTCATATAGAGAGAATAACACAGAATGCAGTGAAAACAACCAAATTTGCATATGATAGCAAGTAATGTGTTGTGTATATAAAAAACATACCACATAATATGGTGTTTCAGTTTGACAACAACAATTCATATACAACATAATTGTGTAAAGATAGAAAAATCATAGGAAAGAAATCTTATTTATTATTTTTATCACAGATATCATACACATGATTTGCATAGAACACATATGTGTATATACATGTAAATTGTAAATAGTTTCATTTCCAAAATATTTTAACAGAATAACTGGAAGACAGATTCTAGGCATCAACTGATGACCTATTCCCAACAAAAGTGAAAAAGTGACAACAATTTATAGCACCAGTTTTGTTACAAATGAACAAACTTTAAGATTTTATGGTTATCAGACACAATGGGCAAACTTGATTTGCCGAAAGAGCGTATGCTGGTCTATCATTCGGTACCAGCACACTTACTTGATTTGTCTTCTCTGAGTGACCTATAAGACTACCTGTCAGTCTTTCTTTGCTGGATGAACTTCGACTTGGCCAAATGTGGACATGCCGGTTACGTTAAACGATCATGTGCCGATTTGTCTGCCATTTTGTGCAAATCAAGTCGGCCCAAAATGAAACGTGAAATACGAACAACATGTATTGTGAAGAAATAAAGTGTTTGATCATTGACAATCATATTGTGACTAGTCTAAATGAAGATGAATTTGAGTCAAGTTTTGACCTCGCAAATTCTAAATTTGATTTACAAGTCTTTTAATCGTCCAAGGAAGCATCCAGTAGATGTTTGAAACTGTAAGGTGTAAAGTGGTACCCTTCTCCACCATAGAATTTACTCTGGAACTCCACCCTGTCAAATAGTATACAATCACATTTTGAGTTATAGTTAAACATATTTTCAAATCAAAATTGGATGAGATCAATCTTAAGACTGGCAAAAGCATCATTATAAAAGCCGGCCTTTTCCATACAAAGTATGCATAGAAATACAATATGTACATTTTTAGTACTCCCAATCTATATGAAGAAAATCTGGACAATCATGTGCAAGAGTTAAAATGCATTTTCAATAAACACATTTCATAACATTCAACACACAGTGCTCAAAATTCATGTAATCCAAGTGTTTTCTGAGTGAGAAAAGCATTGATAAATAAACTCTGGTTGCCCCCAAAGAGCAAATTTTTATGGAAAGGACTATATATGGTTTATATAGTAAAGTGGCCCCCTTTCAGGGCAAAATCTGAAGTTTTCATAATGTAATGAATTTCTACCAATATTTATTCTACAATGTATGCTACTTATGAAATGATGCATATTCTTTAATTTCCTTTCTCACTTTCATAGAATTTGGGCTTCAAAAATGGTATATTTTGCCAAATTTCTTGAAAAACGTCCATTTTGGACAAACTTCCTGTAAGTTAGTATTGAGCGGGCTTCTGAGCAACTTTTATATTTTGACATGTTGTTACTTTTGTATGTCTGTATGTGCATGCAAAAGGAAAAAGTTGTTCACGATCCTGCTCAATGTTATCTCAATGAAAAGAATCAAGAATTATGCTATTTTTCTTGAATAATTGACAAAATCACCGGTTTTCATGATATTTATACAAAATTTACAATGTCTTACAAATCGAGGAGTAGTTTTTGTAACTAGATTTCTTAAAATATAGATATTTAATTTTCTAAAAATGGCAACAAAATTTGACTTTTGGAGAAGTCGATTTTAGGGGGCCACTTTAACATGTAAACCATACATACTCATTTTATCAAGGTCATTAATTGAACCACTTATTGCAAAACTACAATGGTTGCCTTAAATGAAATCAAGGTTTCAGAGTAAGTGGATGTATGAGAATTTTAAAGCTTGCTCGAATCTGTAGTGTTCATTTAGATTCTTCGTGATCTTTGGACTATTTTAATGTATAATTACCCTCAATACACTGAAAAATACAACTAATCAAATCTTACCAATGAAGACGTAGAGTGTGCAGGAAAGCAGATAGACCCTCCATCAGTAGTAAAATGGCCACCGTTAGTACGGCAAAGGCACCGAAGATCACAAATATGAAAATGGCACCGACGTACTTCATGTCGAATGTCAAAGAGAAGTTGAACAACATGCTCCAAAGTACCTCAGACAACTCTGAAAGAGAAAACAAATTGAATGCAAATTACTCATTTCTTATTTTATATTACTGCACTCAGCAAGCTGAGAAACTTAGGAAAATTGTGAAGTTGCAAATCATGTCCTTATATTTTGAAGCACACAGTACAGTCAGGTCTGGGTTTCTTCCAGAAATAATATGCCTATATTGGAGAAACAATTTTAATTATCAAACAAGCTCTATGTTTATGAAACATAAATGTCCCCCTGGATGGCAGCTTTGAGAATAACATAGGTAATCAAAGATTACAGAGCTCGCCTAGTGGCAGCATGTTATCATGGCATTTTATTTTCTTATTGGTTTTTAAAAGCAAAATCACTCAAGTGGAAAAAGTAGGTCAAAGTCATTTTATGAAAGTTTGATCAAAGATACATCCAATATGCAAGTTTGGTACATGCAGTACTTATACTTCGCTCAATATTGGCTTTTTGATATAGTGAAGTTTGAAAAATTTAAAAAAAGTAGGTCAAGGTCAAGGTTAAAGATGAGTCGTCTTGTCATATGTAATCTAAATGTGAAATATAATATAAATGTGAAATGCCCAACCACTTATAGTTCAAGAGATGTAGCCTAGTTTAAAGTTTAAGAAAAGAAGGTCAAATTTCAAGGTCAAGGTCACATTTTCAAAGGTAGATAGGAGGCAGTATGAGAGATACATCCCAGGAAATACTCGATGGTATGGACATACAGGTGATGTTAATAGCTTACTCTAACTTATTTTTACAGTTAATCTATTTATAACTTACGAGCATGAGCCAGACTGAGCGCCCACAATCGTAGATAGGAGGCTGTATGGGAGATACATCCCAGACAATACTCGATGGTATGGATGGCTTGATGGATGAAAATCTCGCCAAAATCAAACTGAAATTATCAAAGTAAAAAATCAGCAAGAATAGAAAAAAACATCATATATGTTGTACGCTAAAAATTTATTTTAGCAAGATAAATCACTTTTCAGAATATAGTTGCAAATAACACAGTTTAGACCACAAATTGTTTAAAATCACCAAGAAATGTTTCTTAGTGTCAATGTTATTACTTTTTATAGGTAACTGATCTTAAACCAAATTAATGATTGGCTCTTATAAATTTGAAGAGATTAAGATTTTTATTGATTTCAATATTTCTGACTATATTTTTCAAATTTTCATTAAAAAGAAGTGTTGCTATGTTTCACAGTTAACACAAAAAATTCTTTGTGAAAAAAAAAAATCAGAAAATTTATTGGTGTCTCAGTACAAATTCTTTTTCTCTTGAATTCTTTGACCAATCCAGATATATACAAATTAGTACTATACTATATCATACAACATTATATATATCTAGGTCAGATTAATGTCTTGGTTAGTCAATCATTAATCAATGTAGTAATTCCTCAGTTCTTTCCATCAGAACCATATAAGAATCAAGTGCACTGCAGTAAATTTAGTTTATAATAGAACATTGCTTTTATTTTGGTCAATCTATGATAATGTACCAGATAAAAATTTAATTTAGTTTCTGCTAAAAATCTTGCAATATTTTGAAACCAAATATCACATAGCATGCATAGTGCATGCTGCAACCAAAACTTAAATCATAAAACTGTAAAACATCAAAACATCTTTGCTAGCCAAGTCTGTGACTTGCTATATTCTCATTTCTTTATAGGACAGTTTATTTTCCCATAGAATCCAATTTACCCAGTAATCAGAAAAGAATAGCATTTGAAGCCAGTATGGATTTTCTGATGTTCTATGTGCTAATCACCATGCCTATGACTGATCAATATCATTTATCAAAAAGCTTTGGCATTGAATAGTCCATTTTCCAGATAAAAGATGACCGTTCCTAACCTTTCTTTTATACACATAGACACCAGACATCACATCATTTGGCAACATTTTCCATTGTGACGTCACATCTGATCGCACCGTCTTGAAGCACCTTGATGTGTTGTCATGCTTTTTATTAAGACGTCACAATGAAAATATCGCGATATTTTGTGATGTCTGGTGTTTGACTGTCTCATGAGTTTACTGGAAAATCAGCTATTGACTTTGACACTTTTTCAACCAAAGTATAGAGATGAGAGGGATCGACTCATAAGAGACTTGGCTGACAAAGTTAAGGAACTATGAACATGCAAAAATTCCTATTTATGGATAATCACATGTTTGATATATAAATTTAAGTCTATCACCATCAAAACAAGAAAACGTAAGATGCAGGTCCCTTGGCTAAATTATAGCGAGCGGAGCTCGCTGCAAAGGCCCAAAGGGCCTTTGCAAGCGAAGCTCGCCCTTATGGTAACGCGTATACACATATCTTATTGAGAAAATATGCTGAATCAAAGAATGAGAATGTACTACTATGCTTTCAAAAACTTTCGTCCCCTCGCAGACAGAGTTGCTGCGGAGATGCTGGATATTGCCATTTAAATTTTTTTTCGACTCCAAGTAGACGTATATGTTATACTCAATTTTTGTTTATAAGTTAAATTTATTGAAAATATTTTTCGTAAATCAGGTAACGATAAAGCATCAACAAGGCGGCGTAACCACGGGAAATCCGACATTTCCGGTTTTAAACGAGACGTTTCGCTCTGATTGCTTTTCTCGTCTCGGGTGGTTTCGTATACTGGTCAAAAGTCGGAATATGTTTGTTTTTTCTTTTGTTCTTAAGTAATTTATTTTCACCTAGCCTAATTATTCTTACAAAATAAAAATGAATTATAAAGAACCATATTTTTAAAGAACCATATTTTTAAAGAACCATATTTTAAGCCCCCCCCCCCTCCCCTTAAAACGTTCATCTGCTGGTCTAGATCAGTTTTACAAATGCTTCCGTGTTTCCACTCGCCTTATACTACCTTTTTTGGCAATCATCAAACAGAAAGTTTTGTAAGATAAGATAAACCATCATAGTCAAAATAAAAAAGAAAGATCTTTTTTTATTTTATATACTAGTAATCATATTATCTATTTTCTCTCCGCTCGTACAAAAAGGCTTTGCCTTGATTCATATTAAATGAAGTTTACTGTAAGTAATAAATGACTACAATGTCGACAGTGCTAATGATACAGTGACGATAGGTGAACAGTTTCATGAGACGAGCCTTCTATCGTGTTAGTTTATGAAGTGGAGCAATCTGCTAATGCAGGAACAACAAAGCTGATAGGTCTGGTAATTATGATCTTGGACTGAAATAAAAACGTTCTGCTTCAGTGCACATCTATATATAGAAGCTACTATGATGTCATTTTACCTCCTCTTCTTCGTCTTCCGCAATGTCTTCACTATGATCTTCCGCGAGTAGATTTTCGTCCATTTTTAGTTCAATTTTCTCCTGCAAGGCAAAATACAGGTAAATTAGATCAGACTTACTTCTTCTTCTTCCTCTTCGTCCAGAGTTTCCTCTGCATGCGTGCTTCCGGCTCCAGCGGCTTCCTCGTCCGTATTAACGGAGAAGTTGTTGTCCTTGGTTCTAACGGCCTGTAACGGGGAGGAAGGTAGTTTGTCATGGAAAGGAAGTTAGTAAAAAGCATGATCTTGAATACCACTACAGATATGATAAGATATTGTATCTCTTAGAGTTTTCTGTTAGCTATTAATGATATATTTATGAAAGTAGTTTTATCTATTAGATGCTACGCTAAATTACGAAGGGAGGAGATCAATAGATGTTATAAAGTAATACTAGTAGTTTAAATTGTTGCTTAACACTCTGTTAGAATAACTTACAATACATGTGCAAATATAACTAGACATTCAAAGTAGGTCAGATGCTGAGATGCAGCATCTGATCTGAGATGCAGCATCTGATCTGAGATGCAGCAACTGATGTGCAGTCATGGCTGAAGCAAATGTACAGACATTTAATTATTTGTACATGTTTGAATACGATGTACATCAGGATATTGATTATTTGTACAATGATGTAAACAGGATATTAATTATTTGTACAACAAATTAATTATTTGTACAATGTTTGAATATGATGTACATCAGGATAATTTGAATTAATTGACTAAAACTCTCAGAAATCTGATATGATAGTCCTGAACTTATTCCTGTTGTTGTACCAATATACACCTGGTGTTTCATGTGAGATTCAATATTTCAACTTCGAGTTTTTCATGCTATAGAGTTTACTTCATGCTATGTACTGCTTTAGTGATCTTTCCTCTAAAATGTAACGTGATAGATCTTATGCAGATATTTTAATTACAGTACTAAAGACTAAAAGTAAATTTTGATGAAAATCAGTCATATTCTATTCAAATTTCTTCTTTGATCTTTCCTCTAAAATGTAATGTGATAGATTTTATGCAGATATTTTAATTACAGTACTAAAGACTAAAAGTAAATTTTGATGAAAATCAGTCATATTCTATTCAAATTTCTTCTTTGATCTTTCCTCTAAAATGTAATGTGATAGATTTTACGCAGATATTTTAATTACAGTACTAAAGACTAAAAGTAAATTTTGATGAAAATCAGTCATATTCTATTCAAATTTCTTCAGAATCTTATCTTTCAAGAATCTATCCAGAGTCCTTCAGATCCCTACTTGAGTCCATCAGACATCTCCAGAGTATATATTTTTTTCTTTAGTCCTTTAACAAAGATTCTTTAAACAATCAAGGGTATTCTTCAGATTCTTTCAAGATCCTTAAAATTCCAGAATTCAGAATCCTTCCAGATTTTAAAGTTCATGAAAACTAACATAAGATATAATGTAAGGGGAAACTTGTAATACTGAAAATAAAAGCTAGTACATGTACTCTCTTGAATAATATGATATATACAACAAGTGCTTTGGAAAAATCTATAACTAGTAGGGTATACATAACATGTTATAGGTAAGTACAATACTTTCACATACACTGTAGTCTTTGATTTTATAGGGGGGGTTACCCCTCTCCCCTCCCTCCCCTATTCTCCCTCCCCTCCCTTTCACCCTTCCTCCCTCCTTGCACCCCTTCCTTCCTCTCTCCCTCCCACACCCTTCCTCCTTCCCCTGCTCTTCCACCTCCCAACCCTCCCAAAACAAAAATCATTTTTAATAAAATACTGACATGATACCAATGTGATACAAATGAGATACACTTTAGTATCACGTTACAGTATCTTGTTGATATCAGCTCTTAAAGTGATACTAACAAAATACTCCAGTCTTATTAGGGATGAATATCCTGTTAGTATCCCATTAAGACTGAGTATTGCATTGGTATCACATTAAACTTAAACTCCCTCTGTTAATACTAGTATCTTGTTGGTATTTTGTTTCACTTTGAAATTTGTTCTGACCTGCCAGTAATGGAAGTTTAACAAAATACAAATATGATACTGCCCTGCTTTACTGCATCCTGTGTGATGTCATCAATGAGTCATCAGTGACATCACAAATTTCAAATCTGGCTTATACACACATGGAGTTTGAGATTTGTTAGGAATTATGTTAAAATTTAGTTTGAATAAAGATGGATATCAAGTTTAACTTATTTTCAAAGACTGATATTAATACCATTGGACACAATATCAAGGACAATATAATATTTATACACATTGGATGCCAGATTGTGCATATGTTGGATGAATTGTGCTTCGTCTGCTTGGAAAGTATCATGACTAGTAATTTTTAGTTTCTTTGCTACTGTATGATAATGCATGTATTTAAAAAAAAATTCATTTAAATGGGGGCAGACAGGGGGTAACTCTCTCTCCCCTCCCACCCCCTTACCTCCCCCTTCCTTTTCACCCTTTCCTTACCTCCCCCCCCTTCCTCCCTCCTCCTGCAATTTCCTCCCAATTCCCCCTCCCCCTCTCTCTCCCTCCTCCCGCCCCTCTTCCTCCCACCTCCATTTCACTCTGTCCACCCCCTCTTAAATGACACATTTTGTTTTATTAAGTGACATTGTTATAAATGTAAATTAAGTTTATGTATTGGATAACCCATATTCACCCAAAAATGTTTTACAAATTATTTTGATATAAATGAATTCAATTATTTCAAGCATAATAACTTATATTTTTTCCTTTGAACTTCTGTAATCATTCAAATCCATGAGTGAGGTATAAACAAATTCAAACCCTCATGTTCTCCATCTCATCCCCATGTCAGGGTCAAAATATATATTGCAGTATCACATTAGTATTTTATTACTGTTTTTATGGTAGCAAAGGAAGTATCTCATTGATATCACATTTTGGTATCATGTTGGTATTTTGTTTCAAAGGCAATGCCAGGTGAGAAGTATCCCATTAGTATCACATTATACTACCCCATTGGGTATCCCATTTGTATCACATTGTAGTATCCCATTGGTATCACATTGGGTATCCCATTAGCATCACATCGTAGTATCCCATTGGTATCTCATAGGTATCAAAATTCACATGCAAATGAGATTAACAAGATACTATCACATTAGTATCATGTTAGAGTATCCTGTTTACCTATATTTGTTTGTTTGGGTCTCTCCCTCCTCTGCCCCCCTTCCTCCCACCTCCCTTTCTGCCTGTCCACCCCCTCATATATAATATACTCTCAGCCTCTGTTAGATATTTACCATAAGCTGATTGCTTTCTCACTGTGACCAAAAGATTCTTAAGTTTCTTTACCTAAACTCTTTTGTTGAAGTGTAAAATCCAACATATGCATTCTTGAAAATTGATGTGCAAAACAAAAATATCATCTATTAGCACTTAAAAATATGTTATTCATTATTAGTACAAAAAGTACAATTTAAAGATGATATGGCCAGAGTGCAAGGCTTTTTTTTCAAAAATGCAGGTCAAGGCCACAAAGTCAAATTTCTCATGGTAGCTCAAGGGTTCTCTGGTTACAGAGAATCTACATGCGAAATATCAAAGTCATATTCCTTATGGCTCAAAGGATAAAGTAAATACAAGATTTTTAAACAGTAGGTCAAAGTTGAAGGTCACTCGTAAGTCATGGCACCAAACGTCAGCTCTGGTCACATGTAATCTAGATTCTTAGATAGCATTGTGCTATAAATAGAGTCACTTAAATTAAAACTAAGTTCTAAGCTAGAAAATTAAAATAAGATAAAGTGCCTCAATAAATCTGACAACTATAAAACTTTGGTTAGTAGTATTAGTAGTAATAATAATACACCCAAAGATCCACCTGAATTAGAAAAAAAATCTTAATTGTATAGTGTAGAACCTACATCAGTGTCGGCATCGGTAGTGTCAGAGGAAGACGCTAATGGCTGGAAGAGGTAATTAGTCACAGAATTATGACAGATATATAACTAACTGAATAGCCCTCCTACATGAGAGGTTTTAAGAAACTACACATATGAGTTAGAATTAAACAGATACCAGTTAGACATTTTCTACACTACAGATTTCTACAGTGAACCTTTAGTACATATTCCTTAATTCAGATTAGTTTTACGAAACATTTATGCATATTAGGGAGATTTATTATACAGAAATAGCTTGTATGCCATAAACAAGTAATATACTGAAACCCTTCTTATGATCATGAAACTTTGTTAAAATATCTTAGCATTTCTACATATTTTAAAAGCTATAGTACATGTAGACACAATATAAATAAACCATCCACCTATTTAAATAGGAAATATATTTGTGGCACTTATGATAAGAGTTTTATAATTTTATGGTAAATACTAGTGTATCTAAGATACTACAACACTCTTGGTTATATACATGTACAATTGTAAAAGTCGGTATATATTGGTATATATCACTTGGTCAGAGTTTGATTACTAAAATAATATAAACATTTCAACTAATGGTGTAGGGACAAGCATTGAGATTGCAAGCTTAGAATCTACATGTAAATCTCTGTTTAAAACTGATTTTGACCATAATTACTGGGGAAAATGCATTACTGCATAATGAATAGTTATATGTATGAACAGTAATATTTGATGCAAAGTCCTTTTCCTTCTATCTACAATCCTGAATTCAAACCACAATGCTTTCAAAGGTCAACAAACTAAAATTTCTTGTTGCCATTATGCATGCAATTAGCATTTTTAACCATGATTGTCATCATTATTACTCAAGTCAGCACAAATCCTGCATTCATCTTGAAAGGGTGACATTTCACAATTGAGGTAAAAGATCGAACTATGTTTGCTAGATAGTAGGTCAAGGTCAATTGAAACAAGATCACATTTTCTCCTGGCACTAAAAAAAGAAAAATCTGAATGATATGTATAGGCCTTCATCTACAGCCACTTAAAGACGGGTTTTTTCTAAGTATACAGAGGCTAGCGCATGCTGCATCTATACCTATAATCACCAAATATAGCGGCAAAACATACAGGATGAAGAAACCAATACATGACGCAGATCAAGCAAGCTAACTTACCGCCAGTTCAATATCGGACAAGTGGGCCTCGCCCATTTTACCATCGGCTTTTTTGTCAGACTGAGAGAATTGAGGTGAAAAGAAAGCAACATAAAAATGCAAGCTATTTTTAATAACTATAAAAATAAATGATAAGCCAAAAGTTAATGCTGACCACAGTTATACGCTACTGTTTTCACGTTAATTTCAAAACTACATTAGTGATGCCAAGTTTGTGTATTTTGAGTTTGTTAAATTCTTGGTTCAGCTATTGAACTGTCAGTTAACTTTTTAGGGATTACGTACATGAACACATAGCTAGAATATACATTTGTATATGTAATGTATTGTGACAATTCTCCAAGCCAATTAGTGTGTTAAAATGTTAGTTTTCTTTTGAAATTATTTCAGAAGTCTTTCGATAACAAACTTTATATAAGGCTGTAAGGTTCACTTTCATAATGTGTATACATGTACATCAATTTGATGAGATAAATGCACTGGTATTAAAATTTACACATAATAATGATATCGATCCTTCAACGAAAACTACTTATGAAACTTAACATATAAATTATCAACAATTTTTAGATTAAAACATCGTTGACAACCATATAAATTTGGAGCTATATATACCTGTGGCCAGCCATTATCAACTTTACTGGTCCCGGAGGTAATAATTTATTCATGAATAATGTTCAGTTAAAATTATTAAATATATTCTATAAAGATTTGCTGAGTTTGCAAATCACATTTTATAACTTTCCTTTTATACTTTAATAAATTGTACAGATTCAAAATATGAATCTTGTCAATATTTTACTTTCTGACTTTTAAACTTGTCTTGTGATGCAGAAATCAGACAATCCCAACCCTTACATCAAATTTCTGAAAAATGTTTAATTTCAAACTAAAGGCGAAATCTTATATACTAGCAAGTATAAATAATATGATCTCACAATAAAACTTAATATATAGCGGTATGCATAAAGATTTAAAGTTTTTTTAAAAACGGATATACAGACAGACAAAAGAAACGCAATATGCCTCCTCGACAAACATGGACACAAAAGAGGAGAAACGACAGATCTTATTCAGATGGTCATGCTTGCAGTACAAAATTACGATTATAGAAGGAAATACATGTTTACAATGAAGGAAGTCATGCACAGCATGCAATTTGAAGACCTTAAAAAAAAAGTTTTCATATACAGTCATCTTACAAACTTCATGACAAATCTTTATCTAATCTTTTTTACATTATTATCACAAATATCAGAGTCCTAAGACAAAGGTACGATCCTCAGTATATTTTGTGCGAATTAAGGGACGTTTATGGGAAAACAAGATTACTTGTGAAGAGAAATGTTTTGTTGACTGTTTGATATAAATAGGATCTAGATACGTGGTATTCATATTACCGCAATAGACTTGAATTTTATGCACATCAAAGCCCAACATCACAATTTTTTATTTCATTTCTTACTGTGACATACATGTATTAAGAGATCTGTGACAGTAAGGAATAACGTCAAAAGTTGTGATGTCGGGTCTATAATGCAAGTCTAATGGTATTATGAAAATTGTCTATTGATTTTCCATTTCTGTGGTATTTATGAAACAAGTTGTTTGATTATA
This sequence comes from Pinctada imbricata, assembly GCA_033119305.1. Taxonomy (NCBI): domain Eukaryota; kingdom Metazoa; phylum Mollusca; class Bivalvia; order Pterioida; family Pteriidae; genus Pinctada; species Pinctada imbricata. The sequence continues at coordinate 44,166,838 of VSWD01000010.1, forward strand.
TATCCCAACACTTGGTACTGGGATCAAAATCACAAAAAAAGTTTCAAAAATACTGCATGAAATAGAAATATTATTCGAGACTCTATTTCATCACATGACACATTGAATTTGAAGATGTTTAACATACAATGGTATTTAGAATATTAGAAATGTTATCAAAATTGAATTTTGAACTTCATTCTGATCCAAAACAGCACGAAATTTGTCATTCAATTCACATGATTAAGAATTCATCAGAATCAAAAAACTTCATCATCAATTTCAAGCTTTACATCCAATGAATATTTTCCAATAATCGTACGAAAGAAAAAATTCTCAAAATATCTCATGTGATAATGTTCTCTGTTACAAATGAGGAGTATACATAGGGGACTATTTAAGGGCAGGGTGCCTTTGGGTCAAGTGATTTTTTAAAACAGGTCAATGGTAAAACTTGTTTCCTTACCTTAACAATTATCTATTTATAAATTATGGTATTTTCAAACTTATGCAAATTCTCATTGATTGAACTTTGAATTTGAACAACAAATATGTAAATGTGTAAATGAAAGAAATTCTTGAATGTAAAATAATTCAGGAATACATCAAAATTTGGATGGTTTCAACTTTTTATTTGTTGGAAATGCAGTAAAAATAATTTGAATATCCAAATGATGAACGAGATGCAGCCAAGCTTCTAGCTGCATATTCAATAAGTAAAAGTAATACATGTATTAGTTTCAACATTTATAGTTTATTTAGAAATTTATCATAGTGTGAGTATGTAGACATTAATTCTATTCTGTAGAATTTTTTTCAAATCAGTGAATATGCTGCTAGAACGAATTCTAGATGACCAACCTCAAACAATCAATCTTAATGTCTAGAAGAAATATAGAAAACGATATCTAAATGTACAACATTCAAGACTTAAGAAATTTGAATTTTTGAAATAATAAAGCCATCTTACCTGATCTGGCTGTTCCTCGTTGTGAATGAGGGCACCCTGGGATGTCGCAGCTAGACCATGCTTCCTCTGTAAACACAAAAGTGTGAATAAATTGATGATCAAAGTAACCACAAAATAACTACATGTAGCTATGCTTCGGCTACACTACCCGAACTCTGACTTAAATGTAAAAATTTTATGAAAGCGACCAAACACGTAATGGAAATATTTCCAAAATGATCCAATATAATACATGAGAAATAGATCAACGTGTAGATCATCAGGATACAACATAAATTTTCTCTTCAATATGAACATGCATATATAAACTATGAAAAGCAAATATGTTTTCCTTTTCTATCATATATATGTGTAAACTATTGTTCAAGGACACTGTAACTTGAAGTTTAGCTTAGACCTTGACTTGATATATCTTAACCATGTAGGACTGATATTTGTACAGACAGTCAAATACATGGTAAACAAAGACAAAGTGATTCCTAAGTCAAAGACGACCAAACTTAAAACAATATTGTACATATTCTTATGACATAGGCAAATTGGCAAAATCTATCCTAGGCCTGCATAATTGATATCATGCCATAAAAAGTATGAAACTACTTGGAGTACATTATAAAATACATGTATGTGCAGTTCAATGAAATTTGTGTCTAAGATGAATGAGCAATATCCTTTTACAAGTATCTTTACCTAGAAAATAAAGGAGATACAGAACTAATTTTAACACAAAATTGATTTCAGACTACTGAAAATATTTTCAAAATTACGGTATGCTCAAGTCGTACTGTCTGCACAGCTCACCTCAGAAATCGAAAAACTGAAGTTTTATCTATTTTGTCGGCAAATTTTCCAATTGAAATTCATATTGGGGGATAGATCTTGAACTCTCTTAACTAACAGTATAAGTTATATGTCTCTACGACAAATATTAGGCTCACAATGACAGGGAAGTTTTCTATGTTAATTTTAGCATGGCGTCATTGATGTTCTCCATAGGCTCAATATTTAAATTAAACATCAGAGATGTCATGCTGAAATTAACATAGAAAACTCCCAATCTAAATCTATTTTCTGTCACTATGAGTGTAGTTTTTGTCGTAGGGACATATAACTTACACCGTTAGTTGCAAGAATTTGAAAACTATCACCCTATATGAACTTCAATCGGAAAAGGGGTAGGGCTACGAGACCCCTAAATTGGCCTCAATTTTTCTCTAGAATTATATTTTATAAGAAATACTTTATACTTTTTACATGGATGTTTACTGCTTTAAATGAAAAGAAAAATGTCACCAAACTAAGTGCCATTTGACTGTATTTACATGTATGTCATGAAGTGACATCATTTTGACATTATTGACAAAATATGGCAGAAATTGCTGGAAAATTTGTCTTTTATGGAAGATTTTGATGTGGCCGGATGCATTAACAAAGATAAAACGTTTATGACAAAATGATATAATGATAATCTTTTACATATAAATTTTGCATCTTAGTTAATGCATGCGACCATTGCTAATTTAATAGAAGTATGTAATCATTGCAGCAATTTCAAGGAATATTGCCGATTTTGATGTTTTCAGAGGGATAAAAACTATTGATAAACCCCTTGTTTACAAAAATAGATTTGTTATTCAGTAGAGGACGTATATAAGGCCATGTAAAATAAATTCTATGTTTCTCAGATAATTGGGTCTAAAAAAGTGGCAAGGTAGGTAGGGTTTTTATTTTTTGTTTTTTTTTCCATCAAGAGTGCTCTTATTATTCATGTAAGGCAAAGAAGTCATCTGTCCTGTTTACCCCCCCCCCCCCATTATACATGTAAGGCAAAAAATCTTATGCTCCCCCCCCCCCAAATGTACGGCTTTCTTCTGTAAAAAAGTTGATTTTTTTAAAAGTAAAATAACCTATTCCTTCTGAGAACGGGGAGACGTAGCTCATCTGTCTGATTGGAAGAAGCTAAATCGATTCAAAATTTGATATACGAAGTATGACATGTTTTCATTGCCGTATTTAGTAGACTCGACGGCTGTTATTTGCCCACATCTTGTTTAAACCCAGTTCAAATTGAAAACGACCCCTCACTTCCTCGGATGGATCCGTTCATATGGTAAATAAAAATTTGGCCGATAGCGTATATCTTCGGAAGTCAAGTCTGGAAGAAGCAGAATCTTTAGAAATCGAATGAAGTGTTCAGCATTAACCACCGTCTGATAAAATAATGTACACAGCCCGGGTACAATATACATTCTTTTATTCATAGATTTAAGGATTTAACTACGTTTCTCTTGCGTTCGTCGGCGGTCCTTGTTTATACTTTTTACAACGTGAATGTCATTATAGGGATGTTCGAGTGATGAAAAAGTGACGTCACACTGCGCATGCGCATGAAAATTGGTTGGCAAAAAGTGGTTCTCTTATATAATATGTATAGCAATGTCCATTGCTATTTACGTTAATAATCTTTATCGGTATGTTTTATCAACAGATATAATTAAGTTAAGATAACTTAAAAGTTGGTATAATATTAATCGAACGTTTTAATTGCTTGTGATATTTTTTTGATTTAATTTTTCTCTGTTAATCACCGGTATGTATAAATAGCATTTAGTCTCTCTGTGGGTTGATTTAATTTTTTAAGTCGTGAATGTGAACATCTTATGTCATTCATCAATTTATCAAGTCCAACCTATACGGTGTATCTCGTATACACATGACAATGATCTGACACCTGCCATTTACCTTGATTTTTGTCAGCTGTCCAGGTAGATTATTCACCCAGATGCCGCGGCGGAACCAATGATCCGCAAAGGAGAGAAAGCCACTGCATGTGATCTATCCATTTCATGTTTCAGTTTTTGATATTTTGACATGGATGAAACATCTAAACCATCTTTTTTTATTTTTTGGTAAATACTAACATTACATTTGTCATTTAGTTGAAAGAAGCAAAAGGGAAATACAATCCATTTATACATATATGAACATAATCATATAAAAGTTGGAACAGTGGATCATTATTCAATATTTCTCATTTATATCTCAAGATTTATTTATTTATTTATTTATTTATTTATTTATTTATTTATCTATTTATTTATTTATTTATTTATTTATTTATTTCAACGGGATAATTGTTTAAATAATTCCGAAAATTAGATGGAAGTCCGAACATCTATTCTTGAAATTCTTTTCAAAATACTGGATGTTTTAACAGTCGAGGTGCAAAAGATGGAAATAGAATGCTAGGATTTTATATGGTCCGAGATCCCTCTCTTTAATCCATATTAACATTTATCATTTATTTTTATTGTGTATTTTAATCTTATCTTTCATTTTAAATTCATTAATGTCTCTTTTTATCCCAACGATTTTCAATCTTAAGGGGTGAGGCTGCCCAAACTTACATGGAAGTTAAGAAATAAATGCTTCTTTAGGTATTCTAAAATTATAATCTTGAGCCCCCCCCCTCCTTTCTCTAGCAAGCAAAAAGTTAGATAAGGCATGTCGATTTACAAAAAAATCCATATCCAAAGTAAGAAAATTTCTGAAGGAATAATTCAATAAGAGTAAAAGATAATTTGTGCGTGACTATGACCGGCTTTATCTATAAATTGGAGACAGTCGTGAGAAAAAAACAAAAAACAACCTCCCCCCCCCCCCCAAAAAAAACAAAACACAGCTAAGAAAATTAGTACTCTTTAATTTATTAACGTTGTCTGTGAGTTAAATCAATTTTTTTCCATTTTGCGTTTTCAGTTCGACATTAATTTTGGTCAAACTATTTCCCTCTTTCCATCCCGTTCAAATGCTCTGCCTTAATTAAATCACAACTAATATGCATGTTTGAGGGATAGGTATGTACTTGTCAAAACAACTGGTAATTAGTCGGGTATGTTACACCTAATACAGGAGCATAAAAGTGGGACACTATGAATTACACCGGCTTCTTTGAAAAGCAAAATTTGAAGATAAAAAATCGGCAGTTTATTAATTGATTCTTGTCCCCCCCCCCCACAAATCGAACGGCAGTCTGATATACTAACAAACTCAGCGGGATTTCTTTATTGTTGTGATTAGAATGGTCAGTATCACAGCAGGACTTATCAATAAAAAAATGCAATGATCGCTGTGCGATATAAGTCCCCTACCGGCGGCATAAATTTATGACTTGCATCTCAGTTCATCAGTTCATCTTCTTCAACAACAGCCAAGAAAGGTCTGGGAAACTGAACTCACGAAATTTGCTAAGTCCAAGGGCCATAACTCTTGTGAAAATTAGTCAATCTAAATTAAACTCAAATCTGCATCACACTATAATGTATTCACATACAAAAAATCAGCTCATTATCTGCAATAACAGGCATGAAAAAGTCTGGAAAACCAAAAATTTCATGAAATTTGCTAAGTCCAAGGGCCATAACTCTTGTAAAAATAGGCCAATGGAAACCAAACTCAAACTTGGTCTGAATCACACTGAGATGTATTCATTCACCAAAAATCAGTGCATTATTTGCAATAGAACCAAAGAAAAGTCCGGAAAACTGAAATTTTCATAAAATTTGCTAAGTCCAAGGGCCATAACTCTTGTAGAAATAGGTGAATCTAAAGCAAACTCAAACTTAATCTGTATCCCACTGAGATATATCCACATACCAAAAATGAGTTCAATTTATCCGACAACAGTGGAAAAAAGTCCGGAAAACCGAAATTTTCATAAAATTTGCTAAGTCCAAGGGCCATAACTCTTGTAAAATTAGGTCAATCTAAAGCAAACTCAAACTTGATCTGTATCACATTGAGATATATCCACATATTAAAAATGAGTTTAATATATCCAACAACATTGGAAAAAAGTCCGGAAAACCGAAATTTTCATAAAATTTGCTAAGTCCAAGGGCCATAACTTTTGTAAAATTAGGTCAATCAAAAGCAAACTCAAACTTGATCTGTATCACATTGAGATATATCCACATACCAAAAATGAGTTCAATATATGCAACAACAGCGGAAAAAAGTCCGGAAAACTGAACCTTTCATAAAATTTGCTAAGTTCAAGGGCCATAACTCTTGTAAAATTAGGTCAATCAAAAGCAAACTCACACTTGATCTGTATCACATTTAGATATATCCACATACCAAAAATGAGTTCAATATATGCAACAACAGCGGAAAAAAGTCCGGAAAACTGAACCTTTCATAAAATTTGCTAAGTTCAAGGGCCATAACTCTTGTAAAATTAGGTCAATCGAAAGCAAACTCAAACTTGATCTGTATCACATTGAGATATATCCACATACCAAAAATGAGTTCAATATATGCAACAACAGCGGAAAAAAGTCCGGAAAACTGAAACTTTCATAAAATTTGCTAAGTCCAAGGGCCATAACTCTTGTAAAATTAGGTCAATCGAAAGCAAACTCAAACTTGATCTGTATCATATTGAGATATATCCACATACCAAAAATGAGTTCAATATATGCAACAACAGCGAAAAAAAGTCCGGAAAACTGAAAATGGGACAGACGGACAGACGGACGGACAGACAGACAGACCGACAGACAGACCGAGAGGAAACTAAGAGTCCCCTTCGGCGTTGCCGGTAGGGGACTAATAATGATAGGAAAGTAGCGTATATTAGAGCATCAAGTGTCGATTTATCCCCGCGTATCCCGTATATTTCCCTTCACTGCCAACCGTTTTTGCCAACCAGCCTCGTTTTCGCGAGACCCGTGACATCACGGCGAACATCCCTATTAATAGATTCGGAAGTATTACAATGGACACTTGCTATTGTTCGGCATAGGTATTTACATATGCTGTGGAGATCAAAACTATACGAACGTTTTAATACATGTAATACTCGATGTATTAAACACGCGAATAGCCAGCCGTCCAAGTGTCCGCGACACGTGTCGGCACGTTGTTAGTATATCCTATACAATTCCCTTTAAACGACGCGTGGATAAAGTCTTTACCCGTAACGTAAATACGGAACACGCCGTGATTTATACGGGCTTTTAAAAGTATTTATTCATCGGGTACAGTTTTGACGATTTTACAGGACAATAAACATGTTCAATGAAATAAATGGATATTTCGTTTTTAATCGACGATGGAGGATGAGACACGGCGGATATTTTTTTCTGAAGTTGCAATAAAAACGTGTCGTCGGCGGCAAATTATAGCGCGCGGCGGTGTCTGAGAAACATAGATTTTATTTTACATGGCCTAAGTGTCAAATCACAGTTAGAAAATTCTATGAAGTGCAATGTTCAAATTAGGGCCAATATCAGACTTATTGGCCCTACCCCTTTGCCGACAAAATACACAAAACTTTGACTTTTCAATTTCTGAAGTAAGCTGCGCGGACAGTAATATTGGTCTTTTTGCTCTCTTGGTAACAAATCATAAATTCTAAGTTTGGACATTGACAACAATGGAAGGACTAGAAGGAAAAGACAAAGATTTTATGCCTTTTGCCATAATAAAATTAGCGTGGCATAAAACATGGTTTATAAACATCACGTACACAGGACAGCTAGTAAAATTAAAAAAGATCGAAGGGTTTTGTCTTTACCATGAAAGTGCAAAGTTTATTTTTACCATAGGATGAATGGTTTTACAATGGGTGTGTATATACATGTAAAAAAAATCCTGCAAGAAAGCTTTTAAATTCACAATTTTTATGCTAGTAAAGGAAGCTAGCCAAAATTTCAAATTTGTTTTTACTTTCTAAAATACTTACTTCATCCATATTCTAAAATTAAGTATATGTATTAATATCTTAATGCAGCAAGCAAAGTAAGAAATTAACTCTTGAAGGGAGAGAGTAGTATCAAGATATGCATGTACATGTATGTTTATGAAGAGTACATATTTGCAGGTATGTAATTTCTTACATATAATTTGATAGACAGACAGGCAATCAGATATATAATAAAAACACAAACACTCGTTTTCGCAAATTTTCCGCCCCTTGGCCTTTGTCAAGTGTAAAAACGACAAAGTACTTTGTCAACGAGTGTTTGTGTATTTATTTATATCATCCCTTCCCTCTGAAAGAAATATTTCAATCTACAATCCATCAGAATGTAAAATGCATGGAAAGTTGCAATTAATGTCTTTTAAATTCAGATTAATCTAAGGTACAACAATGGAGTCAAAAAATGATGGCACCTTTTTAAATGTAACATAAAGGAATTACTGTAAACAGGAAAATTTTGTCCGTTTTATTTTGTTACAGTAACCTTGTCTAGTTTATCTTCCCAAGACATTTTAAGGGGGTTAATTTTAAGGGGCTGAATACTGTAAACAGGTTTAATTTCGCGATGTTAAAAGTTCGCGGTTTCCCGAATGTAGCCAATTGCGGTGGTTTTAATTTCGTGGTATCGAAAGTTGCAGAAAATAAAAACTTTAGATACATCTATAAAAATTTCGTCACACAAGCACACGTGTTGTTGTTTGTAGTTTTAAGTGTTTCACGTGGTAATTAATGACAAACATTAGGGATAATTACACAGAAACGGTTGAATATCAATAATTAAAGAATACGGAAAAGTAGATTGAAACTAATTAAGTGGGTGCGTTTTCAATAGAAATCGTAAGCGCGATATGTGTGTCATCTTCCTTTTTATAAAAATATAGATGCATCGCAATTTAAATTGTCGATACCCTTTACTGTACAAACTATTTTACCAACGTAGAGGAAAACCAAGTTTAGAGAACTGAACGATTCAGCTGTACATGCACAATAGCTTCATGCATCAAATGCATTTGAACATCTTTGCCTCTATTATTTGTTTTGTCTATTATACAAAATTATTGCGGGGGTTTAATGTTCGGGGAAAATTCGAAAGCCGCGAACATAGCGAAAATAAAACCACCGCAATCATTTCCCCGTTTACAGTAGATGATACAGGAAAGGATAGTTTAACATAATTTGTAACTGGGCTAATTCAGGACAGGATCATTAAATCATGTTTATTGTTTTGGACTGGTAACAATTGTGATAGCTTAGTCATGCATTATAGTTAAGATCTCCAAGGAAATTATACAATAGTCCATTTTCCAGAAAATATTTATTAATGTTTTAAACCTTGATTTTATATGCACATAACACCAGAAATTACATCATTTGGCAACATTTTGAATTGTGACGTCATACATGTACATGTAATTCATGCATAGTCATGTTTTCTGTTATGACGTCACAATTTATAGTCAAATTTTGTGATGTCTGGTGTCCATCAGCCCAATGAATCTACTGGAAAATCAGCTATTAGAGAGCAACAGAAAGAATTCTATCACAAGAATTTAGCATAGCAACAATGTAAATAGAAATGAGAAGTCTAAAGACTATTTCAGTTGCCAAGTTGACATTCGGATAACCTTTCCTGTTAATACCGGTACATGTAACACCATTTGACAATTCGTTTTCATACATACATGTAATTTGCCTCCTAAAATTATCTTAAAACCCTGTATCGCAGACAATGTAAATGATTGTCTGACAAGATTCTTTATTGTTTAAACTTACCCTCATTTTGGCGTTATGACGAGCTCGGAGGATAAATGGTTTTATTAGTAGCATGACTGGAACCATTAACAGTGCCAAAACCACTAGTATTGTCTGTACTGATTGCTGTAACAGAGTATGGTGTTATCTTAGAAACACGTTCTTTATAAATCGCACAAATACATGTAAGTAACAATAACGCCTTTTGGTCTAAGTACCAGATTCCTAGAGACAAAATTATAACCCATCTAAAACGCCCTTTCTCTTCTCTTTATCCTTTTACAAGGCATGACAGCTCCCATGTTTTAAATCGAGTCGAAACCTACACTTTACCGTTAGCGGCAAGGATGACAACTCGAACTAACGTACTGCGCATGCTATAGGAATAACGTAAAGTGTAGGTTTCGACTCCATTTCATGTTTTTGGATTAATTGCGGCTAAATGCAAGTAAAATCAAGGACAAGTAGGTTACGATCGTGAAGAAAAATATCTGTAGAAAATAATGATATATAGCTTTATGCTGAAATCCTGTTGAAACTTAACGATATTAAGGGGGTAAAGAGGGGGGATGGTGTTTAAACATGGAAGCTGTCGTGCCTTAAGGAAAGAGTAAAGAGAAGAGAAACGGGAGTTTAAGATGTGGTTTTAATTTTTATTTAGGAATCTGGCGCCTGTGAGTACAAAGTACAAATCATACATGTATGTCTAGCATTCTCTCAATTCATTTTGTAAAATTAATCATGTCCGGAAATTCTGTGATCTTCTTTAAAAGGAGAAAGTAGCATTGCCAATATCATATCCTAATTCAATTGAATCAAAACATACAAGAACCATACATTTAATAAATTACAATATGGTCTCTATAAATAAAACGTATGTGTACATCTTTATACACCTTTGAGGTGAAATTGTCATTATACATGTAGGTACTAGAATCCTCCTTAACGTATCCAATGCACAAATGAAGATCTCGCGGACGTCTTGTCCGTTTAAACAGTGTTAAATTATCTCGGTAATTTTCGGCAGTGTCTCGATAATTTCCGTGGCTTGAGCGACGGTCGGCATGCTGACCTTTGATGATAGAAATCATTACCTGTGTTGTATTCAGTATATTTATGTAAAAATATGCCATGATTCTAAGTATATTATACACCTGATATTTATTTGTACAACGGATACCTTAAACCACACAAACCTGATTAGCAAAAAATACTGTCTGAGCATTGGCTTCGATGTCCGTGTTTAATATATCGTCATCTTTCCCTACTCTATACACGTCAGAACAAACATACTTGTAGTCGGTGAAGTTTTTGTTTATCACTTTCACATCTTTGTAACTCATCAAGAACATGTTAATGAATTCTGGAAAAGAATGAAGAAAGTTTTTCTTTTGATTCTCAATGGCTACCTTAAATAGTTTTGACAGTGGTAAAAGTGATTCCCATGTATTATGATTGGATCAGAGGAGCTAAAATTTGTTTGTGAATCCAATTTTCTCATACAGACATATGCATCACTATATACCCCCACCATTTTATGGCTAGACAGATTTACAAAAGAATTACATATAGTTCAAGATTTCTCTCCCTGTAATCAAATGATATCCTGATTACATGGAATTAAAATTCAACAATGGAGACAAAACTTAAATTCAGCAAAATCTTTAAATACATGCTTAACAATTCAAAGAATTAACAACAGAATACAATACATATAAATTGTTTACATGTTTGAACTTCAAAATACTGTAAGCACTTAAAAAAAAAAAAAACAAAATTCACATCTTACAGGTACATATATTTGTCCTAAAAAGAAGGAATGATTACAGGTCATAATTACATGTAATTTAAATAATATTACAAGCCAATCAAATTTGGTGGTTTGTGCAAGAATGAAATTTTCATAGTGACATAAAAAATCTTACTTAATGAAACTAAGTGAAAATAGGCCAGAAGGCAAGTATTTGAAATTTGTATATTCAATCACCATAAGAATTGATTAAAAAGAGTTGCATAGCAACAAGACTTACGAATGAGCAGTAAGGGAGCTATCTGCGTGCACCTCCAATCAAACATGAACCATTTGACAAAAATCAGTGCCACGAGGTAACCAAACAGGCAAAGTAAGAACACCATCTCAGGTATAAACTCACAGAAAATGTTCAATGGGTTCCGGAAATGTCTGTATGGGTTAAAGAGAAGGTGTATCATAAAATCACATGAAATGTTAAGGGTGTAATACATGTAAGAAATGTTTAAATCTTTCAGAAATTAAAATTTATTGGTTGTTAGCACACTGTAACTTAATAATACATGTAGTAATACTTTTGATAAATTTAGATTATTAATTAAATGTACATGTAGTTTTGTAAATTTAGCATTATTGTTGGCAATTTTTGCCCCTTTTTGTTCTTTTGCTTTCAAACTTGAAAGACATTTTAAACCTGAGTTCAGCAAAATTGCAAAAAGACTTTACTGAACAAACTTGGTACTAGAGGAAGCTCCAGACAAGGCACGTTGGTTTCATTTATTTATAAGCTTAAGAGAATTACATGTAAATGAGCTGCAGATAGTTCAATACATGTACATGTATGTCATACTTACAGATGGTTAACAAAGCTGAGGATGACGCCCAGTAACATGTGGAACACACCTAATATCACCGACATCTTCATCTTAAACGTGTTCAGGAATGTTATCTTATTGGTTGCTGCCTGCCAGACCTATACAAAACAATTAGGGGGTTACCATGCGTGTGTTCAGGAATGTTATCTTATTGGTTGCTGCCTGCCAGACCTATACAAAACAATTAGGGGTTACCATGCGTGTGTTCAGGAATGTTATCTTATTGGTTGCTGCCTGCCAGACCTATACAAAACAATTAGGGGGTTACCATGCGTGTGTTCAGGAATGTTATCTTATTGGTTGCTGCTTGCCAGACCTATACAAAACAATTAGGGGTTACCATGCGTGTGTTCAGGAATGTTATCTTATTGGTTGCTGCCTGCCAGACCTATACAAAACAATTAGGGGGTTACCATGCGTGTGTTCAGGAATGTTATCTTATTGGTTGCTGCTTGCCAGACCTATACAAAACAATTAGGGGTTACCATGCGTGTGTTCAGGAATGTTATCTTATTGGTTGCTGCCTGCCAGACCTATACAAAACAATTAGGGGGTTACCATGCGTGTGCTTTACAAAAACTGACAGGGTATTGGCGAATCCCCTGTCAGAAATTGAGGTTTAGACCAAGGACATAGAAAACACCTGCTTTTAAGGACATAGCCATAGGAACGCATGACGTCATAGCAAAAACTGCAGTAAAATTTGAATCCCCTTGCAGTTTTTTGATTGCTCAACCAATCAGAATGCACGTTACAAAGAGAGTGCATTAGAATATAATTTTCATAATTTTTGTCAAAATGATAATTAGTCCGACTTGCAGACCTATGACAGTGTTATCTGTTTTTTCGTCTTCGGTCTGACTGCTATGCATAGGCAAAACTTGAGAATTTCGGTGCGAAATAAAGCCTGTGTTTGTGAAACACGAATGCCCCCGGTGGCATCTTTTATAGTATGAACTCTATTTTCTGTTAAGTACATGTATGTGAGGTCACTGGGTTAAAAGGTCAAAGGTCAAGGTCACGAGGTCAAAAATTTTGGTATCAATGGAAAGGTCTTGTCACAAGGAATACACATGTGAAATATGAAAGCCCTATCACTTACTATTTTAAAAGTTATGCCAAATGTTAAAGTTTTTGAAAAGTAGGTCAAAGGTCAAGGTCAAGGTCATGAGGTCAAAAATTTTGATATCAATGGAAAGGTCTTGTCACAAGGAATACACATGTGAAATATGAAAGCCCTATCACTTCCCATTCAAAAGTTATGCTCAAAGTTAAAGTTTTTGAAAAGTAGGTCAAAGGTCAAGGTCAAGGTCACGAGGTCAAAAATTTTGGTATCAATGGAAAGGTCTTGTCACAAGGAATACACGTGTGAAATATGAAAGCCCTATCACTTCCCATTCAAAAGTTATGCTCAATGTTAAAGTTTTTGAAAAGTAGGTCAAAGGTCAAGGTCAAGGTCACGAGGTCAAAAATTTTGGTATCAATGGAAAGGTCTTGTCACAAGGAATACATGTGTGAAATATGAAAGCCCTATCAATTCCCATTCAAAAGTTATGTCCAATGTTAAAGTTTTTCGGACAAACAGACAAACAGATAAACAGACAAACAGACAAACAGACAAACAGATAAACAGACAAACAGACGGACAGGCCAAAAACTATATGCCCCCGAATCTTTGATTCCGGGGCATAAAAATTGCAGCAAGTTAATTGTCCCTCTTTTCTTTTTTTTTTTTTTTTTTTTTTTTTGACAAATTCCAGTCTCTTCAACCAAATCAAAGCTCTGAAGGTACTGAAGGCGAGTTTCGTTTGCAATTTCATCATTTTTCTGAAGATTTTTTTAACAAGAGACCTTTGTGTTTCAATATCTGATATGTTACACAAGTCATGTAGAGTCTTAGCCTAATGATAAGGGCACTCTGATTGTCTATTAGATGTCAGAAGTTTGACCCGAGTGTAAAGGCAGAAGTTTTTGGTGACTGAATCTTGGATGTTCATATTTTGTTGAAAAAAAAAAAACAAAACAAAACAACAACACACATCCAACACTTGCTTCCTGTGATATTTGGTTGAATTTTTGTTTAGCATAATGCTGTGACAATGATACAGTGTCAGTGTGACATTTTGTTATGTAGCAAAAAATGAAGTAATTTTTGTTAAGGTGAGCTGAAGATACTGTAATTCAACACAGTGTAGTATCCCGTCACACATTTTAAATATATCAATTTACTTGCATTCAAGCAAGTAGTCTGTGACCTTGATGCGTGACTTATGTTCTTGAATATGAATTGGGTTACCTTAAATCATTAAAATAATCAGCGGTAAGGTTACATGAAAAAGTTACATCGTAAAATAGGTCTTCTACAGTGTATACATAGAATTTTGGATGGAGATTATTATTGCTTCTGGATGTGTTGGACAAAAAGATTTGTATATGAGATTTAATTTCCTTTTGACAAGGAAAATTGTCAATGAAGTTCCAGAGATAACAAATAATTGAAGGTGCTTATAAGGAACTCTTTACTACAAAGTTCCACCTGAAAGGTCTTTATACAATTAAAACAAAAAAGAACTAGTGTTACTTAACTTTTTCACTTCAATTTTATTGAAGTAACAAACAAAGTAACGTAAAATTAGTTCCTTTGTTTTAACATAATAAAGTATGAAATGTCAAGAGTTCTTTGTAAACAGTTCTAAAGAAAAGAAAGCAAGATCAATGGAATGGTATCATGAAAATCCTTTTCTTTTATTGTTTGTAAAAAGGTTGAACAATACAAAATCATTTTCAAATGAATAAAATTTATTTTCATGACCTGTATCATCACCTGTATCATCTTTCAATGATGTTTCCATTTTGTGTTAAGATACCATATTCAAGCACAGAAAAATACATAATTGCACTTAGAATGGTTCTAGTAATCAGCTTGAAGGTTGAACCAATGAAGTTAAAGTTAACAAATTTAGGGTACTCTATAAAGAGTTTCGATTTCAAATACATGTTAATATAACATTAGAAAAGAGAGATGTTTCAAAATGTTAAGCACCAATGGGCATGAAAGGGTAATCCCAACACCATGTAAGAATATCTGTTACAAAAAAGTGATTTCTATCACTGTCCAAGACCTTGAGGACAATTAACAGGTCGTTTCACATGCAATAAACAAGGAAATATGCACATCAGGTCATATACAAAACAGAATTTATGTTTAAACAATCAAAGTTTTTTTCAAAATAAGAACAAAGAAAAAAGGTGTAGTCCATTTTTTTTTAAAATATGTTATCAGTAAAAAGGTGTTGCAAAAAAAAAAAATTAACAAGTTTTGTCATGACTAATTACCGTAACAATTCCTGAGTTAGAAATTTGGATCATTGGCATGAAAAAACATTATCATGAATAAAAAATAACAAAAAACATGAAAATAACCCTTAAACCGCTAGAGGCGGTATGGCCGGATTGTGAAGCAGTAGTTTTAGTTGATGTATTACTGTATAAGGAATGTAACAGTAAAATATAAAGCATCACTCTGTTTCATTCAAATGATATAGCTAATTTTAAGGTAAAGATGACAGTCAAAAGATAAGGGTTCAAAGTTATACAGTTTTGCTTGCTAGGTCTTTAAATATAGAATTTTGATTTATAATATGAAAGTAGCTCTGCTTATGGTTCAAGAGTTACAGTCATGTTTAAAAGTTTTGAAAACTTTACCAAAGGTAAGATCAAGGTCACTTATTCAAAAGGCAGGGTTTCATTAAAGTGTATTGTTGTAAAGAATATATGTGTGAAATATGGAGACTCCATCCATTATGGTTAAAAAAAATATATTAATAAGGTTTCCGTTTTTTTAGATATAGGTCAAACTTCAAGGTCATCAAATCAAAAGTGAAGGTCACAAATGAATGGTCACAAGGTGTTTGCACATTAATCATGAAATCTGTACCTCTTTAGGTTCAAAAGATATTGTCAAAGTTATTGTTTACGAAAAGTAGGTTAAACTTCAAGGTCAGAAGTCAAGGTCTCAAATGTAAGGTTTTTTTAAGGTTAATAACCAGTGGATAAAACACAAATTCAGAAATTTCTATTTCAAGGTCAAAGGTCAATGTCAAATTTTGTTGCTGCATTTGATATGCCTCATCACGGTATATCATCATGTAATGTTTCAACATGCTGTTCCTTTCGAGAAAGACTTAAACACAACCAAGATGTTGACATATGACCGATGGATGGACTTCACCATTTCCTGGACTGAATTTTACTTCGCAATTCGGCCAAAAAGTTTGAGCATAAAATCAACTTTATGATATATACATATAGTATACTAATAATTTGGCAACATAGAATGTGATCAATTGGCAACAAGTTTGAGTATCAATATTCAATGTATGAGGACTAGATTTTGTAGAACATAATAATACTTGGCAACAAATTTGAGTATCAATAGTGGTTTTTAAAAGTTATTCAAACTTTAATTACGGTCAATGTTGTAGTTTTCTGTGTATTGCCTAAAACACAAATTCTGTATTTCCTATAAAGTCAACAGTCAAATACAAAATTTATTGGTGTTTTACTTATATATTCATATCTCATGATGGTCTATCACCATATAAAATTAAAAGAAAAATCAGCTTAATCAAAATGTTAACATAGTAAATGACATTCTTTGCCAATTCAGATTGGATTTTGTTCCATCTGGACAATAAAAAAGTCTAGGAACTACATAGAAGATTATCAAAAATTATCTATCACTACAGTTTAAAAAGTTACAAAATTAAAGCAGACCTATATACCTAAGCTTCGTTAAAAATTGCTTATTCTGCAAAAAATATTATGAAGCATACAAAAAAAGAAGAAGAAGTAGAATCTGTATTACAGAACGCATCTTCACAACCACATATTGCTTTTATTAATATGAAATCAATTATCAACTCATCAAAATCGATATTTTCACTGTTACATGTCAGAATAAGGTCATATGAAAAGGATCGAAATTCTACAAATACAGACAAATCTGGTGAGTAGGCAGGTGTACAAATCATTACAAATACGTGTAGAAATATCATTTCAATGTAGCATGCAATAAAAACTAATCTGCACTGAGGTACTGTTTAGAAGATATTAATACAATACATGTATATATCAAAGAACCTCATATGAATCCTTCCAGCTTTATATTTTCAATTCTCTTTCAACATGTATCATATACTTTAACCATGCTAGAGCGTAATAGCTATACATCAAAATAATTAACAAACATTGCAATTGAGTTTCAAAATTAGATTTGACATACATATAAACCGAATGAGAACTTTGGTTATATTTTGAAATTTCCATTTTAACATGAAGCTTGATAAAGCTTTAAGTATTTATATACATGTATGTCATTATAAATGAACTTGTTGGTTATATGTTCTATTGGCAAAGATACTGAATTCCTTAAGAATTCAGTCTGCAAATAATTTCAATGAAATACCAGAAATGTTATTTCTATCATGGATGCATTCATAGCAACATATTGTTATAGGTACCTCAACTAATATACATGAATTGAGAAATATTTTAAAAAAAGGAAACACAAAAGCTCCATCACTAACATTCCAGCAATACAATCATGTACATTGTGAAACAATGAAATTTTCACAATGAAATCTTGTAACACAGTGAATCGAACAAAATAACTGCAGTACCTTTTCTTGAACAAAGTAGTAACACCAAAATCTGTCATAATGGTTACACTAAACATGCATATAATGTATGTTTGTGCTACATCATAAAATGTTAAAGAAAACCAAATGATTCAATGTTTATATAAATACGATGTATGAAAAATTGTACCTAATCAATGAAATCGTGGTTTGTTAATAAAATAGTATAATAAATCAAGTTAAAACAATATGAAGAGAAATACAAAAAGTCAAACACTAATGTTTCAATGGTTTTCTTAATACATCGTATGAAATTAATGCAGTACATCTGTTTAATGAACTTGTAGCACAAGAATTGGGATTTTTATAATTGTCACAGAGATTTGCCATCTTAAAATTAATGATCGGAAGTAATATTACACGTCACATATCAATTACATCAATTAAGACTTGGGTCAAATGTCTATTTGCTTCTCAAAAATGTTACATAAGACGACAGTCTAACAGAAATCCAAATCTAATGCAATTTGAAGATCTATTCAAAACAATTTTGATTCAAGCACATTTCTGTCAAGATACTTTCTGAACTGAGAATTACTTATACTGTTCACATCTGTCATGCAATTTTCTGATGACTATTATGGTATACCTTTGCACTTTAAGAGAGGAGTTTCCTGAAAGAAGGAATAAATGAACAGTCAATCAGAGTCCTCAACAATTGCCTCTACCTTGTTCTTCATAACTTTCACCCTCATAATTTTGGGTAATGTTGTAGGGAATTCCTCTATGTCTGTTATCATGGTAATGATGCTGTTGTCGATGGTGAATATTTCTGAATCAGCTGTGATTAGCTCTGTAGAAATGTCACCCACATCACAACCCACAATTTCAATGGTCACTTCCTCTAATTCTGGCTCGAACGCCTAGAAAGAAATGTATTCTGAACTATTTCTCAAGATTGATTTTTACACTAAATGTTGGCAATTTATGCAGGAATGCATGTATCACCTGTAAAACATAACAGCACATAAGGATAACTTTTATATGATAGTGTGAGTACATAAAAGTGTGACTACATACAAATATGACAGACAACATTTTGGACATACAGACAGATGCTGGACAAAGTGATGCTTATATGCATCTATTCTTCAAGTAATATTGAACTTTGAAATTAGGTTTGTTATGCAAAAACACATTCAAATGTTTCCTTCATTTTCAAAAAGATTATTTGTAAATGCAATATTTACTTGAAAGGCGTACAATATTGTTGAAGGTGGTTTGCATCTAAGAAAATAGTGGCAGCATTCCAAGGAATACATGTGTCACCTGCTAAACACAGCAGCACATATATACTGCCATTCATGAATGAGTATACATCATTTCTGTTCATGTTGTTGTTAGAATATAAATAATTTTGAATCTATTGTTGTGCAAGTCTGAAGATTAACTTTACAGAAATCATTTTTGACCAACTTCACCGAAATGTTTGTATTTTTTGAATTTCTTTCTTTTTTATAGAGATGTGATCATGAAAAAAGTATAGTTTTCTCTCACTTGAGGGACTCATTTGTCCGGGAAATTAGGTGTCAGCAAAGTTGCTGTCTAACCTTAAAGGGGCGAGATAAGCCCACTTTGGAAGTGCTCTTAACTGTAACGTCATTGTGACGTCATACATTTTGCTGTGTTAACTGACTATGATATGAAAATACGTAAAAATCTCATTTTTGAGCTCTTTTAAACAGTGAGAGAGATATAATCGATTACAAGATGTGATCAGAGACACGGAAATCCAACCCATGTGTCCAGGATTGGCTGTTGTCCATGACTCAAGCCTCGTCGTTGTACAAGCAAATTCTTGACACTCAGGTTGGATTTCCTTGTCCCTGATCACATCTGGGTATAGATTCTATTATTCTTTAATGTTATCCCTATGTGCTGCTAATTCAGTCTTTCCCAATTCGGTCTTTTCGAAATACAAAGTTACTTCCCATTTGTGCAGGTATCTGACGTCAACGCATTGTGACGTCATCAATTTTTATGGAAACCAGCCTGAAATTCAGGGAAACAGGGTTACATATATGACGTTTTCAATGGAATTTAATGACGTCACAATGCTTTTACGTCATATACCTGCACAAATCGAACGTAGGCATGTCAAATCGAAAAGAATAACAGGTTTTCAAGCCAAGATTGCTACTGTAATGCTGATTTTGTCTTAAGTTAGAACAAATTTTTTGCGTCTTTTTTTTTTCCGGAGAGTTTTTCTTTCAGACCTATGTGTTTTGTTAACACATAGGTCAAAATGACCTATGTGAGCTGAAAGTTTTTGGGAAAGACTGAGCTATGCTTCATAGGTGGCACAAAAAATACATGTAGCTATACTTACTGCAACAGTTGAATTACTTGTTGTTGAAAGTACAACATCATTGTAATATGTGTTGTTTGATGCATACAGATGGGTAATCTTAACATTGTCCCCTGGTTTTGTAGGAGATAGAGACAGGTCTCTCCACAGGCTTACTTTAACCTTGTCTCGTCCATCAGAAACTTCAATTGTTTTAACATTTACATTATTCCCTCTGATAGCAGCTGTAGTAACGGCTCCATCCTGAAAAAGAATTACATGAAATTAAGAATCATCAAGGCAATTATTCCCTGTATCTACGTGTAAGTGCCAATTGTGATTGATACTTGTGACAAGGTTTGAGGAGTCATGGATGACTATGCATGTGCATTGAGATTGAGATTTCTTTGTTCATCCATGAAAGTAGTGTTTGAGTCTTTTTTCACTGTTTCTTGCAATTATAAATATTATATCTTATTGAAAAATAATAAAACATCGCTAAAGACAGAATGATTGGATTGCAAAGTAAGTTTTTGTCACTAACTGGGTGAAGGTCACTAGGTCAAATGTAACGGCATAAATTGAAAGGTCTTGCGATTGGCAATGTACATCTATAATTGAAAGTTTCTACTGCTACAATTCCTTAGATTTTGCTTCAACCAGAAACTTGAACCAAAATGTGGATGACAGACAGACGGACATTGTCAATCTATAGACTAGAATTGCTTTGCAATCTGGAACAAAACTATGATAAAAAAGAAACTTACTGAAAGTATCTTCCCTTTCACTGAAGTTGTTTTTCCTTTTGGTGATTTTTTCGCAGTTTGTATAGGAACAACTTCTGGTTCTGTTGGATGAATCATTTCAATTGCTTCTTTGCTGATGTCGGCATCTACGTCTGGTGGAGAGGTGCTGTACACTTTAGTGCTTAAGCCAATGGAAATTTCTCCATTTTTAATGGAAAAATTGCTAAGGAGCACCCCAGCTCCCTTCGTTAAATACTTGAATTTAGCTTCTTCAAAACAGACTCCTCTAATGAAGTCTGTTTTATCAGCTAGAGCCATGGCCAACATTTTGCTGCCTGGTTTGTATTCCCTTGACGATTTCACTGCTACAACCTTAAGTCTTAGTGGTTTCTGGTAGGGTTGCACTCTTGTACCGGTACCCTTCTTTAATGTTGATAGTGTCTCCATCTGCAAAATATATATATTTCATTTGGATAATTCTCTGTGCCTATCAGTATGAAACATTTTCAAATTTAGATTATTTTTTGTATAAAGCATCAATTATTTTATAGATTTGGAAACATTTTCATAAATACAATATTTTTTTGGTGAAAATTGCCAAAGCAAGGCATTAACATGGTTAAGGTGATATTTATTATGAGGTAGAAACTGAGATACAATTACATTGTTCTTATTTTCAATTCATAAATCCCTAAATTTTGAATATAATCTGTAAATTTTACTAACATAAAGGACTCTTAAAAATGAATTGAAACTTTTGAAAACAAAAAAGAGGTTAGAAGAGGTATGTTGAGTATTGAGAGTTAGATGTTCACTTAGAGCATAGAGTTCAAGAAACAAATATCCAATCATTGAATTGTATAATGAGACATATCAAGATTGTTGTCATAGCATTCACATCTGGCTTAAAACAGTCAGAAATATTGGCTTATGGTCTGAGAAGTATGACTCCATCGCTCCATATTGATACAGGTATTTTGTTTCAATGTTAGTATAAATGTGATCCAATATGGAGTTGTGATCTGTAGTTGGAGTATTTATCAACTGTCGAAGGTCATAATGATGATGTATGTATTTAGGAAGTGTTTGTGACAATGATAAATCAATATTGAAATCACCAGTTATAAGCGTGGGCTTGGTCAAGTCAATATGGGCTCTTAATTGTTCAAAAAATACCTTGATTTTTTGAAATGACGCTAACTTGGGAGAACAATACAAGAAGCAGAACTGAATAATTCCCACTGTTTGTACACAGGAATAAGATTTTCCTAGAACAACCTCAATTCCAACAATATTCTTACAATTCATACCAACAAATTTTGACCTTTCATTGGAATAAACCAGCAAACCATGACAGGGAGTCAAAGAAGAAGTCATTTCACTATTTGTTGTTTGAAAACCCTGAATGTCATATTTACTTGTCAAATCTGAATCTTTCAAATTTGATTCGCTGAATGCAATTATATCTGCATTGATGTAATTCCTATCCTTTTTTATATCTTCTATATGCCTTCTTAATGATCTACTGTTATGAAATATGATTGTACAAGTATGTCCGTCATTTGAAATTTGTGGAATATGAATAGGCATTTGTCTTTGGGATCTAAGTCGATGCATTTCTTCAATTACTTCAGGTGAAACAGAAATGTTCTCCTCATTAAATTGTAAAATGAAAACGGAATTAAGATTTTTTACCCTACTCAATGCAACATAATGCACATGTTCAGTTTTACGTTTGCCCATGTGCACAACAGCAGAAGTCATTGTACTGCCTTGTGATTTGTGTACAGTTTTTGCAGCTGCCATAACTAGAGGAAACTGTCTCCTGATTACTTGAAATGACTTGTAGTAACTTACGGGAAATGACCTTGAGACTTCTAAAATCGGAGTCCAACTTGGCAAAATTGAGACATTGGATGTTTTTAAATGACTGTACTTTACTCTACATGCCTTGCCGACCCCTTCATCTTCAAATTCCACCCATATAATACTACAACGATTTGAATCAGTAACTCTGTAGTCTAATAACTTTATTATGCATGGTGTACCATTTGTTAAGCCATCTGAAACATCAACATTTAAACATATTTCTGCTGGAGTGCCTACAGCAATATTCAATAAAGACAGCAACCCTTTCGTTTTGGATGCATCATTTGGAATTTTTGATAAAATCTTATCATGTAATTCCTTTGAAACATTTCCAGACACATAATCAATTGACTTTATTTGATCCTTTTCAAATCTTGTATTCAAAAAAATTTTATTGTTATAGTCAGTTGATTCTTTCCTTGTTGTGAAAAGATGTGGTAAATTGGATGTATTTTCATTTTCAGTGTCTATCACTCTGGATTTCAGAGTTTCAATGTCTGAAGTTGTATAGTTACCCTCTCTTAATCGATTTAATAGAGCTGCAAATGTAAAGTCATCTTTTTGTCTCATTATCTCACATAATTCAAATATAGAAAAGTTGTCTTTCCATATATTTGAAGCTAAACAGTCCAGGTGTTCAGAGTTGGAATCTGAGAATATCCATGAATCCAGGACAGGTTTTAGTTGATACAAGTCACCAAATGCTACAACAGATACACCACCAAATGGAGCAGTACTTCCCTTTATTTCTTGTAGTCTCATGTTAAGATAATTAAACATTCTTCTGCCAACCATTGATATTTCATCTATAAAAACAACTTTCAAATGCATATATTTCACTTGCAAAGAATTCAATTGCTGCATATCCAACGGCTTGTACTGAAAACCTTGATTTGCAGGAATGCAAAATGCAGAATGAATTGTAGCACCGTTTACATTATAAGCAGCCTTACCGGTTGGTGCACATACAAGAACTCTGATACTCTCTGGATTTTCTCCAGCTTTGTGACTGTAATATTTGAGTAAAGCTTGATAAAGTGTTTTTAAGACTAAACTTTTTCCTACTCCTGCTCCGCCAGTTAGAAATGAGTATATTGGTAAGGTTTTGGTTTTGAACCAATTTAATACCAGATAAAAAAATGTTCTCTGTTTCTGATTGAGTTTTTGTACTAATGCTCGATATGATTCATCTTCCATTTCCTGTACCAATACATCATTGTCGATATTATTTTGACGATGTTGTATACCCAAGTCATCAGCTAAGTCATATTCATGAGCCATTTGGTTTCCAGGGTCAAAACAGCCATATTCAGTGAAAATTGTTGAAGTATGACAATCAGAATCTTGAGGGCTTTTATCAGATTGTTCCATGTCAGTTACATTTTCATTTATAGCATCATTAGGCAAATTTTCTGCTATTTCTTCAATGTCAACATTTATTGATGTTCTGTACATCTCAAGCTTTTTTTCGATATTGTCAATGTTGTCTAAGTATCTGTCCTTGTAAGACATATAATTTCCAAGAATTTCAGATTCATTTCGCCAAGGGAGAAAGAGCATTAGTTTTTCTCTGTAGTGATTTTCTGACTCACTCTCCTTATTATAACCGATAGAGTAGAAAACTCTGACATTGTGTCTTTTCTTAATGATTGATCCATCTTTTCCATAATGCATCTCAACATCATTTGATGCTACTTCATTTACTTCCTCCTGATCTGTTGGATCATCAGTGTAATCTAAGACATACTCACATTCAGGAAGCTCACCTATTTCATTTTCTGAAGTGGGCATTTTTTTACTAGTATGATTTGAAAATGAGCATTTTGAATCATATTTAACATCATAACAGCAAACAAAATCAACTAGGCAGCAGGACTGCATACTTCTTGGGCGACGTTTATAACGTTTTATATGATTATCACTTTCAATATCTGTTGAAGTTGCTGGTAATTCTTGCAAAGCAGAGGTTGATTTTAAGAGAGTTACTCTATTCTCAGGCAAATTGGTATCGATAAATACAACATCTCTTGATGCTCTCCTAAGGGGTAACCCTAAAATTATGTAGACAGCTTCTTGAGCTCCTACTTCAACATGATTCAAGAAAATATTGCCTACTCGTCTAACCTGTTCTCTTATGTCATTGTTTTGTTCTCTTGCAGCTGTGCATGCATTACTCAACAAGTTGGACATTCCCCTCTGACCTTTTGAAACATATGAAACAATGTATGCTGCACAGGCATAAGGATCTAGTATGTATTGCAAATCCATATTTGCTTTCCATGTTTTGAGCAGCAATGCATTGTAGCTATTGACTCTTATTTCTGATAATTTCCTTTTTAGAAATAACTTTGCTCTATTTGGTTGAAGACAACTTCGAATTGCCAGAAAGTATTCATCCTTGCTAAGACATAGCTTACTCAAAAAGTCTTTAAAGCTTAAATCAACATCTTGTCCCAGTTTGAAAGTCTCTAACATTTCAATAATTTTTCTGTAATTAGACTCGTGAATACCCCTATCCTTGAAATTTTCATCTAAACCATGCAAAATCATAGTCTGGTCCATAGGAGGGAGAGGAAATCCAAACCTGCAGTTACTAGATAGGCGACGACAAGTTCTACCATGTCTGTGAGTTTGATAATTAACTAATTCAATGATACTATCATCGTTTTTACAAGTAACATACTGATCCACGAAGTCTATGATTTTGCTTTTGTTACCATTGCATGTTTTACTTGGAGAATTCTCAATCCACAATAACATATGAATGTGTGGTGATCCTCGCTGCTGGAACTCGACACGATAAAAGAAATCTTTAATCAAACCTATGGGATTTGAAGAATGCTTCAACACATCAGTGAAAAAAACTTGAAATCTTCTATCAAAGTATCTAGCACATTTGACAGGATCTGATTTAATAAGGTCATTTTTCTCAATCCAAGTGAGGGCCAAGAGTTCTTCATCACTACAAATTCGATCATGTTTGGACTGAAAAAGGGATCTAAGTAGAGGCAACCATTTTGTTTCTGCTGCAGAAAAAGAACAAAACCATGTTGGAATACCCAATTGTCTTATCATGCTGAATATATCTTTTTTTGCTTTTTCCCAATATGGTGGCGAACCTCTCAATGTTCGTAGAACCTTGTATCCCTCATCATGTTTCAATATATTATTCACTCCAACATCTGACAATATTTCACCAACTGTAAACTTCTTATTCTTTGTTTTACATTTTCTTATAGCTAGAGAGACCTTGTCAACAATCTGTTTTATTTGTAATTTCTTCAATTTGAAAAAGATATTTGACACATCATTTGCTACTCTGCGATCATGGTTTCGAAGTTCCCACTTGCATATGGTACTATAATGTAAAGGTTTATATCTCTTATTATTATCAGTTCTAACTTGCCCACAGTAAATGTTGGGAAAAGAAAGGAACTCAGCATATTTATCTTGGAACATACTTAATGGAGTATTTCCAGCTCCAGGTGCAACGGACAGAATTCTATTAAATTCACGATAATCAGCAGGCTGCATCATGGTATCCATATTACCTGATCCTACATTTTCATTGTCTTCTTCATTGTTGTCGTCGATTCCTATACCATCATTTGCATTAAAAGCTTGAAGATTACTGGTATTTAAAGACATGTCTATTCTATTTTTATTCAAATAATTTTCGCTTTGATTATTATTTGAAATATCTTGATTGACAGAGCTATCTAAATCAATTCTACCGGAATCTCTGTTTTCAGCAGACCACGATTCATCCAAAATGATGCCTTCATTCTGAAATAATGTACTATTTTTAACTAACCAATCGGCAGCCTCAATAACACGTTTCGGTCTTACATTCTGAAATGCTGTAAATGACTTGTAGCACAAATTTCTCTTTAGTTTTAGAGGTACAGTCTCTGTATCATTCATATTCCTGGGTAAAACACGAACAGTGTTTGCAACATCTGCAGGAACATTGACCACGTTCCCTTTTAAACTTAGTTGTCCTCCCCTGGGTAGTTCTTTCATCTGCATAAATGGTATTCTAGGTGAAACTAGCCTAAATTCTAAAGAAGTAAGCCCATACAACTCTTTTGGAATTTTTGGAAATGAAAGTTTGTTTCCAATGGAACAAGGTGGTATCTCATTTTTTTTCAAATACACATGACAATAATTACATATCCATTCAGCAGAATTGACACTTTTCATACCAGATAGACAGTTTTGTAAAATATTTCGTTGAATCTTTACACATGATCGATCAACTTTTACAACAGAATTTCTAAAGAAAGTTTGTCCACAACTGCTGCAAATGTAATCTGGGCCTTGATCAACCTTAAAATCAAATGCATCAATGATACTTCTTTCATCATGTTCATGATCAGCTTTAGAATCATTGGTCAATCTCAATTTCTTATTCTGTATTGCATTTGGAGTAGATAAAGTACTTGACCGTTTTCTGGTTTGTGTGTGTGGTTGTGAATTTTCACCAAGAAAAGGTAAAGGAACCAGATAAAATGTTGGAGTTGAAGTAAATGTACTTGTTTTCTCAGTACCAGCATGTAGTACATTTGAATTGCTAATTCTTATACAGTCTGTTTGTGGTCTACAGTCAGACGGAATTTCACAAACAACAGAACCTCTAGATTTCTGTTTCCTTGCTGTTTGAACAGAAATTTCATGAACATCAATGCAGTGCAAATCAAACTGATCATTCAGTGTATAAACATTTTCTCCTGATAAAGAACCAAGTACATTTCTCAAGAATGTGCACACATCTGAAACATTGTCTTTCCGTATCAAAGTACATGTGCCATCAATATCCATAAACCCTTTTAAATTACGTGCATGAGAATCAAACACATAGTACCTGTCATCAACAACTATTATGCTTACAGCATTACCTTTACAGACAAATATAGAAAATGCAGACTTGGATATACTTTGACAAAATGCAGTTTCCAATCTAACATGCGGATATTCACCATTATAACCATGTTTCACATTTCCACTGTATGTTTTCAAAATTTTCAAACAAAACTGAGAGCTGCAAACTTTTATCAACCTTGGAACATCAGTCAATAGTAAGTAATCTGAAGTTAACTTAAATTTCTCTTTTGCAAATCTATATAAAAAGTCTCCCATATACAAAACTGAATCTAAGTCTGAAGAACACCACTGTTGCAAATGTAAAGGTTTTAATACACTGTGAACGATGAACATTACACTGCAACAAATACATTGTTTTCCTCTGGATATTTCATCAAACTGTATATCACCCTGGTGGATAGAACCTTGAAGGACATCAATCTTAAAAATGGGTCCTGGATTTTTCTCAATATCACCAGACAAAATTATAACAAGGGAAAACATAAGAAATATTCTTGCAAGAATAGAGAGATTTACTTGTGCCGTAGCTCCATTACCGGTAACAATATTCTTTGAAGAATAGCGATCACTCATGAAAGAACCTATCCTAGCCCGATATATTTGCAGATCAACACCCATGGTACAAATCGTTACTTCTACTATTTTCAGTGTTGTGCAAGAACATAAAAAATGAATTAAAATCTAGATTTGTACATTAAAGAAAAAAATACTTGAAACAGTTATGATAGCTTGAATGAAACTACTCTGACTCTTTTTGTTCATTGTTGTTCAATCATTTAGCTATAAATAACAATTCACAAGAAACTGATCAAATAAAATATAAATTCATGCCAAATTTCACTTAATTATTGTTAATCTATTATGAAATCAATAAATTCAGGTATAAAACTGATGTAAAGCTCAAGCAGTAGACATTCATGTTGATGAATTCAAGCAAAAGTTCAGTGCAAATCCGAGGTAAATTCAAGCAAAATTTCAGGTAATGATTCATGTACTATTCAATTTTTTTCCAGAACTGTTTCAAGTATCTTTTGATGAATATGTCATATGTTGAATATATCTCTTGACTTCAAGTTTGACCAAAAAGAATGCAATATAGTGTACAAATTCAAAACTAACATTCAAGTTTACTTGTAATAATAAACTTCAAATAAATGATCAAAGACAATGTGAATCAAAATGAAGAAACCCAGGAAATTTTCAAGATGAACAAAGAGACTAGCGAGAATTATTTCTATCTAAGACACTAGGTGTTTATCATTTCACAGACAAGGTTTAACGACTATATGATAAAACGACTGTTCTCACTGTGAACTACATTATACCTTACATCATACATTGTACATGGCATGGCAGTTCGGTACTTAGCAAAGAGAAATGAAAAATAACTTGAAGACTGAAACTAGAAGATGACAGATCAGGACATCCAACGAATTTGAAAAATTATTCAATTGCCGCTGTTATCAATCACAAATTTTGCAATTTGTCAAAATATGTAGTAGTTACACAGTGATGACTGATGGCGCCGATCCCTGTGCCGGAGAAGATCACCTTATTTACAATTCAAAAGTAAAGTTCAATCAAAGTGCGAAATTTTCGTGAAGACAGTATAATCAGGACTCTATTTTCTAACTTTTAAAGTACGAATGCATACTAACCGTGATGGATATCCTCTTATTCTTTTTCTTGACTGACGTTAATCAACTCAAAATGGACGCCACTTGTGCAAGGTCTGCAGACGGGGACATCTCGTATCATGATGTTATTCGCGATAAAACAAGTCGCGATATTTATCCAACAAATAAATCGAAAAAATAATAAATTTAAATGAATAAAACACTTCATTAGATTCAAATTTTAAAAATTATACGTTTATATTGTGTTACGTTCAACAATCACAACGTTTTACAGTTACTTTGTCATCAAATAAGTAATGAACAATACACACATTAGCGCGAAGAAGACGACAAGTCGACTTGACTCTAAAAAGATACACCAAAAAAATTAATACGCGCCGGAACACCGCTAAAACATTCGATGTAAAATAAAGATCTATACATTGTTTACAGTTAGCAAAAGTATCTTGATTTAATTGGCTAAATATCGTGATTTTAAAAACTCTAGGAAAATTTATTCTACTTTCTCATGTAATGAAATATTCGTTCATTTATACATACGCAGTTTCCCGGGCATACAAAGAGACGTTGTACTTGTAGATGAACTTTGTAGTAATGAGGTCATGGGTCCAAAGATATGCATTAAAGAACAAACACCTTTTCTTAGGGAAGTGCATGTAAGTAAAAATTACAACCCGTCAAAATTTCTATACTAGATATACATAAACATTGGCTTTGGTGAACTTTACGACAGAAAACTGAGGCTAAAAATACGTGGGAATCGTGTTTCAGACTGCATCTAATATGATCTATACATAATTTGGGCGTAGCGATGTCACGCTTTTGTGGTCACGTGATCCATGCGATCGCTATAGGCGCGAAACTCGCCTAAAAATCAAAGCACTAAAGGTACTGAGTGCGAATAGCCAGAATAATATCACTTACAATGTATGACAAAATATTGTGTTTTCAAAGTTATATTTGTTCCTGAACACCTTCGTAGGCCAGTTTATGGAAGTATAAAGACAGAACTAAAATGCAAATGCATAATGTTGTCGTAATGAATTGAAAGATGATGTCTGACAGTGAACATGAAAATTAAATAATACCCTTCCCCCCCCCCTAAAAAATACAAATGAGTTACAATCCCATATGACTATCGATTGATGATTCCATATACAAGGAAAGAAGACGAATCTTATATTCTAATTTGATCCCCACTCTCTCTTTAACCTTTCATGTTCAATGTTAGGTGTGCGCTAAGAATTTGAAGGAAAATTCACTTCTTTTTTAGTATATAAAAACATGATACATCCTAAATGGGAATGTTTTGATCTTTTATTTTTCACAAGTGTTAATATCATATTTCATGATGGAAGTTCCTAATTTTTCCGTCGTTTTTGTGAAGAGGGGCAAAATAAGCCTACTTGAAGTTAGTTTTACGTTTCAATGATTCAACTTAATATCTTTATCGATAGCACCGTTTCATTTATATATTGTCCACTAAAACAGATAATCACCTGGTAATGGAAAGGGGTTTCCAACACACTGTGTTCATCTCAGTACATACAGATGCAATTTTTCATTAGGTCATGCATGTACATAACACAACAGCTCGATTCATATAGATATAATTCATTGATTCAGACAGTGATCAGACTTTATAGGGATCATGACGCTGACGCTGTCCCAAGGTACATGTAAACAGAGTAACATCGTTTATACATACTCAGTAGACGGGGCTCCCATGAGTGAAGAAATCAGGCAATCGCTATGTGCTATTCGCACAATAAGTCACCCAGTCCTCCTGCCCCTAAAAAATCCCCTCTAAGCCTGGTTTCACCTCTTCTTCTCTTCCGATTTTCCTCTGATAGACGACATTTTGTCATGCACACAGAGGTGAAACCAGGCCAAGAGGAGATTTTTTAGGGGCAGGAGGACTGGGTGATTTATCTTTTGGTTGAAGAGACTTGAATTTGTCAAAAAAAAAAGGACAACTTGCCGAATTTTTTCGCACCGAAATTCTCAAGTTTTGCCTATGCGTAGCAGTCAGACCGAAGACGAAAAAACAGATAACACCGTCGTAGGTCTGCAAGTCGGACTAAATGATAATTTACATGTAGATATATGGTATCATGTTTTTAAATATCATTCCTATAAACTATGAATTATAGTTTATCAAAATTCAATTTTACAAAGATTCCTCAAAAAGTGTGTATCAATCTCTTTCTGCACATGGCCCAACATAAAATTCTTATTCATGATATTTGTTCGCATAATGATAAAAAAAATTGAGATGCTTTCCTGTTGCAAATTATTTTTTGAAAACTTGAGTGTTCAAGAACACAAATACATGTATCAGTATTGCCTGATGTAATGATTGATCCTCATATATGTATGAATAAAGGACAAAGCAATCCTATTACAGCAAAGCAATGGATTCCAAGTAATTTACAGATTCAAAATATAGAATACATACCGGATCAAGTCCAAAGGGATATGGTCCAGTTTCATTATTGTATGTTTCATATGGATTCAGCTGTAGATTTTTGGATCCTTTCAACGTCTCATTGCTGAAAATAGATAGACATATGATCATACTTGCCATAATTTTTCTGAGTTTTGTCATTGCAAAGAGGGACAAAAAGAGGGACAAATCATCAAAATGCGGGACAAATATAACGCCAATGAGGGACATAAAGAGGGACACTTTTAGGAGGTTGAACTTCAGATATTGCAATCCAAAATTGCACTAGATTATTGCCCTCTGCGTACGAAAGAACGTCAGAGTAAAAAATAAATCTTATTAACGCGTGCCGTATACGTAGATGGCTCCTGGTCGGATGCATTTCTAAAAGTGCATGGCGCTTCAGTGAACTTGTCTACCCTATTTAAGTTTTCTCTGTGAAAATTCTAAAAGTCTTTTACTCCATTCTTCACGTTTTATATTCACAACTTTCTGAACATAAGTATTAGACATCTGCGCTGTTGCCTGCGTTGACGTCGGCGATTTAAATGAAATACACAATTGATAACTTAACGACTCGGGTATTAAAAACGGCACTTAGCAAACGTACTTTGATTGAAACTGAGAGTTTTTTGACATGATAATAATAAAGAGCGCATATTATAGTTACTTTAGAGCGTTCCGTGGTTGCCGTTTTTTCTTTTTTTTTTTTTTTAAATCTTGTTCACATGTTGTCATCACGTTGTTTCTTCTCATAAAAATAAATTCATATCTTGGCTTACATAAATGGTATCACTCGAACATTGTATAACCATTGCTATTGCTTTATTTATTTCATTGATCAAATTCTTTTGCGAGCTAAAAAAATACCAACAAGAGAAAGGCTGCATGAATGTATTTAGCGACGTTTGTGGGACAGCCGACCTTTAATCAACCTATTACTATCAAAACATAGGTCGATTATCGGCTGATTACTGTATATGGGTATATAGCGTAGATAATTGGAAACGTTTAAATAAACAATGAAAGTTTAAGAAAAGACGGAACGACTGAAATCGACAAAGAATAATCAATATTACCATGATTACGCCGATTTTTTTTTTTTTATGAAACGTCCAAAAATCGGGATTTCCTGTGTCCCGGCCGGGACAGATATTTTCGGTCGAAAATGCGGGACATTTTTTGTCCCGGCCGGGACAATGGCAAGTATGTATGATTATCTGTAAATCTGAAAGGGAGGATCAATGTCTTCAAGATATTATGAAAAGTATACTAACATATCAGAAAAACCAGAAGTCTCTGACGAGACTGTAGCTCTCCTGGTTGTTTTTTCTAAAACATCAATTTCCTTTCTTTTTTTTTTTAAACCAAGACCATAGGGAGCAGGCGCTATAACAAATTATAAGTAGCATGACAAAACTACATATCCATTATACTGCAACTATAATAGCACTCATATAATTCATAATATCCGAGATAAAGTATTTCTAAAAAGAATGTCACACCCATTTTCCAAGATCCTAGGGGCCAAGGACTGCTAGCTCAAATGAGCTACCAATGACACATCAAGACTTGGATAAAGAATTAACTCCCCATCATAAATAGCTTTAAACGAGAAGAGAGCACAACTATATAGGAAAAATTACCACACCCATTTTCAAAGACCCTAGGGGTATAAGGCTAAAACAAAATATCAGGTGCACATCTATGCCACAGACCAATCATTGCAAAAAGAATTAATTCTACATCATTTATAGTGTCAGAGGAGTTGCAAGCACAAGATTACATTTACTTATATAGGAAAAATGACCACACCCATTTCTGAGACCCTAAGGGTCAGAGGCTAAAACATAATCAAAGCACTGAAGGTACTGAAAGCGAATAGCTTAAATATCACTATATGTATCATTTATTATGTATGTAATCAACCTTTCCTTCGTAGACAAGTTTATGAAAACTGAAATGCAAATCCATAAAGATTTCATTAGAATTAAAAGAACACAGTTCTCGAACTTGCATTTTCCAAAGAGTCAATACTTCTAGTGGCCGACCCAGAGGGTTGACTAATGGAATAGGGCAGGTGAGTCAAGTTGAAGGGGAAGTGGGTTTTTGAGCAATCTGAGACCGTCTTTAACAAATACTAGTATCTTCCGTTAAATTATACTCCTTGAATTTTCCAAAGATCAAATGAATAAATAAATTGCCTTTCATTGGAAAAGGCTGTTAATACATAACTGGATAATTAAATGAGTTTACCCGATTAGATCGAGGCTGCCATGGAGCCCTATGCAGAACTATATCCAGTGGCGGATCCAGCGCCCCCTTTGCCGGGGGGTCAAAGGGCGAATTTTGCCGATTTTTACTGAAAATGGGCAAAAATGTAGGGTTTTTTGGAAAATTTTGGGCCAGTGCCGGGGCGGACGCCCCCTCCGCACCCCCCCCCCCCTCTGAATCCACCACTGATATCAGCGGCTGCCATGGACCCGGGGCCGACTCACCCCTAGGCAGATCATGAAGACATAGAGAGGGAGATTATATATACCAGCAGTGTAATGAGTTCAATTTCTAAAAAGATTAAAATGCATTCAAGGCCTATATTTTTAAGGATTCCGACTATTCCGTCGGAATCCTTTCTGTTATTGCAATGTCTTTTCTTTATTAAGGATTCCGACTATTCCGTCGGAATCCTTTCTGTTATTGCAATGTCTTTTCTTTATTAAGGATTCCGACTATTCCGTCGGAATCCTTTCTGTTATTGCAATGTCTTTTCTTTATTCTTATTATTATTCTTATTATTATTATTATTATTTTTATTCTTACCCCCTCATCATTTCCAGACACTTTATTCAAAGGTCTTTTAACACAGAGAAAAAAGGATGGTATCATTAGAAAGAGCTTACCAAGATCTTCTTTAACTATTTTTTGTTTGTCGATAAGCTCACCAATGCCCCCGCTAGAGGCCATCAAAGGTCAAATATTTAAACTCTTATAACTTCTAAATTAACCGTACGATTTCAAAGAAACTTGTTTTATATTGTTCTTCGGAAAATTTGCAAACTTTTGTACACTGACATGCTCGATAAAATATTTACGGTTTTCGCTCTATTCCAAGTTGCAAATGGTACTTTAAATTGGCACAGTGCCAATTTCTACAGTTTTTGAGATTTTGACTTGAAACTCATATGGTAGATTACTTTTGGGTAGGCATTTAATGTTGACCTAGTTTCAAGGTCAAATTCCCAATCTCAAGGTCACATCAAACTTTTGCCTATAGAACAAAGAGTGTTTGACCCTCAGAGTTGAAACTTATATTATAGATTTATTTTGGGTAGTCATTTAATGTTGACCTAGTTTCAAGGTCAAATTTTCATTTTCTAGGTCACAACAAACTTTTGATCATAAACCGAAGTTAATGACCCTTGGAGTTCATACATACATACATGCATACATACATACATACATACATACATACATACATACATACATACATACATACATACATACATACATACATAGCCCTTTCACCTTGACCCAAGGCTATCTTCTTTATTTCAAAGTCACAACAAATCTTTTAGGATCAAACATTTACCTTTCATCATATAAGGATGGAAATTGATGAAAATAATCTGTACTTTATAGACTTTTTTACTTGACCTTGGTTCAAGGTTAAATTTTCATGCTCAAGGTCACAAAACGTTTTTGCCTATAGAACAAACTGTTTTCTAGCCTAGGTGTTCAAACTTCACACAAATCTCTCATAAAGATCTGTAATATTTGTCATTTGTCTGAGATCAAGTTTTTACTTTCAAGGTCAGAAGAAATTTGTGTTTTTTCCCCTGCAGTATGTGACTTTTTGGTCGAGGTCAAATTGTCATTTTTAAGGTAAATACAAACTTTACCAATAAAACATGGGCATATTTCTGTTATTGGTTACTTTTTACCGTAAATATATCAGAGGTCCCCTAACATACTGTGTGCTTCGAGAAAAGAAATTAAAAGGATTTCATCACATCTTTAAAAATATTGTCATATCAACATAATAAGGGTCAATCCACTGTACCCATACATATTAACAAGTTTTATAATATACAAAAAAAAATGTAATATTCTTTTATCACAGCTTTGAAAATATTGACACATCACCATAAAAAGGGTAAATTCACTGTACTCATACACTACCGGCATCGCGTGTTTTTACCCTGTCAAATCATCCCCGCAATCTTTTTTGACCCAGGGTTTTAAATCCCCGCGGTCATGGATTAACAATGGAGTTGACTCAACGCGGACATCGATCCTGGCAATTCACCGCAATGATCGCCGGGATACGCGGTGGCGATCGCCGCAGTTCTCAGCGGCAATTAATAACTTGTTATTTACCTGTAACAGTACTATAACCATTCTTTTATATTTTACTTATTCTTTTAAAATTTACGTCCTTTATTTTGACGTATTGTTATCATTGGTGACATAAAAATGTCCTTTAAAAGCGTTACGTTGTACATACGAAAAGAGAACCGTGTGACTGAATGATAGAACTAGTTATAATGTCCAGCTGTGTTTATCTAAGGATTAGAGAACAATGGGCAGTCTACGGGAGCGGTACGGTCAAGCAAAAATGGGTTTAAAGTCTCCGTCTTTCGACTTTGAGAGATACATCGACTGGAGCCGAGGCTTTACGACATTTTTTTGTATATCTTTACTGTTCAAGTCCAAAGCACTGCAGACCTTTTTTTTTTTTGTAGATTCTTCCGTTTGAGATTACTAGTTAGCGGTGTTTTATGTTCGCTAGTTCGTATGTTAAAATGTTGAAAAGCGTCTATCTCCCAATTAGTCAAATATAGCCTTATTTAGTAATTTATTGTTTATTTGGTTGTTTTGTTTGCGCAAGTGAGGCGATGTATAGTAAAACGTTATCCAAACAAACCAATTACAAATGTATATATATATACGAAATTACGAAGGTGGTAATTAGGTGTGAAACGATTTCAATAGATAATTCACAACGTCCTGCAAAGTTTACAATTATAGAAGATTTTTTATAGATAACATGTATCTAGAAGTTAAACTCCCATTCCACAATGCATATATATCTTTTCATAGAAAAAAAGCTCCGTTTTTATGCGCCAGGGACGCAGGAGTCAGAGGTAGATTAATCACCAGCGGCCGTCCGGGAGAAGGGGGGGGGGGGTAATTTTCCTATAAAATGGTAGAATAAATTTTCTAGCCTGTCCGTTTATTGATTTTATACATACTATTTTCATCTTTAAAAGCATTTTGCGCTGTAATGCAACCCCCCCCCCCTCTGTCCATGCTAAGTGTGAAATCGCGACTCCCCCCACCCCTTCACGATTCAAAAAGGCGTGAAGCCAAAATTACTAATTAGATCATAAGATTAATACAGGGGTAGACGATGTTTGTGTGGATCGAAATAATCTGGGTGTCTTCTTGTCTCTTCGACTTCCGTAAAAAATATATGTAAACACTATTTTATTTCTTTCTCAAGAAAAAAAAAGAACTATATCGTACGTAAACATTATATACAGGAAACCTTATTAAACTTTGAGCGTAATTTTATTTTCTTTCTGTCACAAATGCCTAATTAAATCTCAATTTCATGCAGATAAGGAACATGCAAAGTTTAAATTCAATTCTTCGCAAAAAATCCAGGTGAATACTATGTAAAATTTATCAATTATCTACGGCTTAGTCATGTTGGTACAATGTTTGCTTATTATTTTCTTACTTGAAGTAAATAATTATTATGAAATTGCATACATTCTGGAAAAGTCGCTAACGTCGATATTTCCATGTACATGTGACCACAAAAACCCTCCTTAGTTCTGCTTGAGTGACGACGTGTCGCGTGTACGTAGCTGTCAATATTGATTAGGGAAGGGTTATATATGGGCGTGCCTATATGTCTGGTCTTACAAGGTGTGAAGACATCGCCTCTTCCCGTACAGGGGATGATTGTTATACAGGTAGAAGCGCAGGGTAACTGAAAAGGTGTGAACAACTTGTGAGGCATCGTTTGTTGATTTAGTTTTGGTTTGGCGTTCACCGGTTAACTTTTGGAATTCAGTGCGAAAAAAAAGGGGGGGGGTTATTGTATTACATCTGTTTTATTATTAGGCTATCCTCATATTTTTTTTTTTTTTTTTTTTTTTTTTTTGCTTTTTTTTTGTATGCCGGTCTTCTTTTTTTTTTTTTTAATTACTTTATTTACATGATTCATCTTTGTCTGGATACACGTTCTTCATCAATCGATGTCTTTTTTTTTTTTTTGCGAACTTGTTTGACCAGAACAAGGAGCACGCACTTTTTGTGTCGCCTGCGAAGCACAGCGACACTTAGGGATCACTTTGTCCGTTGTCCGTCCGTCCGTCCGTCCGTCAGTCAGTCCGTCTGTCTGTCTGTCACACTTTGGGTGTCACAGCCCATAACTTTTGATTGGTAAGTGATAGGGCTTTGATATTTCACATGTGTATTCCTTGTGACAAGACCTTCTTACACATACCATAATTTTTGACCTAGTGACCTTGACCTAGATATTTGACCTACTTTTCAAAAAAATTAAGAATGGATATATCTTTTGATTGGTAAGTGTTAGGACTTTGATATTTCACATGTGCAATCCTTGTGGCAAGACCTTTCTACACATACCATAATTTTTGACCTTGTGACCTTGACCTAGATATTTGACCTACTTTTGAAAAAAAGATAAGATTCGCTATATCTTTTGATTGGTAAGTGATAGGGCTTTGATATTTCACATGTGTATTCCATGTGACAAGACCTTCCTACACATACCATAATTTTTGACCTATTGACCTTGACCTACATATTTGACCTACTTTTCCAAAAAATTAAGAATGGATATATCTTTTGATTGGTAAGTGATAGGGCTTTGGTATTTCACATGTGTATTCCTTGTGACAAGACCTTTCTACACAGACCTTAATATTTGACCTTCTGACCTTGATTTAGATATTTGACCTACTTTTCAAGAAAAGTAATATTGGCTATATCTTTTGATTGGTAGGTGATAGGGCTTTGATATTTCACATGTATTTTTCTTGTAACAATGCCATTCTACACATACCATAATTTTTTACCTTTTGACCTTTACCTAGCTATTTGACCTTCTTTTTTAAGGTTGTATATATCTTTTAACTGGTAGGTGATAGGTCTTAAATATTTCTTATGATGACACCTTTTTGTTACCAATTTTTACGTAGTGACCTTGACCTAGATGATTGACACTCATTTCTGAAAATTTGAGAATGACCATGATAAAATGAGATAAGATGAAATGATAATTTGTAATTAAGAGGTCTGATATTTCAAATGAATTTCATTTGACAAGACTTTTCTACTAATACCAATAATTTTGTTCCACTTTCTAGAATAATAATCAAACTGCTTCGCAGGCGACACAAGCATTCCTTGGATTGCTATTTTTTCTTTTCTTTCCTTTTTTTTTTTAAATTGCATTATCGTATGGTCTTCAATTGGTTTTCTCTGAAAGTCCAATCATCGTGAATTGAATTATTTCTAAGGAGCGATACTTTTACAATCAATGGGCAGATCTAACTCACGGTGGGGGGGGGGGGGCTATGAAAATCAGCTTTACTATAATGGCAAATTCCAGGAGGTGGGGACTGGATCATGACCTCCTATCTCTAGATCCACGTGTTGACATACTATTCAAAGCTATACCCGTTTAAAGACGGGTGCTTATAAATAATTGAAAAAAGAAAGGGGGGGAGGGGGAGTGATTCAGATTCAGATTCTTTATTCACTATAAGCCGTTAATGCAATCGCATTTGACAGGTTGGGTCTTCCATCTGGTTCAGGTCTGGCAGTGGGGATTACTAATTGACGTGTTTTCACACCTTATCGGCTGACTGCGCAGGGCGTATCATCTACCTTCAATCGCCGTTTGATTTACCGTTTTGGAAATCTGAAGGGGGGGGGGGAGGTGGAATGCGACTTTGTAAAAAAATAAAAAAAAAAAAGAATTGTGACTTTGTAAAAAAAAAAATAATAATATCGAGAAATAAATCTTACCAGCCCGAAGTGCTGGCGTAAAATTATGTAATTTATTTTAATTTGCAGCGACTGAAGAAAATATGTTATTGCAGAAATATTAGATGCCGCAAATGCATGTTCACGTAGCTCCCTCTTGCTATTTCTAAAATTTTACAGTAAAAAGCCAGGGGAAAGGGAGGGTTATATAATTCCAAACTCCCCGGTCGAGCTCCCTTGTACATATCTATATGTCGATATCACAACTCACTTACAAATTTGATTACTTCAACTTGTACCCATTGACTGACCACTTAAAATGACATGATAATTTTACGGACGAACGCATACACAAGTACCTTTACGTAGATAAGAAACTTAAGTGGACGTTGGACATTTAAATCTCAGACGCAGAACGAGGATAAAAAAGAATGTCGGAGAAAAATCAATATTGCATCATAATAGAAAAGGACCATTATGGTGAGCGGATCCACACTATTACGTCCCCGGGGTCAGACGAGTACCCATGACAGCGTAGAGATCGCCGCTCTAATGGCTTTGTTTGTCCAGCAATATACCTGTCACCTGTATAAGCACTAATTAATTTGTTTGGAAATTTGATTGTCTGGTCTCTACAAACGGAGTTATGCGTAACGTGATACACAACTCGGGATTTTGCATTTCATCTGGAGTAATCTTTCATAAAGCATTTATTTTATCAACGCTAGTTTAATATGTTTTTAATAATAAGAAGTGAACAAGGACCGACGATTCATTGCATCTTTCACATGCCTATTATAAGTACCCGTGTAAAGAGCCTACAGACATAATTTGATCATGCTTCAATTTTAATGTGAATAGATTCCGCTTCATCTGGACTTGACGCCACGCCAGAAGATGTAAATATTCATTATTTTGACCTGCTTATCCGATATAAAAAAGAGTCGGGATGAAAATAAGGTAGATCCACAGGAGCTCGATGCCAACAACCCTCAATGACACCCGCCCCTTCACGTCTCTCTATAGTCAATATATATAAGGAAAGTAGAGGCGGATATTCTTGTGGATCGTTGGCGTCGAGTCAGGTTATCCGAAACATTTTTAGGCTCAATTTACAAAATGTACTTATGTTTCATGTCCTAATGTTTAAATCATCATTTTATTTATACATGTCATGCTTAAAAACAAGTTTCTATTCATCCGTAAGAAATAGCACCTGGTCAGGTAACACCTGGACAGGTAATTGTCAGCGCGGCAATCAACCGCAACGCCACCGCAACTCCCGGCGATCTTGGCACCGCGATGAAGTGATTTGCGGGGGTCAGCGGCGATGCTGAGGTGGAATTCCACCTTAAATAAGCCAGCCGCGATAGGTGGGCTCAGTAAAAAAACGCTTTGCCGTATGTGTACATATTTACAAGTTTTATATTATAAATCAATTTGTTTGATTTTAGGATTTTTTTTTTTTTTTGGTAAATGTTGGACTCATCGCTAAAAGAGATCTGAGGATTTAATCACCCCTATAAATAGGAAATTACACATTCATAGAACGTCGCCTTGCACTGAATAAAAGGAGACTATATTATGTATCTAGACTCTGTTGCATCTTCATGAAAATAAAAATATTTAAATATCAGAATACAAGGGCAGATCTGGATTTTTTCAGGTGATCCAGTACGTCGGGTAGGTGACCAGCCTATGCTTTTGAAAGGAAAAAAAAATGCTTAAAACGGTGACCCCCCCCCCCCCCAGAATATCAACCTGGTCAGCTGTGTTATTTAGGAAAACCCCATACCTTTCTATAGACAAAACCATACTATAAATAGATATTACGGTCTTCAATTATGCAGTCTCCGCCTTTCATTATTTCATTCTATTGTTTCTCGTTGTGAAATAAACCTGTATATGTATTTGATTCACATCTTACAAATCACACATCTTTGTATGATTGGCATCGAGACGGGACGACAGTCGAAGAATCTGCTGTAAACTTTCGCATAATTCGTTTACACAACTGAAAAAAAGTGTAGAGAAAAGATACAGACAAGAAGAAGGAGAAATTAGAATTTATAGGTAAGTCTGATTATCTTTTTCCTTTTTACACAGGAATTTAGAATATATCAACATTAGCTGTCTGCAATTCAAAATTATTTTCTCGCAAAGTAGCTAATAATACCTTCTTATGATACACAAGTCATCCGAGGTAAAATGTTTTAAAAAACGAAAACAGGTACAGTATACATGAAAATAGCCAATTTGCCAAACTTTGCCAATTCCTTGTGAATCTAGCAATGACCGTTTTATTACGTTGCTTTCAGGGGCGGATACAGATTTAAGTTTAGAGGGGCGTGAAAATATCAAAAAGGAAAAAGGGTCCGTGTGCCACCTAGCCCCCTCCTTCCCTCAGTCCAGGTTGAAGTCCTCCCCCTACGGAAAATCGTTTTTATAGAAGCTTAATGATAGAGAATGTATATGGCAAGCGAAGCGAGCTAGCATTTTTTTCTTTCTTTCTTTCTTTTTTTTTTTTTCGAGGAGGGGGGGGGGGGGGTTACTCACCACAAATCCAATTCCTTTGCTGTAAGGGTATGTTGAGTTTCATATAACATAATATATAAAAAAAAGACCGGTCAAACATTATTTCAAGTGATTTTGAGGTGTGGAAGAGGTTAATTATACTGAAAACTTCATAATACTGGCTATTGGTCATGCCTTGCTTTAGAGTTGTAAAACAAAAGTGAAATGTAAATCTTATTCAAGCGCGGATCCAGAGGGGGGTGGGGGTCCGGACACCCCCCCCCCCTGGATTTTTCGAAGCATAGCTAATTTTTTCATTTATATACATATTTCATAGGATTAAGTCCCAATTCCCCTTTTGTTGTCGGAATATTTGAAAAATATATAATGAATTTTTCATTGTGATAATATTTTGACGTCAGCATTTCAAAAATTTTCTCTGGCTCGCTTCCGCACGCCAGAATTTATTACATGTATACATGTACATTATTTTCAAATGATGCTGCGCTTTCCTATATACAACATATATACATTACACCTATGTCACTAAACATGGGTACTAAGAAATTGAAAAGAAACTGAAAAAGACACGAATAATAGATTTTATTCCAATCCTCGGAAAAAAAATTCGCTGGCTCGCTATCGCTCGCCATTTGCTGTATTTACATGTTAGAACTGACAATCAGTAATCAAGTACTCTGATGTGAAAATTCAAGATTTTAAGCTTTTTGCTCGCCATATGCATTTTCTCCCCAGTTACCTGTTTTATTTAAAATTAGAAACAGAACTGACATATGATTTTTTTTATTGCTTTTTTTTTTTTTTTTTTTTGCTCTTCAAAAATGTCGGAGTTAAGGACCCCCCTGAAAAAATTCCTGGATCCGCCCATGTTATTTAATCAAAATTGACTCTAAACTGCCAATAACCCGAGTCTACACATAGACGTTTAAGCCCCCCAAAACCTAACTTTGACGATTTCAGGGGGATGCGCCCCCACGCCCCCTCTAAATCCGCCAATGGCTTTTACTTCGGCCCGTGCAAGTTGCACATATTTTCTTCTGATAACGGACGTACATGTATGTGATTTTTCTATATATACAAATACAAATTAATTTATTCCAAATAATACAGAACGATCATGATTGGATACATTCACAATAACAATACACAGATATTACAAATGAAGAAAAATGCATAGATATAATACTGTCAGTAATACGATACACACCAAGAAAAATGTTGATTATACACATGTGCTCAGTAATTATGCTAATTTGCTTCGACCACCATCTACAGTCGGATCTCACCCCCAAATGTGTACGTAAAATGAGAGAGAGAGAGAGAGAGAGAAACCTCTATGTGTCTTTGAATAAAACAGAGAAAGAGAGAGTTTTACACAGATTTTTAGATTAAATAGTGATTTAGAATAGAGGTAAATGGGTAGGGATTACAAAAATATACATTTTGAACTCAGAGCTCGATAAGAAATAACTCATAGGTATTAACAAGAGACTTCAGGACAGGCTCTAGCTTTAGATGCAAAAGCGATGTATTAAATATCATCGCTTTGGTGAAAACGGTAATGTTCACGGGAAGGTGAGCGCAGACATGTATGCGCGCAAATTATTTGCTATAAGAAAAATATTATACATCCCATTTGTTTCAAGACGACTCTCTTGTGGTCTAAGTATAACCTAGGCATGGATAATTTTACCTGTTAATGTCTTAAAACTTGTTAATCCATGTACATTTGTTTTAGACCCAGTTCTAAACATAAATGACTGCCATTTTACCGGATGTACAATATCTAGTCAATTCGACCTAAGCATACTTCAATGGGAAAGCACCTCTCTTTTGTAGGAGCACTCACCCCAAGGGATCAAGGTCGAAACAAGGCAACGTATACAAATCATTCATTTAACTGTTCCAAGTTCTTTCTTTTTCATTTTCAGGTTTATAATGCCAGTACATGCGATATATATGATCCCATAGGGTGAAAGCACCAACAAAGGAGAGGTTTATACAGATTGAAATGTGCAACGGTCGAATTGATCGGATCTTGCACATCCGGAAAAATGGCAGACATTTCTGTTTAGAACTGAGACAAAAACAAATGTTCGTGGATTTACAAGTTTTAAAACAGTAACAGTTAAAATTATCCATGCCTAGGTAAAGTTTAGTAAATTGATGAGCTGATTTGAAGAATGCAGGGCACAATATTCCTAAAAAAATAAACTTCCAACCAAACGAACCTGTTGCACTAACGCTCTGTATATTACATACAGTAGCGTATATCTAGCGCTAGACAGGCTCCTATTAATCACAGGGAAATAATTTCGATTTCTATGAAAAAAAAAAAAAACATTTAATTTCTTTAAAGTATCAAATGTGTTCTGAAATCTGAGAGTTACAAACCAAAGATATATAGACAGAATTTTCCAGAACAAAAGAATATATATATTCTGAAACATTACTTTGACACGAGAGGAGATCGAGAGCTTCAAGTTTTTTTTTTTTTGGTTTTCTATCATTTTTTGTTTGTTTGTTTTAGCTTCTTTTTTTTTTTTTTTTTGTTTG
Source organism: Pinctada imbricata (assembly GCA_033119305.1). Classification (NCBI taxonomy): domain Eukaryota; kingdom Metazoa; phylum Mollusca; class Bivalvia; order Pterioida; family Pteriidae; genus Pinctada; species Pinctada imbricata. The sequence continues at coordinate 44,211,617 of VSWD01000010.1, forward strand.
TTTGTTTATTTCCCTGTTTTTTTTTTTCCTGTATTCGATATATCCTACATGTGTATTTGATTTAACAGTTCCCAGCGAAGAAAATGACTGACGAATGGAATGGAAAGGCGAACTTTCTTATCATCAGGCCGATAACATGCCAAACTTATTGCAATTTTTAAGATACAGAAATAGAAAAGTGCGAAATGATTTAAATGTTGAAAATACTAGGTTAGTTAGTTTAAACATGTCTAAAAAAAATTGGAATGAAAAAAAAACAACTAAATAGTGCTTACAATCGGGCTGTTCGTAATCCTACTTTTCCTATGCCTATATCTCGGGCCAAAGCAACATGCATAATGCAAAAAAAAAAAGAAGAAGAAAAAAAAAAAAAACAAACAAACAAACAAAAATATCCTACCTTATCATGAACATATAAACATAACATGTATCTCTTTATTCGAATATCAGTGGCGATGAAATTTAAAAAATGTCACGTGAACATTTGAAATACTGTATTTCTAATCAAATCTTTTAATACTTGTGTCTTTCACATTGATAAAATGTAGAGGGATTAGGCCGGGTCTGAAAATAAAACCGGGAATAGATCTGTCTATTTACCCCCTAATATCTATGATCTAATTGTATTTTTAACATCCCCTTTTAATTTTATTGTAGTAGTGTACAAAACACTACATAGTAAATGGGACAATAATTATCATAATTTCCATATATTTATATAGAATATTTTCGGGTCGTTTTTAGCCCTAAATCTCAAACCGTATTTCTTCCGCATGACGGTACATATGCATACAAAAGATAATCATTATTGAAAGATAATGTATTTGAAGACTTTTTGTATGTTTTACTTTTCGATGAAATACTCCCAAGATTTCTAAAATGAAGGTCCAAAGAGGTAGGGGGTGCTCGGATAATAAAACTGAAAATATAGACCAAAAACGTAGAAATTTTAGAATAGTTTGTCTAAAGTGGATAAATATTAACTATAAAAGATATAAAATATATCTACATTGTAAATCAGAAATACGTTTCGAAAGTCCTATCTCCTAATTGGTAAATAATGAAATCCGGAACTCAAAATATGGTCTTATTTTGTATGTAATGGCTATAATACAAACCTTTTAGCGCGAAATACACATTAGCGGAAAAGAAAGGAGGGGATCTCCAACAACACAAGGTTGCAGCACCCACAGCAAAATCCACATCGCTCCTGCTTATTTCGTTTCTAATTTTGTACATTTCATTCGATCGTACTTAGAAAATATTTTTTCAATGGATTAAGGATGAAAAATAGTAAAATTTTTCATATTTAATGATCTTAAAGATCGATCCTTGAACAAATGCACCCCTTCCTTTTGTTGGTTTTTCGTCTCTGGGTTAGTGTCCCCCCCCCGGAGATATACAACCCCACTTTTCCAGAAATTATGCATCATGGAAATACACCTCCAGTTTAAGTGGCGTTCTGTATCTCCGGGGGGAACAATGCTAAAAAAACTTTTCCGTTTTCTATTGATTTCTATGGGGAAAAGACAAGTTTTGACCCAAATATTAGCAATATTTTGCAGAACAGATATAAAATAACTCCAGATTTTGATGGGATACCGTATATGTATTAATTTAACGAACAATTTTTCGTAAAATTTCCTTTTTGAAAATTCCACTTTTTAGGGCAGATTTTACGTAATATCTTGTAAATCAGCTCCTTTTTCACTGTTTATCTATGCTTCATAGTATTATCAGAAATGATGTTTGTTTCACTCATGACGATTTCACTACACATATGGTCAGCAGCAAGACCGGCTACTTTCCGCTGAAGGTGTAAATGGACACTAAATCTTCAAAATACGGGGTTTTTACAGAAATTTTTGCAAGTGAATTATGCAGTCGCAAATGGATTCATATTTGTTATATAATGGACTCAAAACATCCTGTGATGTAGAGGCACTTTGATTATCTCGTATGTTGACTACCATTTGTGCCGTATTCTTATCGACTGTATCCTTTGACTACAGAGCGATATATGTTCCTTATCGGCGATACGGAACATATATCGCGTTGTAGTCAAAGGGATACAGTCGATAAGAAACTGCTCCGTATTCGTATACCATACCACCATAAACAAAGTTGAGACGTATACTGGTTTCACCATGTCTGTCTGTCCGTCCGTTTGTATTTAAAACAACGCTACTTAATATTTGGTTTTGAAATCAAAACGAACGTCAAGATAAGATAATGACATAACTTGAGAAATATTCTTCCTAGATCGTTGAAAGTTCATACATAGATTGAACACGAGATAAGAAGGATTAATATTTATTTTGAGATAAAAAAATATCCTTAACTTTAAAACTACATTGATGAAACCTAATACATATGTTGTTACAAGAGAAGTTCATATGGGCGTGGACAGGGGGTGGCTCTCTCCCCCTAACGCCCCCTTACATCTTCCCTCCCTTCTTTTCTTCCTCCCCTCCCTTTCACCCTCCCCCTTCCATCCCCTTTCTCCCCTTCCGTCCCTCCTCCTCCTCCTCCCTTTCACCCTGTCCACCCCCTCAAATAGAGTCAAAGGATCAAGGTCAAGATTAGCATGTACTGTACGAAAATCAAAGATTCTACATTATATCTTGAAGATGTTTGTCGTGCTGTGATGAAACAGAAGATCTCTATCAGTTTTGAAGGTCAATCCTTGCTTGTATGTAAAGCAGCGTTTCCAAATTATTACGAGGGCTAAATGTCGCGAGCCTCGTATCAATGGATTTGAATTTTATGAGACATTTTGCATTATTTTTCTACAGAATCCCCTTCAGTATCTATACATTTTTGCCGACGGTGTTTAAGGGCCTCAATACCACTTTCAAAAAAACTCCTTATCTTGATTGGTCAGAAAGCCATCCACTGCAAGTATGACGCCATCTTCGCACTGAAAGTGGGTGCTACAAATAGCTGCTTTCAGTTTTGGGAATAGATGAAAGTCTGATGGAGCAAGATCAGTTGAATAAGGCGAACGCTAAATCAAATTAAAGCTACAATCATGAATGACAGCCATGGCAGTGACAGACGTGTGAACAGGAGCATTGTCCTGATTGGACAACACACCTTTAACTAGTGAGCTTTCCGCGATGCTTCCCGTAACAGTGTCAGAAGTGAAGCATAATGTTTGTCCTTTTTGGATATAAATTATCGGCAAAATACTTCTGCATCCCAGAAAAACGAGGCTCAAAACACATCAATTAGCCCTCGTAAAAATATCGAGAAATATTTTCAAAGAAAGATGAAATTGAAAAAAAAAAAAAATTCAGAAAAAAACCAGATGTATTCCCCTCCCTATAAGTTACTTTGACCTTAGGCCAAGATGATGTGAAACCTTTGAGTCATGGGCAACATCATACTAAAACATGAAAGTGATTCATTATATTGTTTGAGGTAAAGCCCAAACATCAATAGCATTTACAATTTCATTAAAAATGTAATACTTTGACCTTAGTCATATGACCTTGGATCAAGGTGGTGTGAAACCTTTGGGTCATCAGCACCATCATACTAAAATATGAAGTGATCCGATCACCGTTCAAAAGATTAAGCCTGGACATAATATACGTAACAAATACAATTTCATTAAAAATATACTACCGGTAATTGACCTTCACCTTGGTCACATGACCTTGAGTCAACGTGATGTGAAACCTTTAGGTGATAAGCAACAACATACTAAAATATGACAGTGATCTGATAAATAGTTAAAAGAGATACAGCCCAAACGGGATAGCATGTACGATTTCATTAAAATGTACTTAATAACTTTGACCTTGATCAAATGACCATGGGTCAAGATGAAACCTTTTGGTCATGAGCAAATACATACTAAATGTGAAAGCAATCCAGTAAGCATGATAAAGCCTAGACAGGAATGTATGTACAATTTCATTGAAAATGTAGTAAGTGGCCTTGGCCTTTGTCACATGACCTTGGGTTTAGATGATGTGAAGCCTTCGGTTCATATGGAACAACATACAAGAATATGAAAGTGATCAGGTTAACAGTTCAAGAGTTATAGCCCAGACAGAATTGCATGTACAAGTTTAATTAAAAATGTACTAAGTGACCTTGACCTTTGTCACATGACCTTGGGTCAAGGTGATGTGAAACCTTCGGGTCATAAGCAGCTACATGCTAAAATATAAAAGTGATCCAGCAAACAGTTCAGGAGATATAGCCCGTAATGGAATGTATGTACAATTTCATTAAAAATGTACTAAGTGACCTTGACCTTTAGGTCATAAGGAACAATATACTAAAATAAGAAAAGTGATCGGGTAAACGGTTCAAGAGATATAGCCCGGACAGGAATGTATGCATAATTACATTAAATATGCTTTAAGTGACCTTGACCTTAGTCACATGACCTTGGATCAAGGTGATGTGAAACCTTCGGGTCATAAGCAACAACATACTAAAATATGAAAGTGATCGGACAAACGGTTCAAGAGATATAGCATGGACAGGAGTGCATGTAAAATTTCATTAAAATATCCTACGTGACCTTGACCTTTAGGTCATAAGGAACAACATACTAAAATAAGAAAAGTGATCGGGTAAACGGTTCAAGAGATATAGCCCGGACAGGAATGTATGCATAATTACATTAAATATGCTTTAAGTGACCTTGACCTTAGTCACATGACCTTGGATCAAGGTGATGTGAAACCTTCGGGTCATAAGCAGCAACATGCTAAAATATAAAAGTGATCCGGCAAACAGTTCAGGAGATTTAGCCCAAAAAGGAATGTATGTACAAATTCATTAAAAATGTACAAAGTGACCTTGACCTTGTTCCCATGACCTTGGATCAAGGTGATGTGAAATCTTTGGGTCATAAGGAACAACATACAATAAGAAAGTGAACGGGTAAACGATTCAAGAGATATAGCCCGGACAGGAATGCATGCATAATTTTATATAATATGCTTTAAGTGACCTTGACCTTGGTCACATGACCTTGGGTCAAGGTGATGTGAAACCTTCGGGTCATAAGCAACAACATACTAAAATATGAAAGTGATCGGGCAAACGGTTCAAGAGATATAGCATGGACAGGAATGCATGTACAATTTCATTAAAAATATCCTACATGACCTTGACCTTGGTCACTTGACCTTGGGTCAAGGTGATGTGAAAACTTCTGGTCAGATGCAACAACATACTCAAATATGAAAGTGATACGGCAACCGGTTCAAGAGATATAGCTCGGACAGGAATGTATTCATACTTTCATTAAAAATGCACTAAGTGACCTTGACCTTGGGTCAAGGCGATGTGAAACCTTAAGGTCATAATCAACAACATACTAAAATATGTAAGTGATCCGGCAAATGCAGGAATGTATTCACAATTTAATTAAAAATGCACTAAGTGACCTTGACCTTGGTCACATCACCTTGGGTCAAGGTGATGTGAAAGCTTCGGGTCAATAGCAACAACATACTAAAATGTGATCCGGCAAACGGTTCAAGAGATATAGCCCGGACAGGAATGTATTCATAATTTCATTAAAAATGAACTATGTGACCTTGACCTTGGTCACATGACCTTGCTTCAAGGTGATGTTAAATCTTCGGGTCATAAAAAACAACATAGTCAAATATGAAAATGATCGGGCAAACGGTTCAGGAGATAGAGCCCGGACACTATGTGTGACAGACGGACAGAGGGACAGACGGACGACGAAGGCAAAACCAGTATGTCTTCTCGCCGTAGGGATTCAAGGCAACTCTGAATACAAGGAATTTCAAATATGCAGTTTCGAGGAGATCCCACGATTTGCGTAAGACCGGAGAGCATGTGCGGAGTCGTTGCCGTTGTCCATAGAGAAAACTTTAACATGGGCCATATCTTTTGAACTATAAAGGGAAGGGCTTGCGGGAACATTTATTTGAGACTATGACCTTCGGTCTATTGAGTTTTACCTTTGACTTTGACCAACTTTTAAAAAACCCTGAGAATTTATCTTATGAATTGTTAAGTATAGGGCTTTGATAATTCACACCTTGTCACAAAACAATTCATTTGAAACCTTGACCGAGTGTCCTTGAACTTTGACAAAATACTTAACCAGAAGTCTCTGATGAGACTGAAGCTCTCCCTGGTTGATTTGTACATATACACTCAAGAGAATGTATACTATTAGTTATACAGTGTTTTACAGGGGGGATACAGAAATATATTGGGTCGATGAAAAAAGTTGTATTTAGCGAGGCAAAGCCTAATACAATTTTTTTCATCGACCCAATATTATTGTATCTCCCCTGTAAAACACTGTATAACGAATTTATCCCGCTGATGACTTTTGGTTTGTGTATGTTAGATCAACATATTTTAAAGCATTTTGGTGACGTCAAAAGCAGAAAGCATCTTAGTAGAAGCAGGATATTAAAATAATATCCTGATAGTAAAATAATACAACATAATATTTGGTTCTTCTCGACCAATCAGATTGCAAGAAATTTGCCAGAGGCGGGATAAATGTATATATCAAGTTTTTTTTTATGAGAACCAATAACAACATGCCCATGTATATCCATTTATTTCTTATTATTTTTTTTCATCAAAATTCAGAGCAAAATTATTTAAAAAAAAACCCAATTAATCTCTCCCCCCAACATTAAACAAATCGAAACAAACGAAACCAAACGAAACGAAACAGATCGAAACGAAACGAAACAAAACATAAATCTTAAAGAACTTGAGAAAAATTTATGTGAATGCAGAAAAGTATCACGGATGTCAATATCTGGATATATTATTGCCTTCAACCATTATTTCTTGTGGCTGGAGGGTTTTTTAAAGGGTCAACTTTGACGACTAAAACCTTAACATATACGGTACATAGCACAATTGCATTTTAAAGGATTAAAGGAAAGTGAAAGGGATGAATAATCTCGTCATAGCCAGAAAAAAAATATTTATAAGGGAGGAGTCTAGTACAGAGGAAAAGGAACTGTTCCCGTTATATGTATTTGAAAACTTTATCAGAAAATGAGAACAAATACTGGGGGGGGGGGCACATTTCGTTTGATAAAGAATAAAAGATTTTTTCCCTAAAATCTCATTACGGTGTCATTGCGTGGTTTTCTATCCCCTCCCCATTATTCCTCTTAGATACATGAATGGCATTTGACATTGACATTGTCAACTTTGACTCTTTCAAGAAACCCTCTCGGCATTCGTTACAAATGTAGAACTCTTGGATTAAGGCAATATTGCATGCTCATATTGTCTTTAAATATTCGTTCTCGGCGATTTTTTTCTCTTTTTCTCATATTCTTTAAGTTTTATGTTTTGTTTCGTTTCGTGTCGATCTGTTTCGTTTCGTTTTGGTTCGTTTCGTTTCGTTTCGATTTGTTTCGTTTCGATTTGTTTCAGTTTCGCACTTTACATGGACCCGACGACGGGACTCCATGACGGGCCCTGTCCATACCTCTTGAGAGAAGACAGGCCCACGACCACCTGTCATCTCTAAATGTCAGTCGGACTCCTCGGGTGATAACATACATGAACTCGCGGCGCAGAGCACGAATTGTGTAACGGCTGCCCTCTTTTTATATCCATTTACATATTCATCTGTTTTGCCTGGGCCCCTGTGTTTTGCGGTCTTGTTTGTGTGTGGTCATCTGAGAGTGAGGAGGTTGTATTACTCCAAGATTGTACGTTCCTCGAGACCTCTTGATAATCGGAAAAGTGGGAGGGTTGTGCGTAATCCGGGATAGCCACACCTTCTGCTATTTTCGTGGCAGATGGCCGTCCTAATTTGGCACAGGTTGCTCATTGGTCTCGTTGGTTTATGTACAGTCCTTTGAGTTTGATGTTTCTGTGTTGTGCGTTGAAGTTCCTTGTCCCTTTTGCCGTCTCTTCCTGTGCTTGTCTGCTCTGTGTTTTTGCATCGGGGGTTTTGCTGTAGGTGCTGCAGCCTGGTGTTGTGTGAGATCCCCTCCTTTGTCTCACTAATGAGGGTTGTATTGAATCATCAAATGATGCTACTTTTTAAGTTTGAAGTATTTTCATTAAATTTAGAATTGTTTTGTTTTTGTAGAAATGCCAAGAAACGCAAATCAAAGGAGTAAAGTCAGATGTAGACAAAGTGCTGAAAAAGATATTGATGTGCCCCACTCAAATCCATTGCCAAAACAAGAAAACAACTCTCTGAGAATGTCGTTACAACAACGACAACAGAAAAATAATGAGCAAACAGCTAACATGGGGCAGAATGTACAAAATCAACAAAAGAACAAAAGCAATGCCTCTATGGGACTGGCACCTCCTTGTGAGGAAATGTCCCTGGCCGCTAGGAGGTTGGCCTCTCCTTGTGAGAAAACGCCTCTGAATGCCCGGGGGTTGGCACCTCCCTCGGGAAGTCGTCTGAGTGCTACAGATGTTAGCATGCCACCGAGCCCTGATACCCCAGCGTGGGTATGTACTCCACCGCGGGTACCCTCGCCAAAGCGCGGTGTTGCAGGTCAGACGCAAACTGGGATGCGAACTCATTTCATGGCAATGGAATGTAGACCCAGTATAATGGAATCATTGAGAAAAGATGCAAGGAATACTGAAACGAATACTGAACTGAGCAATGAAACTACTTTAAATTCACTACAGAATATCTCTAATATTACAAAGGCTATACAAGGAAACTTTCATCAGGGTTATAGCTTATTTGGTGAAAATGCAGGCAATCAGTGTGTTCCAAATTGTTTAGTAGCAGGTATTTTCCATACCCTAAAATCTGTCCATGTATGGACTTCAGACGATATGGACAATATCCTTAAGACAGGGAATGAGCTTTATTCATATATGAGAGCAGGTTCGTCCATGAATCATAATCATTTCTTGGTACATGAACTTCCTAGACAGATTGAAGTTTTCCATACTCTCTATAACGTTCACATCGATGAATCTAAAATCTCTGTAATATCATTTGAAGACGATGTTAACCAAGATTTATCTGAATTCAACGCTTTGCCTTTAGAAAAGGCAATTCAGCTATCGCTAGAAAACTATCAAACAGCATTTGTTTGCTTTTCAGGCAGCACTATTCTCATAGGTAAATCGGAATACGGGTTTTTTGTCTTCGATTCACATTCACGGTCAGAAAAAGGAATGATTGATACGGATGGAAAAAGTACATGCCTGCTGATGACTGAAATGAAGGATATTAGTGAACACATTTGTTGCCTTGGAAAATCAATGAATGTACGTGGTCCGATCATAATTGAGCATACTGGGTTTAGAATTGGAAATGAGCATTCCTCGGGTGATGTACATGTATCGAATGTACCAACCTATTCTAGATATGAAAATGTCTCTGATGACGATAATGATGTTGCTTGTACGTTTATGGAAGCATCTATCAAGCCAGACTTTAAATTGCTGTGCAAAGGAACACAAAGACAGATATGTTCCAGACTTGATCTCAAATACGAAAATACTAAAGTGCACAGTAACAGGCTGATTAAAAATGCAGAGAATCCAAAAGCATGGCACAGAGTAATAGGCGATGGTAACTGCTTCTTTAGAGCATTATCGTATGCCATAAGCAACACAGAGGAAAATCACGAAAAACTAAGAACACTCATCTGTGAACACGCTTCATTGCAACCAGATCACTTTGCTTCAAAACTACGAGAAGAGCATGAGTCTGTAATATCTTATTTACAAACGTCAAACATGACTGAAGATGGTGTTTGGGCAACAGAATTTGAGATATTTGTGGCATCAAGTATATTAAACTGTGCTATATACACCTTTAGCAATGGTACTTGGATCACGTTTGCACTGCCAACGTGTGATAAAAGAAATATCTCTGATAAAAATAAAATATTTTTGGATCATGTGAATACTAATCACTATGATGTCGTTCTCTCAACAGAATCCCAAACGATGAAACAAACAAATAATTCAAATAAAATTCAAGCTCTCAAAGAAATACAGCGAAAGAGAAAAGAATTTAAAGAAAGAGATACATTGAGAAAACGCTTGAAAAATCAAAAAGAGCTAAATGATGGCAAGAATGATTTCTTTGATGGACAAAAGTTACAAGCAATACAAACAAAGAAAGAAAGCGATATCGACAGATGTGTTGAGGACACCACTGTGGTTGATAAAAGAAATTGTAAAAGAAAATTACGTTATATGAATGATGAAGCGTACAGAGACAAACGAAAGAAAATGAGCAAAAGAACATACGAGGAAAATATTGCATATAGAACAGATAAGAAGGCGTCAAGCATAACAAAATACAGAGAAAATGACGAACTTAGACGAAAACAAAATGAGAGATATGTTCTGAAGTACAGGAATAATGTAGAGTACAAGAATCAAGTCAAACAAGCTAGTATCTTGAAATACAAAGAGAATGATGAACACAAGAAGAAAGTGAAAGAGGCAAGTGTTACAAAGTACAAAGAGAATGACGAACACAAGAAGAACGTTAAAGAGGCAAGTGTTACAAAGTACAAAGAGAATGAAGAACACAATAAGAAAATGAAAGAGGCAAGTGTTACAAAGTACAAAGAGAATGAAGAACATAGGAAGAAATTGAAAGATGCAAGTGTTACAAAATACAAAGAGAATGAAAAACATAGGACGAAAGTGAAAGAGGCAAGTGTTACAAAGTACAAAGAGAATGACGAACACAAGGAGAAAGTGAAATTAGCGAGTTTGATAAAGTACAAAGAGGATGAAGTACACAAGAAGAAGAAAAAAGAAGAAAGCACTTTAAAGTACGAGCAAAATGAAATCCACAGAAAAAAAGTTATGGAGATGAGCATTTCTAAATACAAAAATGATGATGAACACAAGCGTAAGATTCAAAATGCAAGCTTATCAAAATATTGGCAAGATGCTGACTTCAGATCCAAATTGAAGAAACAGAGTGTTCAAATGTACCATGAAGATGAAAATTTTAGGGCAAATGCAAAAATGAAAAGCAAGCTACAAAATAGTAAAGACGAAAGACATAAGACACGTGTAAGACAGTCTGCTATGGAAAAATATACAACAGATAAGATATATAGATGCCAAAAACAAAAGTGCGCAAGAAACGCCTATGCAAATAAAGTCGAAAAGATACCCGAAATGAATGCAATTCTGAGTGAAAAGAAGAAATGCCAAAGAATCTTGCACAGTCATAAAAATTTAGATGCACAACTGATTATAGCAAACTTTAAAACCAAAGCTGAAAAAGGACCAGTATTGACTTGTGCTTGTTGTAAACGACTGTGTTTTGACAATCAAGTGGTTCCCTGCTGTTTAGATGCATACATCAAGAAAGGACATAATGTCGAAGAAGCTGCTAAAATGAGTATTGCACACAATTTTGTGAATTCTTGCACAGAGGAAAAAAGTGAGGCGCACTTTAAAGAAGATAAAAAATATGCCATACATGTCAACGGAAGATTATGGCTGGACGTATACCACCAGAATCTACCTCAAATAACATGGGCCTAGATGATATTCCAGACAAATTAAAAGTTTTGAATAGTTTAGAAGAGAACTTAGTTGCAAAGCACATTACTTTTATGAAGCTTGCAATGCTTCCACAAGGAGCTCAGAATGCTATTCATGGACCAGTTGTCTGTGTTCCATCGAATCTGAACAAAGCAGCTAGTTTACCAAGACATGAAGACAATGACCTCATTCTAAGAGTAAAACTGAAAAGAAAACTCAGTTACAAGGGTCATTACGATTTCAAATTTGTGAACACAAGTCATGTATACGACGCTTTGCAATATTTGAAGGAAAATAACAAATGGTACAAAGACACAGAAATAAAACAACCCTGTTTGACAGAAGAAAATGGTGATCTTTTGGTATCTAAATCAGACGAACAAAGCTGTCGAAACAAACCCAATGATGATACTACAGACTGCTGTACGAATAATGGAAACGATGGGACGTCAAGTGAAGAAAATGAACCTTTAGAGGAATACGGTGTACAGTACGACACTTGCTTGCAACCTGCTGATATCGGACAAGAAGTACTTGACCATTACTTTGATGAAGTCTACAACTTAGCTCCAGCTGAGGGAATGAATCCTGTAAAAATGCTGCAAGAGAAAGGCAATGAAGCTAAATGTTTCCCATTCTTATTTCCAACAGGAAAGAATTCATTCGATGAAACACGGAAACTCCCAATCTCCATGAACAGATATTTTAATAATAGATTGAGGAACGAAGACAATAGATTTGCTGAAAATACTAATTATCTTTTCTATGCTCAATATTTATCTGAGCTGAAGCAAGTCATAGATAAAACTCAAATTTCACTGAGAAAGTCTGGTGCAAAAGAAGCATCAGGAGGGGAAATAACAGCAGAAATGTTACAAGATAAAACCAAACTGAAGCAGATGCTTCGAAAGGACGAGGCTTTACGATTTCTGCAGCCAATTCGAGGAACACCATCTTTCTGGCAAAACGCACAAAAAGATCTATTTGCCATGTTAAGACAGCTTGGAATTCCTACTTGGTTCTGTTCCTTCTCTGCAGCCGAATTCAGATGGAAGGATATCATAAATGCCATTTTGGAAAAGCAAGGAGATACAAGAGCATTTGAGACACTTGACTGGTCCGAAAAATGCAAGATTCTGAAAAGTAACCCTGTGATAGTGGCAAGAATGTTCGACCGTCGTTTCCATTTGTTTCTAAAAGAAGTCATCCTGTCACCATGTAATCCTATTGGCAAAGTTATTGATTATTTCTTGCGAGTTGAATTTCAACAACGAGGATCACCCCATATGCACTGCCTTTTTTGGATACAGGATGCTCCAAGATTGAATGAAAATGACGAGGAATCAGTTTGTGCTTTTATAGATAGATATGTCTCCTGTGAACTTCCTGGAGAAAAGGACCAAGAATTACATGATATAGTTCAAGCAGTACAACAGCATAGTAAGAAACACTCAAAGTCATGTCGTAAGAAAGGAACTACATGTCGTTTCAATTTTCCTAGACCGCCGTCATCTAAAACATTTATTGTCTCACCAAAAGAGGAGAAAGCTAGAGATGTGGAAATCAACGACAAAGACTTGAATGTATCACAATCAGAAACAAGCTGTTTATTGAGTAAAGAAAAGGAAGAACATAACCAAGAAATGTCAAAGACAGAAGCACTGAATATATTGAGACAAGTTTGGGATGCCATTCAATCCGAGTCTTTCAACAAATTAGACACAGAGCATCTCCTGGAGAGGATAGGGATAAACCATTCAACGTACGAACAAGCACAACTAATTGTAGCTTCAAGACAAGGCATTGTATTGAAACGTAACCCAAATGAAGTATGGATAAACCAGTACAATCCAACCTTACTTAAGTGCTGGGATGCAAACATGGACATACAATTCGTACTTGATCCATTCAGTTGTATTGTTTACATAATATCTTACATTTCAAAGTCAGAACGTGAAATGGGAATGATACTGAGACAGACGAAGGTTGAATCTGAAGAGGGCAATTTGAACGCGCATCAGACAATGAAAGCTATCGGATCTGCCTACCTTCATCACAGAGAAGTTGGTGTTCAAGAGGCAGTGTACAGAGTTTGTGGATTGAAAATGAAAGAATCTTCAAGAAAAGTAATTTTCATACCGGTAGGAGAAAATCCAACACGTCTCTCAAAACCATTATCTCAGCTACAAGTCAGTAAGAATTCCAAAGATGATGACGATACTGCAAACACCACCGAAGACACCGAACAAATATGGATGCTTAATGTCGTTGATAGATACATAGCCAGACCAAATATTCAGGAATTCGAGCAGATGTGCCTTGCAGTATTTTGCTCAGTTTTTAGAGTTCTGTCAAAATCACAAGTTCCTAATAAGCCAAATGATAATGTATTCAAATTGAGGGATGAAAAAGGATACATACAAAGGAGAGTGCGCTCTGACCATGCAGTGATCAGATATCCACCTACAAACATTTCAAGAGAGCCAGAAAAACATTATCGAAGTATTCTTCAGTTATTCCTTCCATATCGGACCGAAAATCAATTAAAACCACCAGAATTCGATTTGTACCAATCCTTTTATGAGACTGGATGTGTGAAGTTCAAGGATGATTCATCCCTACACATAGTACAAGACGTAGTCAACAAGAACAGAAACTTGTTTAGAAAGAATGAGGATGCTCTTATCGAAGCACAAGATCTCTATGATTTAATCGGGGAACCTACAGATGCCTGGGCAATGATTTCTCCTGAATCAGAAAGAAGCCGCGATGAATGTAGACGAATGAAATCATTTGATATAGCTGACGAAAGTGTGCAAGAAGAAATCGCTGATCTTCAACTTGATAATAAGCCAGATGTTGCATATACAATCCAAGGTCGAAACGTATCAAAGGAGGAAATTCTCCCGATTCTGAGATCCTTAAACTGTAAACAAAAGGAAGTTTTCTACTTCGTCAGGGATTGGTGCTTACAGAAAGTTCAAGGAAATAATGTCGAACCATTCCATATATTCATCACAGGAGGAGCAGGGACTGGAAAAAGCCATTTGATTAAAGCAGTTAAATACGAAGCTTCAAGAATCCTCGAAAAGATATGCGAGGAGCCCAACCAACTTACTGTCCTATTGACTGCATTTACGGGAACAGCAGCTTTCAACATTCAGGGTTGTACTGTCCATCATGCATTTAGAATTACGAGAGGTTTGCCGCTACCTTATGATGCACTAAAAGAACAGACGCTTAGCCCTCTTCGTGCCAAATTAGAGAACTTGCAGATACTTGTAATTGACGAGGTATCCATGATTTACAAAAGACTATTATACTACATTCATGAACGACTAGTACAGATAAAGAGAAACAAAAGTCCATTCGGCGGAGTATCAGTATTGGCTGTAGGAGACTTTTTTCAACTACCCCCTGTGAAACAGAGCAAGAATGAGAGATTATACAATGACAATGCATCTTATCCTGTTGATTACTGGAACGATTTCTTCTCTGTTGTCGAACTAGATGAAATTATGAGACAGAAAGAAGACCTTGAATTTGCTAAAGTTCTGAATATGCTAAGAACAAGAACAGACGAGAAACCAGTTCCGGATACTGCACTTCAGATCTTGCGTGAATGTGAAAGGGAAGGCGAAGGCGAAGATCTACATGTGTTTTCTACAAACAAGGAAGTTGACCTTCATAATCAAGATATGTTGAAATACTTACAGAAAGAAATCATTGAAATACCCGCAAAGGACTTCAAGAAGGACAAAGCATCTGGAAAACTGACATCTTTATCTATTCCAATATCTAAATCTGATTCAGATGGACTACCAACTATCCTTTTAATGTCAAAGGGCGCGCGAGTGATGCTGACAAGAAACATTAATGTTCAGGATGGTCTAGTCAATGGAATTATGGGGACAATTGAGCAGATTATAGAGAAACAAAGGTCTTCCGAAAATTTGAAAGCAGAAGTTTGTACCATAGCCGTTGTATTCGATAACAAAAACGTCGGAAAGTCTGTTGGAAAACCGACGGATAAAGGTCGTATAGTTACAATAGAAAGAATTGAAGAGGAATTACGAAAATCAGGAATAACTAGATTCCAGTTCCCTCTTAAGCTCGCATGGGCATGTACCGCTCATAAAGTACAAGGGATGACACTTGACAGAGTTGTTGTCGATCTGAAAAAAGTATTCAGTCCTGGACAAGCATATGTAGCTCTCAGTAGAGTTACCTCCAAGGCGGGTTTGCACCTAAAAAGCTGTGGAACTGTAACTTTTGAGAAGAAGATATTTGCAGATAAGGAAGTTGGAGATAAAATAGATAACATGAAGACATTTTCAACAGGAAAAGCTGGATTGACCACAAGTTCTGAACATGAAAGTGGAATTAATGTGGTTTTATTTAATGTACAAAGTCTCGTCCACAATGTCAAACAGATGAGGACTGACGAGCGCTTCATAAATTCAGACGCTAAAATGGTTACAGAAACATGGCTGAAATCGGAAGAAAAAAATGACACAGTGCAATTAGACAGTTTTACATTCTCGCATCAAGTGAGATATGACTCTTACTCTAACTCATCTCCTGTCACATCCAAATTGAAAGAGTCATCGGGTGGCGGAGTTGGAGTATACATCAAAGAATCAAGTACACTAAAGACGAGTAAACTATATCACACCGATATTGAAGGCATGGTACTTAAAGTAATGGAAAAACTACAGATACTAGTAATTTACAGGCCCCAGGCATATCCGATTTCACTGTTCCTGGAACGTCTTGCCAATATCACTTCAATTTTGACCGTAAAAAACGATCCTTGCATAGTGATGGGAGACTTTAACGAGAACATTTTAAAGAATAATGGGAAAATCCAGTCATTCATGATCAGCAAAAACTTTAGGCAAGTTGTCACGTCACCCACTACAGAGAATGGAACACTGATAGACCATGTATATGTTTCTGAGAATCTTGATGTAACGACAAAGATAATACCGACATACTACAGTGACCATGAGGCAGTTCATGTCCACGTAAAGATTCCAAGTAATGGTCTCAAAGATGTTAAAAATGATACAGATGTGTCAACACCTATGTTGGCAAAACATGAGTGACCGATGGATTTAAATTTCATCTAGAAAGTCTAAAGAGGAAGGTTTTGGCGAAAAGACATCCTTGTACTCCTAATTGAATGTTAAACGTCTTTAAATTAAATAGCATCATTTAAAAATGAATGTTTTATATCCCTCAGATATCGGTTTTCTTATTAATGTCATACATTCTTCAGTGCAAACTCAAAACAAAAATGGAATGCAATAAATACGGGAGTACATGATATAAACGCATTCATCTTATAATTAATGATAAGCAAATCTAGTTCATTTTGACAATAATTTTGAAATGCCCGCGTTGCAAAAGGGGCTATATTTTTGCCTTGTTTGTCTGTCCAAAACATTGTAACTTTTGAACCGTTAGGGTGTTAAACTTATGAATTAGTGTGACACACGTTTTGATATGGTACATAAACCTTTGACCGTGTGACCTTGACCTTAGAATTTACTCTAAAGGTAAATATCTCTTAAACGTTAAGAATAAGTTCTGACATTTACTAAAACATTGCTTTTGACAGATTCTAATATAAGTACAGATGCATTTATTTTAGTGAATATGAGTAAAGGGGACTGAACATTGTATGTTTTTTTATATGATCATTTACTCTTTTATCTATTTTCTTTTAAAGTATTGGGGTTAAACACTTTTGATGGTGTCATATGATGGGATGTGAGTCATGTGACATATTGTTGTACATCTGGGTACGTACCAAAAAGGGGATATGACTCATAGGGATGGAGGAAATTGGCTTCTCCTCAAGGGGGGGGGGATCTCCAACAACATCCAATGTAAAAACACAGAGCAGACATCCACAGAAAGATCGAGACGCAAAAGGGACAAGGAACACCCACTCACACCATAGAAAATGGAAAACAAAAGACAACACATAAACCAACGAGACAAATGGGTAACTGGTGACGGTCATCTGCCATGCAAGAAGCAGACGGTGTGGTTATCCTGGATTATGTGCGCACAACCCTCACACTTTTCCGATTACACAGAGGTTTCAAAGAACGTACAATTGTGATGTAAACAACCTCCTTAATGTTAAATGACCACATACAAACAAGACCGCAAAACGCAGGGGCCAAATCAACACAGATGAATATGAAAATGGATATAAATAGAGGGCCTAAGTAATACAGTCCGTGCTCTGTCGGTTGTAGTGAGCTCATGTATATTATCAACAGAGGAGTCCGACTGACATTCAGAGAGGACAGGTGGTCAGGGCCCTGTCTTCTCGAAAGAGATTTGTACAGGGCCCGTCATGGAGTCCCGTTGTCACAGTCAGTTATAGTGCAAATTTTATGAATGCGCTGGTACAAGACTGTAGATTGGTGTGTCCGTCTGGTGACATTAGGATCTTATCACATCTGTGGCAAATTTCTTGCAATCTGATTCGTAGAGAAGAACCGAATATTATGTTCTATCATTTTACTGACAGGATATTATTTTAATATCCTTCTTCTTCTACTTAAGACGCTTTAAGATACTGACGTCACCGTGATGCTTTAAAATATGGTGACGTTACATACACAGCCGAAAGCCATCGGTGGGATAAATTCGTTATACAGTGTTTTACAGGGGAGATAAAAAAATATATTGGGTCGATGAAAAAAGTTGTATTGGGCGAGGCGAAACCTCGCCTAATACAACTTTTTTCATCGACCCAATATATTTCTGTATACCCCCTGTAAAACACTGTGTTACTAATAATATGCATGGTATAAAAGGCGTTTGATGATTGTGACGCATTTTCGATGGTTATGATGTCTACCTTTGATCCTTCTTATTTTGTTAATTATTTACCATAAAATGCAGGTCGTGAAATACCAAAGGAAGTTGACAATAAGTTTTGTAAAATTTCCAGAAATTCTTTACTAGTTTGTGAAAGCGAAAACCTTGACTTACAACTTCGTAATTTGAAAATTTCATCCATGAAAATCCAAAACATCAGTACATGCTCTAGCATATCGGATGAGCTGTGAAATGTAGATACCGTAAAACGGTAATCTAGGAACATCACCGTCCAGCCAGGGAAAATTTACTATGTTGAATCCAAAATCATCTCGTTTGTCATACACACTTGTATAAACTCTCCATTAACTAATTTTGATATTTAGGTCCAAAAATGGTGTTTCTGTGTTTGTAACGTTTGCCTTGTTATATAGAGTAAATCCTTGTGGATAAATAACATTTTATGCTTTCCAAAAACAGGATTGTCGATAGTAAGAATATCATCCAGGTACCTAGAAGTGCCAATGAAACATTTCAAATCATCATGTTTTCTTTGCTTTTGAAGATTTTAGCCTATTATTTTTCATACGTGTATAAAAGTAAATCTGCAACAAGAAGCGCACTATTAGTGCCCATAGGAATCTCTACAACCTGCTTGTAGAGATTCTCGCCAAATCCAAGAGGAAGGACAAGACAATACACAGGTCACTACATGTCCATGGTTTGTATCATTTGTATTCTGTAGCGGAAAAGAAACCCTTCGATTCAGATGTACAAATATAAGTTTTCCCCTCTCGATTAAAGCACCATTGTGGGTTTCGCTCAGGTGAGCTAATAAAAAGTAACAACAAGCATTATATTCGAACAGAAATAAAAAAAGATTGATATTCTGTTCAGAGTACAATATCATATAATCTAATGAAAATTAATATTCTGATGTTTTTTTTTTTTTACAGGAACGATGTATAAAGAATGATGCATTCAAACATCTGGATTCACTGTCTAGAATTCCATTGAAACGTTAATCAAGTGTAAGTTTATACTCATAATTACTCCTTTGTATAAGTAAGTAAAGTGTAACTCGGATTTGAAATCAGTGGGTTAGAAACTGAAATACTGTCAGATATAGCGTGTTGTGAAGTGAAAAGGAAGTTCTTAAAAACAGTATGCGAAATGTTATGTAGGAATGTTATGTGGAAAATTTGAATATAAATTTTAAAAAAAATACAGGTGTCCACAGAACTGTTAGTCACAAAGAACACTGGTGTAAAGCAGATGTACGTACCATCGGGTACCCACATCCCATCATGGCGACAGGCGATACCGATTCTTATGTTTACATTCTTCAATATCAATAAGTGACACAGTTCAAGTTTGATTTATACACTCAACATGAAGGTATTGTTTAGATCAAGAACCGGGGTTATACATTTGATTATTTAAAATTTCAACCGAAATCGAAATGACAATGATGTAGACATCGGACATTATTTGATGTAGGTACCACCAGATCATGCTCATACACTGGTACCTACTTAATTCCTTGTTATTTTCATAACCCCAACATAGAAAGTATATTGTACAACCATCTACGAAATTTAATGTTCGCATTGAGTATAAAAATGAAACCTGAACTGTGTTAATGATTAATATTATATTATTGTAGTTTGGAGAGGAACTTGTAAGTTTGATAACTTGTTTCCAATCCATTTGCTTTTTAATGCAATAAGATATGTTTAAACAAAAAAAAAATATATATATATTGATATTGAATGATGTAAACATACGAATCATACCTGTATGTAATTTGCGCAATTTTTTTATTAGAAATGTATCGTAGCAAACATGATATGTAATTCCAGAAATACAGGTTAAAAGAATTTAAACGTATTGTAATTTTGCATAAGTTTAGATGAATGGTGACCTTATATTGTTTCTCAATTTAAATTTTAGGTCATTGAAAGAAGACTAGAATACGAAGTTTGAGAAGCAGATTGCCAGAAATCAACTTTTTGGACAATTAGTGAGTGACAGCCAAACGCTAAACCCGAAACAAGAACTCACAGTTAGAATAATACTGAAGTGTTACAGCTTTAGACCATCTTGAAGAAAATTTCAAACCATTTTTGCACATGTTTTGGATCTTAATCCCCAGAATTCCATGAGAAAAAGAAACAGTGACAACAACACAGCACATAAAAACGAAGGACAATTTAATCCAATGTCATTGAACAATCTCCAGAAGTCCAGGTGTTGTACTGTAGGTGGCACTGTAAATCAACATGTGAAAATATTTTCATCACATTTTTTATCAATAATATATAATAAATCCAACTTTTTGCAAGAAAAAACAGATGCGGTTTTTTTCGTTTTTTAATATTACATCAGATTATGTTTGTAGACGAGGAAAAAATCACACACAGGTGCACAGTTTTATAAATAATCAAGATACGGCTCCAAACATAAGGGTACCCACTTATAATGTCATCACATTATCGACTAATAATATATAATTTATCCTACTTTTTGCAAAATAGAACAGATGAATTTCTTCATATTGCACCATGTCATACGATAATGTATATAGATGGTGGAAAAATTACATACAGGTATACAGTTTTATAATTAATCAAGATATGACTCCAAACATATGGGTACGCCCCTATAATTTCATCATATTTTCAACTAAGAATGTATACTATATGAAGGGTGTGGATATTGATAGATTTTTCTATCTTTTATTTCTTTTGGCATTTTTAAAGACCTTTTGTCGGCATTTTTCAATGCGCTGGTTCATTCGCCACCAGCCATTGTAAAACGTTATACGCAGACTGCTGCGTATAAGGAAAACCTATAACGGTTCAAGTAGGGACCCTTCTTAAATTGACAAGGTGCCAATTTCTACCGTTTGAGATTTTGAGTTGAAACTGGATGATGGATTACTTTTGGGTAGTCATTTAATGTTGACCTTGTTTTAAGGTCAAATTTTGATTCTCAAGGTCATAACAAAATTTTTCGTATAGAACAAACTCTAAGACTATTTGAACTTCTGAGTTCAAACTTCATACATACATATATAATCGTTGAGCCAAATATTTCACAATGACCTTGACCCAAGGTCAAATGAGTTAAAGAAGATCCTGACGATAATCTCAACAACATTCACAATAGAACACAAAATTGAGCATCAAAGGACCCCTAGCAAGCTAGAGGTGGGACCAGGTGCCCATGAGGAGTAAGCATCAACTGTTGCCTAGCCGCACCCGTCGTAGATGTTCACGCACGAAAATGAAAACAATATCTAAAATGCATGCACTGACTGAGGTTATGCCTATATAGAAAGTGCTATCGCGATAATGTTGGGAAAAATATTCAAAACACTTACTGTCAAACCCTTCGTGGGGAACTTTCCAGTCTTAATGTAACAGCAAGGTTTTACCTTTAGCACAAAGACTATTTAACCTTCGGAGGTCAAACTACATGTAAACATATAATCGTTTGATCAAGCCATTTCATCTTAACCTTAATCCAAGGTCAAATTCCAATGCTCTAGGTCACAACAAACTTTTACCTATAGCACAAAGACTATTTTATCTTTAGAGTTCAAACTACATACATATAATCGTTGGACCAAGCCCTTTCATCTTGACCTTGACTCAAAGTCAAATTCTCATTCTCAAGGTTACAACAAACTTTTGCCTTTAGAACAAACATTATTTGGCCTTCAGAGTTCAAACTTAATTCAAATGTTTCTTGCATCAATCTCTTTCACCATGACCTTTACCTAAGGTCATTGACAAGGTTTCAAGGTCACAACAAAAGGTCATTGACAAGGTTAAAAGGTCACAACAGAATTTTGTCGTTCACAGCTTTCATCAGATTAAGATTAAACATAATGAAAATAATCTTAGGTTATCAATGTTTAATCGTTAAGGTTCAAGGTCAAGATGACATTTTCGAACGAGTTAAAGAAGATCCTGGCGATAATCTCAAGGTCATTGAGTTTTCAGCAACAGATGAACAACTTTATTTTCTAAATAAGGAACTAATTTAGCTATTTCTTTTTACCATCTTCTTTTTTACGGATTTTAACATTTTCAGTTCTTAAAAAAATCTAATAAAGGAGGAATCCGTCTGTTGCTTGCAACAGTAGCCATCTAGTTCTTATTATTATTCTTATTATTATTATTTTTATTCTTACCCCCTCATCATTTCCAGAGACTTTATTCAAAGGTCTTTTAACACAGAGCAAAACGGATGGTACCATCAGAAAGAGCATATCAAGATCTTCTTTAACTATTTTTTGTTTGTCGATAAGCTCCCCGATGCCCCGCTAGAGGTCATCAAAGGTCAAATCTTTAAACACCTATAACTCCTAAACTAACCGTACGATTTGAACGAAATTTGTTTTAAAATGTTCTTTGGGAAAATTGTAAACTTTTATACGCTTACATGCTCGATAAAATATTTACGGTTTTCGCGCTATTTCGAATTGAAAATGGAACTTTAAATTGGCACAGTGCCAATTTCTACAGTTTTTGAGATTTTGAGTTGAAACTTGGATGGTAGGCTACTAATAGGTAGTCATTGATGATGACGTAGTTTCAAGGTCACATTATGATTCTCAAGGTCACAACAAACTTTTGCCTATAGAACAAAGACTATTTGACCTTGACAGTTCAAACTTCATAAATACAATCATTGAGCCAAGCCCTTTCACCTTGACCTTGGCCCAAGGTCAAATTTTGATTCTCAAGGTCACAACAAACTTTTGCCTATAGAACAAAGACCATTTGACCTTGATAGTTCAAACTTGGCGCAAATATTCATTGAATCAAGTCCTTTCACCTTGACCTTGACCCAAGGTCATTTGTTCGATTTCAAGGTCACAACAGACTTTTGTCGATAAAATATTGAGCTTTGATTAGATTAAGAGGACACTTGATGAGAATAAATTCAAATGCTTATCTTTATCCATGACCTTGGTTAAAGGTCAAATTAACTTTTTCAAGGTCATAACAAACATTTACTCTTGTAGAATTCACAGAATTTTGTCCTTAACTATTTATTCTTCACACGAGTAGTACTTCTTATTTGAACTTTACATAATAAGATAGATAACTCTTTTATTCTTGTTCTCTGTTTCTTTCATTTTTATTCTTAGTAGCATTACATATCAGTAGTTTCATGTCGTTGTCATTTTCTATTAATAGAAATTATCTCATTGCAAAATCATTGTGCAATTCTTTTTGAGAAAGTCATTGTAAAGGACTAGATATTGATTGTGCATGGAGTTTAAAGCTTTCATAAACATGAAAGGTATCTATTATTTTTTTCTTCTATTTTGTTGATAAATAAATAAGAGTCCCAAATTAGACATAAGCTCTTTTGACTCATTTGCTGAAGTTAATATGGTACTAAAGCAACTATTCTTTTTTCCATCTTCTTTATTCGGATTTTACCACTTCAGTTCCGAAGAAGGTCTAATAAAGGAGGAATCCGTCTGTTGCTTGCAACAGTAGCCATCTAGTTCTTATTATTATTCTTATTATTATTTTTATTCTTACCCCCTCATCATTTCCAGAGACTTTATTCAAAGGTCTTTTAACACAGAGCAAAACGGATGGTACCATCAGAAAGAGCATACCAAGACCTTCTTTAACTATTTTTTGTTTGTCGATAAGCTCCCCTATGCCCCCGCTAGAGGTCATCAAAGGTCAAATCTTTAAACACTTATAACTCCTTAACTAACCGTACGATTTGAACGAAATTTCTTTTAAAATGTTCTTTGGGAAACTTGTGAACTTTTATACGCTTACATGCTCGATAAAATATTTACGGTTTTCGCGCTATTCCGAGTTGAAAATGGAACTTTAAATTGGCACAGTGCCAATTTCTACAGTTTTTGAGATTTTGACTTGAAACTTTGAAAGTAGGTTACTTATAGGTAGTCATTTAATGTTGACCTACTTTCAAGGTCAAATTTTCATTCTCAAGGTCACAACAAACTTTTGCCTATAGAACAGAAACTATTTGACCTTCAGAGTTCAAACTTCATTCAAATTATCGTTAAACCAAGCTCTTGCACCTTGACCTTGACCCAAGGTCAAATTCTGATTCTCAAGGTCACAGCAATTGTTTGCCTATAGAACAAAGACTATTTGACCTTCAGAGTTCAAATTTCATACATATAATTGTTCAGTCAAGCTGTTTAACCTTGACCTTGACCCAAGGTCAAATTCTTCTTCTCAAGGTCACAACAAACTTTAGTCTATAAAACAAAGACTGTTTGACCTGGGGAGTTCAACATTTCCACAAAGATTCCTTGCTTCAAACCCTTTCAACATGACTTTGACCCAAGGTCATTTGTTCGATTTCAAGGTCATAACAGACTTTATTTGACTAGATATTGAGCTTTGCTCAGATGAAAATCAATTGTGATGAGAATAATCACAATACTTTTTTTCATCCAAGACATTGGTTCAAGGTCAAATAATCATTCTCAATGTCATAACAATCATTTACTCTTGTAGAATTCACACTTTTTGTCCTATACTATTTATTCTTTACACATGTACTCCTTCTTATTTGAACTTAACATAGTATAAGAAAGATAACTCTTTTCTTCTTGTTCTCTGTTTCTTTTTTTTTTCTTAGTAGCATTACATATCTGTACTTTCATGTTGTTGTCATTTTCTATTATTAGAAATTATCTCATTGCAAAATCATTGTGCAATTCTGTTTTAAGAAAGTAATTGTAAAGGATCTGATATTGATAGAGCATGGAATTTAAAGCTTTCGTAAAAATGAAAGGTATTTATTATTGTTTTCTTCTATTTTGTTGATTAATAAATAAGAGTCCCAAATTAGACATAAGCTCTTTTGACTCATTTGCTGAAGTGAATAAGGTACTAAAGCAACTTTTCTTTTTTCCATCTTCTTTTTACGTATTTTAACACTTCAGTTCCGAGGAAGGTCTAATAAAGGAGGAATCCGTCTGTTGCTTGCAACAGTAGCCATCTAGTTTTCATTATGTTTGTACGTCCTTGATAATGTCTAACACGCTAAAATTCTTCTTCCATTTCCAATCTAAAACCTGAAAACCTTTACATATTCTTCAGTGTGGTTTGGAATGCCTCAATTCCTAGAAATGGGCGATGTTCAGTAAATACATTTGTAAATGTAAATTTTAAAAGTATACGCATACGCACGTCGTGAGGTAGTCGTAATTAATGTAACACATGAAAGAGCTTTTTATTATAAACAACTAAGCCGTATCTTCTCGATTTTTTAAGACATAGAAACATCCCTGGGACTAAGCCGTAGAAATGGGGATGACGAGACGGGTGCATGCAACGCGAAGTGGTTCTAATTTTTTTTTTTCATTTTCTTTCTGAAAATATTATGAAAACTGGCAAGGGTGACAAGCTCGAAAATTTTAAAAAATACAGAATTACTTGTGTCTAAAAGAACAATGATAAACAAAAATAATTATTACAGTTTTATCCTTCAAACCGGCGAGCGGAATGAGAAGGTAATTTTTTTAATATATGTACATTGTACCTGGGTATATATATTTTTTTCAGTTTTATAAAGTTTCTAGAAAATGATATGGTGTAATAATGAACGAAGATTTTTAAACGTTGGATTTTCAATTATGACCTCTCCCGTAACAAAATTCGTTCATGATGAATTGTCGTTGTACATGTTGTATTCCCTATTTCTCTCTTACTTCACATCCACATATTCAATTTTCGATCCAACAGAAAAGTACAGCTACTTAAAATTAGTTAATACTGCTTTGGTCCCCTCCCCGAGGTATGGATCCACGCATGTGCATTGTTCTATTTTTATCTCACGTTTATAGACAACAAGTGTTTATATCCCGATGCTACAAACTTGTACTGGCGTTAAAAAAAAAAAAGATTGTCATCGGCCGGCGTCAGCTATCATTTTTAGGTGGCAAGGAACCAATCTCTTTCGCGGAAGGGGGGGGGGGGGGCTAAATAGTAGACGTATCAGGAATTTTTCTATATACGACCCTGGACGTATTCATGAATGGAACATTCCTGCATATTAATTAGCGCACCAAAGGGAACTTGCACTAAAAGTGGGACTCATATGCAGGATCGGATAAAATAAATCAAGAAAACGAATTGTAAGGAAAAGAAATAAGGAGAGAAGAAATATATCCATATACAAATACAAAAATCGTACGACTGAAGTACTGAACCCATATATCGAACCTTTTTGTTCTCAAAGTCGGTCCAGGAATCCTCCAATTAGAAATTAACATGACGTTATCTTCGTTTGCAGTCGGTCGTTTCCGTGGACAGCTTGCTTCCTGTCATAAGAACAGGCAGATTGCTCGTATGCTACATCTTCGAAGTATGTGCGGAAGTAAAAAAACATCCCTAGTGTGTCCAGCTTCAGGAAGCCGACAATAAGTAACACGACATAAACAGAGTTACATTGTTTACACATTTCAAAGCAGCAGTGACCCTTCTCTTTCAGAAGACTTCATACGTCACACGATGTGAATTCCTGTGATTTGATTGGTTCGTGCTACAAATTATACAGAATTGGGGCTCTCTAGCGTGAAAAAATTCAGGTGATCTCTTAAAGCTATTCGCTTAAAAACAGGTGCACAACTAGACCAGAGACCCATGATATTGCAATAAGAATTTAGTCAGAGGAGTTGCGAACACAAGGTTACATAGAGTTATAAAGGAGAAAATGACCACACCCATTTCTAAGACCTTGGGGGTCAGGGGCTCAAAAAAAATATCAGGTGCACAACTAGACTACAGACCCATCATATTGCAAAAAGAATTAAGTCTCCATCATTTATAGTGTCAGAGGAGTTGCAAGCACAAGATTACATAGAGTTATATAGGAGAAAATGACCACACCCATTTCTAAGACCCTGGGGGTCAGGGGCTCAAACAAAATATCAGGTGCACAACAAGATCACAGACCCATCATACTGCAAAAAAAATTAAGTCTTCATCATTTATATTGTCAGAGGAGTTGCGAGCACAGATTATATAGGTTATATAGGAGAAAATGACCACACCCATTTCTAAGACCCTGGGGGTCAGGGGCACAAACAAAATATCAGGTGCACAATGAGACTTCAGACCCATCATATTGCAAAAAGAATTAAGTCTCCATCATTTATAAAGTCAGAGGAGTTGCGAACACAAGATTACATAGAGTTATATAGGAGAAAATAACCACACCCATTTCTAAGACCCTGGGGGTCAGGGGGCTCAAACAAAATATCAGGTGCACAACAAGACCACAGACCCATCATATTGCAAAAAGATTTAAGTCTCCATCATTTATAGTGTCAGAGGAGTTGCGAACACAAGGTTACATAGAGTTATATAGGAGAAAATGACCACACCCATTTCTAAGACCCTGGGGGTCAGGGGCTCAAAAAAAATATCAGGTGCACAACTAGACTACAGACCCATCATATTGCAAAAAGAATTAAGTCTCCATCATTTATAGTGTCAGAGGAGTTGCGAGCACAAGATTACATAGAGTTATATAGGAGAAAATGACCACACCCATTTATAAGACCCTGGGGGGTCAGGGGCTCAAACAAAATATCAGGTGCACAACAAGACCACAGACCCATCATATTGCAAAAAAAATTAAGTCTCCATCATTTACAGTGTCAGAGGAGTTGTCCGGACAAGATTACATAGAATTTAATGACCACGCCCATTTTATAAGACCCTGGGGGTCAGGGACTGAAACTAAATGTCAGGTGCACAACAAGACCATGGACCAAGTAAAATACAAAAAGAATTAACTTTCTTTCTCTAACAGTTTCAGAGGAGTTGTCCGGACAAGATTACATAGAATTTAATGACCACGCCCATTTTATAAGACCCTGGGGGTCAGGGAGTGAAACTAAATGTCAGGTGCACAACTAGACCATGGTCAAAGTAAAATGCAAAAAGAATTAACTTTCTATCTCTTACAGTTTCAGAGGAGTTGTCCGGACAAGAATTGTTTACGGACAGACAGACAGACAGACAGACGGACAGACGGACAGACGGACAGACGGACAGACGGACAGACGGACGGACGCCGGACAAAGGGTGATCGCATAAGCTCGACTGGTCTGAGACCAGTAGAGCTAACAAGCATTTTTGACCAAATATCAGAAAAATAAGCATTTTTGACCAAATATCAGAAAAATAGTTGCCAGAGTCACCTAATGCTCGACTGCATAGCATAATATCTCTCATGACAGCCAATTTATTTAAAACTCCCTTTCTCAGGCAACAACATATATCAAGTCACATAAAAAATTTAAAGTTATAAATTACAAGTCTGGTGCATGTAGCACTTATAGTAAGCTCAATATTGCCAATTTAAAGCAAAATCACTGAAGCGGAAAAAATAGGTCAAGGTCATATTTCAATAGCCTAACCCAAGATGCATCCAATATGCAAGTCTGGTGCATGTAGCACTTATACTTTTCTCAATATTGGCTTTTAAAGGTAAAATCATTCAAGCGGAAAAAGTAGGTCAAGGTCATATTTCAATAGTCTAACCCAAGATGCATCCAATATGCAAGTCTGGTGCATGTAGCACTTATACTTTTCTCAATATTGGCTTTTAAAGGTAAAATCATTCAAGCGGAAAAAGTAGGTCAAGGTCATTTTATGAAAGTTTGATCAAAGATACATCCAATATGCAAGTTTGGTACATGTAGCACTTATACTTTGCTCAATATTGGCTTTTAAAGGCAAAATCATTCAAGCGGAAAAAAGTAGGTCAAGGTCATTTTTTGAAAGTTTGATCAAAGATACATCCAATATGCAAGTTTGGTACATGTAGCACTTATACTTTGCTCAATATTGGCTTTTAAAGACAAAATCATTCAAGCGGAAGAAAGTAGGTCAAGGTCATTTTTTGAAAGTTTGATCAAAGATACATCAAATATGTAAGTTTGGTACATGTAGCACTTATACTTTGCTCAATATTGGCTTTTAAAGGCAAAATCATTCAAGCGGAAAAAAGTAGGTCAAGGTCATTTTATGAAAGTTTGATCAAAGATACATCCAATATGTAAGTTTGGTACATGTAGCACTTATACTTTGCTCAATATTGGCTTTTAAAGGCAAAATCATTCAAGCGGAAAAAAGTAGGTCAAGGTCATTTTTTGAAAGTTTGATCAAAGATACATCAAATATGCAAGTTTGGTACATGTAGCACTTATACTTTGCTCAATATTGGCTTTTAAAGGCAAAATCATTCAAGCGGAAAAAAGTAGGTCAAGGTCATTTTTTGAAATACATCAAATATGTAAGTTTGGTACATGTAGCACTTATACTTTGCTCAATATTGGCTTTTAAGGACTTTATTGCTATCTTAACATTTACCTTATCATCTCAACATTTACCTTATCATTTGAAATAATTTTAAAAATCCCAACCCCAGGGGCTATATCCTCATCTGGATATATTAAATGATGTATAATTAAACATTTGCAACAAAAAAACCCAACAGAATATGAATATAGGAAAGGTAAATGTGTAATCTTAACATTTACCTTATCATCTAGTTCGGACGACGCCGACGCCGACGCGGACGCCGACGCCGATGCGGACGCCGACGCCGACGCCGGGGGTATTGCAATAGCTCTTTTGCACTAAAGTGCAGTCGAGCTAAAAACAAGCATTTTTAGACCAAATATCAGAAAAACAAGCATTTTGGACCAGAAAAACAAGCATTTTTGACCAAATATCAGAAAAACAAGCATTTTTGACCGAAGATCAGAAAAACAAGCATTTTTGAAAAATTCCAAAGGGGGAGGGTGTTGTCCTGCCCCCTCTTTCCCCCCCCCCCCCCCCCTCTAGATATACACATTGTATTATTAGTTACCTAGTCATATAGTGATCTGGTATCATCCTGTATCAGGTCACTAGATGACAAGGTAACAAATTTACCCCACCGATCACCTATTTGATAATATTCATGAAGTGTTTGGATGGTTGTTGTTTATGCTGCTACTTTAACACGAAAGATAACATTTTCTCATTCACTTACGTCGTGAGACAAAAGAAAATACGTAGACGTAGCAGTTTGAGATTCCCTTGTCTCACACTCCACGTGACTCCAATTATGACGTCATAGAAAGAAACGTCACGCCAGCATTAGATTTGTGTAAGTTTTGGTATCTATTCAAGCTTTAAAACATTAAAGTGATGATAAAATGAGGTGAGTGAGAAAAATAATCAATCACGACGTTACGACTGAGACAGGGGAATTTCATCCTCATGCAAAAGATTTGCTACATCCACGACTCGGCAAGCCTCGTCCTGGATTGCAAATCTTTTATGCTCGGATGAGATTCCCCTGTCTCAGTCTCAATGTCGTGATAGATTCTATTAGTGACGTCATTGAGGGCCTGGTATAAAAGTCTAGGCACCCGGTAAAAGATATACCCTGTCTGCACGTGACCGTTATGAGCCGGGACATACCTGTCGGCTTTGAAATCTTAAATAGAGGCAGATCTCCCTCCTTGGCACTTGAAAAAGAAGGAGATTGTGCGTGAACCCATTTTGCTACATTTCTAATGAATCGCGACATTTTGTACCAAACCAATTTTCAAATAATTTCATGGTGCAGACATTTCAATCCAAAAAACATACATGTACAGATAAACAATGAATTCTGTATCAATGATTTATTGCATTCTATACATCTTTTCTTGCATTTTGTCATGCAATTTCTCATGAAATGCTCTTAATGTCCCTATTTAAGTTATTCTTCTTAGGTAAATATGCCAAAAGAGGGAGAAAGAGGGAGGTTGGGCCAAAAAGAGGAAGATTTTGGTCTCCCTCGAGGGAGGAATGCCAAAGGAGGGAGATGGGGTCAAAAAGAGGGATTCTCCCTCCAAAAGAGGGAGAGTTGACAGTTATGTCAGGATCCCCAAGCTAACCTGACAGAAGTGGGGTAAAATATGCTTTACTCTACTTCTTGTTTACAACATCTTATCAATTTGCAATCTTTGATTGTTTTGCCGTTAAATGTTTTATAAGATTTATCCTTACCTGTACATGGGATGCCATGAAGATCCGAACAGGTTGACAGACTTGGAAAAGACATCATTGTAAACAAATCCCGTATAAACGGAAAATATTCCCATCAGCATTATGATGTACCGCCCCCCGATGAATATGCTAACGATCTGAAAATGAAAACAAATAGTGCTAGTGAAGCATTTGAGGTCACATCTATCACAGGTCACATCTACAGAAATTGGCCTTCAGTATGCCTTTTTTCTTTCATGTACCAACAAGTTCATTTACATCTCAAGCATTATTCAAGATTCAATTACATATCCGTACATGTATTTTTTAAGAGCTCTGTTTGTGTCTTTCAGCACTATATACATGTACATGTATATTGGAATATCTCACTTGGATAAGCTCCTTGTTGAATGATCTCATCTTAATTATCTCATTTGGTGATTTATCTCATAGTTAATTCATCTCATTTTACTTACCTCGTTAGCATTTTTCATGGCCAAGAGCTTCTTCTCAGAGAGTACCATCCACAGTCCAAAGAGGAACATAATGAATCCGTGGCCGAAATCACCGAACATGACGGCGAATAAAAACGGGAATGTGATGATTGTGTAGGGAGCTAAAAACAAAGTATGTACGGTAAAACACATGCTTAGCCTTATGATCCTTGATTTGTTTGAAACATTAGCGATTGTTAGATTTTAAAAGTTCTCGTAATTTTTTTGGGGTTCTGTGATGCAACATTAAATGTATTCATTGATGTTTTCAGTTCACTGAATTAACCCATTTTGATCTGTATTGTGATACAGGATATAATTTGCATACAGTGATACTGTTTTGGCTTAAGCTTTACAATCAAAACTATCAATAAACATGGATATACATGTATATTAAACAAAGTTACCACTGACCAGGGTTAACCTCTTCATAAGTGGCCACACCATAAGCGTCAATAATAGTCTGAAAGACGTTAGTAAACTTATTTGTCTGGAAGAACGTGGGTGGGACCTCCTTAGTCTGCATTCTGTGAAGAATGCTGGGTACTGTGCTACCACTCATATCCTATAACAAAATGGGCTCTGGTTAGTTTCATAGTGGGAGGGTCATGAGCATTGAATCCTGGTAACTACACCATCTTTATGAATGTACATGTAGCAGATGGCCATCCCACTTACATGTAGTTGACTCCTGTTACACATTGGTATTCCCTATTTATGTGTTTTACATGTATGTTTCAATGTCGTCTCTGCTTGTTTATTTTGTTCGTCCTCTTGATATACATGTATGTGTGTGTGTGTTTTTTTGGTCATATTCCCTGTTTATGTTTAGTGTCTGATGCAAATTTGTAATCCTCTATTATAATGCTTTCTGCTGTGTTCCACTATTTTTACATGGTCTCATTAGAGATCTTTCTCGTATTCATATATTTACACTTTCAGAATCAATATCACCCAATTCATTTCTTTGTATTATTGCTGAGTCTCTTCTCGAATGTTTCTGGCTTTTGTCATCATCTTGAGTTT
The DNA here is from genome assembly GCA_033119305.1 of Pinctada imbricata. Taxonomy (NCBI): domain Eukaryota; kingdom Metazoa; phylum Mollusca; class Bivalvia; order Pterioida; family Pteriidae; genus Pinctada; species Pinctada imbricata. The sequence goes on from VSWD01000010.1 coordinate 44,244,537, forward strand.
CTAATATCATTTTCATATACTGTAAACGTTATTATTTTTGCTGGGGGAAAATTTCGCAGTTAAAACATCAAGACATTACGCATGCGGGAAATATTTGCAATACAAATGGCTTTCCTTTTGTAACAATGCAGCGGGGATATTTTCACGTGGGGGAATTTTTCGCGATGTCTATGGACTCCTGGAAAACTCAAAAATTACCCCTCGAAAATTACCCCACGCAAAAATTTCCACGTTTACAGTACATGCATTTTGCTTTCATGAAAAATCTGACAGATTTTGAGGTTTCATTGAAAAGATGCACTCAACTGTAACCTAGTGCCATCATAACATACGATAATAAAGTCTCAAAATCCACTCAAGCAGAACGCCATACTCACTGTGCCGTGTCTGAGTGCCATTTGTACATTCTCCAGCGCGCTGACTGGACACCAACATTCCGCGATCAAGCTGTTGTGAGACACGTCAAAGTTACACAAGTTTAGTGTGTGGTAGATGGCCTTAATCTTCTTGACCTTAATGATCCAGGTTCTGATCTCTTTCTGGGCACTAGCCAGTACCCTCCTCCTGTGATCCTCCGTCTGACTCAATACCTGTAAAATGGTAGATATATGTGTATTTATACTGAGGAGAAATACAGTTTAGGGTGTGGTAGATGGCCTTAATCTTTTTGACCTTGATGGTGGATATGTGTGTATTCATATCGAGGAGAAATTGATAAACAGAGGGTAATTTCTATTTCACAAATAATTCACCTTTCCACTTACATGTAGTTCGACAAATCCTCCAACAAATGATGTCATTTGAGGTTTGTAACATCACAATAAGACCTTTACTATACATTTTATAATTCATGAATGAAATGTTGATCATTTATCAGTTTTTGGAAGGGTGAAAGAGTAATCATATAATGAATGTGTCTAATTTGAATTTCTTTTAAATCTAATTTTGTTTTCAATGTGAAAGTACTGATATAAAATAAATAATCAATTCCTTGCTACATCTATAGGACGAACTGACTCTTAGATGAATGACAGGAAAAAGTGATGAAAGACAGTAAATAGTAAATTGTTTTAAACATGTGTACAACAAAGTTTAAGGTTTTATATACCGTGTTAAGGTCCTCTAGTCTCATAGATACACCATTCAGCATGTCCTGTCTCTCTGGTGGACTCTCTGGGCAAGGGTACAAGGTAGCCTTAAATCTGAAAATATATCCTCATCATTTACATATACATGCACCTCAATGTGATTTCTAATACATGTATATACATGCTTGTAAATAAATGGTGCAATATTGATCTCTGGTACAATAAGTTTACATTTATTGCAGCTCAAATATTCTGTTCATTTTTTAAAGATTTCAAAGGATTGAATAAAATTCAGTACAAATCTACACTGCTTTCTACGAAAGCCGAATAGTGTCAAACAAAAAATTAAATTTATCTCGTTATTACGAGAAAAGATCTCGTTATTACGAGAAATGATCTCGTTATAACGAGATAATTTTCTCGTTATTACGAGAAAAGATCTCGTAATTACGAGATACTTATCGCGTTATTACAAGAAAATTATCTCGTAATTACGAGAAAAGATCTCGTTATTACGAGTTAATAATCGCGTTATAACGAGAAAAGATCTCGTTATTACGAGATAATTAATGCGTTATTACGAGAAAATTATCTCGTAATTACGAGAAAAGATCTCGTTATTACGAGAAAATTATCTCGTAATTACGAGAAAAGATCTCGTTATTACGAGAAAAGATCTTGTTATTACGAGAAAATTTTCTCGTTATTACGACTTAGTGATTAGGTGAATATGTATGAATAAAGCATGATTTATTTATATGCATTTTTTAGAGTTTAAACATGTTTGAATTGAACCAGTTCATAAGAACTTGTTTCCGAATAGGATTCAGTAACAAGGAAATTATTCCATTGTTAGCACATTCTGAGAAAATAATAATAAGTACTTCGACACTGAAAAGAAGAATGAAATCTATGGGTTTGTTCAATTAAAGATACATGTATCTACAAATAGTACCATTTGAAGATATCTTGAATTCATTTAAAGATATCTTTAATTCATTAGAAGATATCTTCAAATCATTTAAAGATATCTTCAAATAATTGAATTTATGTTAAAACGGCGCTCCGGAACGCCGTTTTAACATATATTCAATTATTTGAAGATATATTCAAATGAATTAAAGATATCTTAAAATGAATTAAAGATATCTTCAAATATTTAAAGATATCTTTAATTCATTTGAAGATATTTTCAATTCATTTGAAGATATCTTCAATTCATTTGAAGATATATTCAAATGATTTGAAGATATCTTCAAATGATTTGAAGATATCTTCAAATGATTTGAAGATATCTTCAAAAAGTACCATTTGAAGATATCTTTAATTCATTTGAAAATATCTTCAAATCATTTGAAGATATCTTCAAATCATTTGAAGATATCTTTAATTCATTTGAAGATATCTTTAAATAATTGAAGATTTCTTCAAATAATTGAATATGTTAAAACGGCGCTCCATACATAACCTCCATCCCCCGAAAAATTATTTAAGTGATTACTTATTTAATTTTAACACACATAATTGCTTTCAAATCGCTAACAAGATGTGTTTGTGAAACACTGATGTCCCCGGCGGCAACGAAGTCCAAAATGGCTATTTTTAGACTAAAGGTCACAGTCAAGGTCACAAGGTCATCGACCTTGGTGTCATCTGAAAGGGTTTGTAGAGTAAGCATGCCAAATATGAAGTCTCTATCTTTTCTCGTAATAACGCGATAATTATCTCGTAATAACGAGATCTTTTCTCGTAATAACGAGAAAATTATCTCGTAATAAGGCGATCTTTTCTCGTAATAACGCGATCTTTTCTCGTAATTACGAGATAATTTTCTCGTAATAACGCGATAATTATCTCGTTATAACGAGATCTTTTCTCGTAATAACGAGAAAATTATCTCGTTATAACGAGATCTTTTCTCGTAATAACGAAATCTTTTCTCGTAATAACGAGATAAATTTAATTTTTTGTTTGACATTATTCGGCTTTCGTAGCTTTCACTATCATTTTAAAGAAGCTTCAACATGTTTAAGTGTTCTCCAAATATATGTCTATTCTTGACCAGAATAAATTACCATCATATAATTTATAATAATGACCATATGATAGGCTTAAAATAAATTCATATAACGTAGATTTAGACAGTATTTACTTGATTCAATCAAAGGGGATTCCCATGGAACATATCATATGTGTATCACGTGATACCCCACGGTGAACATGTAGAGAAGACTTTACCCGTACCTCTATTCAGTATTTTCGTTCCCTTCCCATTTGGGACGGTATCTGACATAAATTTATTGTGACATCATCAAATTCTATGGGAACAAGCATAAAATTTAGGGAAAACATGCTTCAAATACAATGTTTCTATAGGAATTCCATTGCGTCTTAATGTGTTCATGTCAGATACCGTCCCTAGTGGGAAGTAACTCTGTATATGGAAAAGATGGAATTCCTAGTAAACAAGAGTGCTGAAAAAATTCTTTCAAACAACTAATATTGCACTAATATTGCATCATGTCAGTTGTTCATATGATTGACAATACCATAAATTATGTATACATACCCTTCACATATTTTTCTGACTCTGGCCTTCAGTTGCTCTCCTTGAAAGAATATGATGAACACACACTTGTGGATCTCATCACCCTATATAAAACACACAAACCAATCCTGTTACTAAAATAATACACAAACCAATCCTGTTACTAAAATTATGTAGAACACAAACTGATCATGTTACTAAAATAAGACACAAACCAATCCTGTCACTAAAAATAAAACACAAACCAATCCTGTTACTAAAATAAAACACAAACCAACCCTGTTACTAAAATTATGTAGAACACAAACTGATGTTGTTACTAAAATAAAACATAAATCAATCCTGTCACTAAAATAAAACACAAACCAATCCTGTCACTAAAATAAAACACAAACCAATCCTGTCACTAAAATAAAACATAAACCAATCCTGTTACTAAAATAAAACATAAATCAATCCTGTCACTAAAATAAAACACAAACCAATCCTGTCACTAAAATAAAACATAAACCAATCCTGTTACTAAAATAAAACATAAATCAATCCTGTTACTAAAATAAAACACAAACCAATCCTGTTACTAGAATAAAACATAAACTAATCCTGTTACTAAAATAAAACACAAACCTCCTCATCCTACCTAATAACAGTGTTTATATACTGTTACCAGTATATACAATTTTTAAAACAATATCATGGTAGAAATATTGTTGTTATTCAATTATAGTACATGTACAAGAATATGCACTCTAGGAAACCCAAATGATAGCCGATCCAGCAACTGTTAAAAGTCCATACCAAAAAAGTAGTACATGTAGTTTTCAATCAGACTAAGAGACACAGTTATTTCTGATAGACTATCTTAGAAATTAAACAAACCGTGACTGGATCCTCCAATGACTGGTGGATATCGTCATATTTAAGGAAGACATTACCACGACAAGCGAACCACAACAGTCTCTCAAAGGCCGGGACCTTCTCACGCGGTATCACACCAGCAACAAACCTAGACAATGAAAAACACATTATGTAACTCTTTAGTTTTAGTCTGAAGCCACATAGCTTTAACAGATAGATTTTCAAACACATTTGATTGCATTTCAACTTTCAGCAAATATATGTAGATTTATCACTTTTAACATTTTAGCTTCCACATCTAAAGTAAGTGGCAGGTACATGTATTCTAGGTTAAATAAGTTTCAAAAGTGAATGAGGTAAAATGAATTGAGAAAGTGCGGAAGTTCAAAATTGGCCAAATCATTTATAAATCATTCACAAATCTGCACGTGGCTAAAATAATACAGGGCAAATTCACAGTTGTACAAAACTATGGTACAAGTACATGTAAATGTATGTTTACAAACATACCCAAGTTGTACTGCTGTCACAGGTACAAATCCCTCGTCATGTGTGAGTGCATGTGTGGCATCCTCTACAATACCATGGTGAGCTCCATGATGCTATAAATATTAAAATCATAACTAATATTCAATTTCAAAAACAAAAGTACAAATTTTTTTTTGAAATTTTCTTATAACATTCTGACTGGTTAACAATTTCAATTTTAAAAGCTGCAAAGGGATTTACGATTCAATTCATTTATATTGTTCGTACATGTATATAAACTCACTTGAACAATGTATCGAATCGAGAACGTTATTATGTGTAAAATATATTTTTTATTGCTTTAGAAATTCTTCTTCCAGGCAAAAATAAGTCACTGATATAAGGAATGAAATTATTATGCCTAGTATGCGAGTATAATTTCATTGTTTTTGACTATGACAGCCTATGTTTACTGAAGCAAATGCCTTGACACCAACCCATTATGCATGTACCTCTTCGAATACCCTATAGACCCTTTCACGATAAGGTTCGTTCGATTCACTTTTGTCTTTTCGTATGGTACTTTTTCCACTCAAAACAATGGAATGACGTCATACCGCTCTAAACCATGGCATACACTGAAGCGGTATGACGTCATTTCATTGTTTTGAGTGGAAAAAGTACCATACGAAGTGACAAAAGTGATCCGAACGAACCTTATCGTGAAAGGGTCAATACTAACAGTTTGTAACGATGTGGTGTTTTGTTGTTCTTGCACAAGCAAATGTCTGACACAAGCATGCATGTCAGTATTTCACCATTTACATCCATAAATACTTTGAAAGGTATCAAACCTCGGCAAAGAAGCTCTGTGTTTTCTTGAGCACTTCCTTCAGTTCTGTGAGCTCCAGAAAGTTACGTCTTAGAGCTTCTGCGTTTGTGTTGACCTCTCGCAGCTCAGACTCCATTTTCTCAAAAGTTGCTTCCAGATCGATCATTTCTTTAGGGGCGGGAGCTTTTGGATTATCACCCCTGTCTGGTACTTTCAATCCATCTTTCTTCAATTCTTTGTCAATATATCCTAAAATATCAATTCTTATAATAAGACAATAATTTTTTATCATGCAGAAAATTGATCCACTACTATATATAATCTTCTATACATATGTCAAGCAATTGTTGAATGTAGACCTCCATATTTACCTATGGTGTCTTCTCATGTTTCTCTTACACTCTATTTAATTTTCTAAAAAACTAAAATTCAACTTGTGATTCGTATGTATATATGCTGCATGTGACCAACTGCAAATCTTCAATCCTTTTTTACACACCTACAACTTTGCATACCTAGGCATATCATATTTTCATTGAGAATGTGCGCTATGAAAGCCTAAAACATCAAATCAAATAACAAAATTGAAACTGGTGGAGATGAAGAAAATTGATGCTGCAGGCTGGAAGCAAACCCCCGTCAATGGCTTTCAGGGCTCTCAATCAGCCTAATTTGGGGCCCATATTCGGCCCCTGTCCCAATGCAAAATAATATCTTTTTTTCCCAATTTATCTACCATTTTTTTCCAACTTGACCGATGTGATAACATGGAAAATTCAACAAAATGAGTTGAAAATTCTCATTTTCAAGTGAAAAGGCAGCCAAACTTAATCTATATTTTTTCCCAATTTCTGAGAAAATGCCGTTTTTTTTTCCAAATTTCAAAGGCCCCATACCCCAGTCCCCAAAATGGGTGTGAGAGCCCTGGCTTTATAGATACTGTAGTTACCAATTGGCCACTTTAAATTATCATGATTTCAGGCTCTGACTTGACGTAGTTGGAAATCAGAGCCTAATTAATTGCTTGCAAATACAATGTACATGGATGTAATGTGCCAAGAGACTTAGGTGTGAATCTTACTCAGTTTTCTTTCCATTTCTTCACATCTCAGAATTTCATTGACAAATTTCCTCTGAAAGGAGTTCACGTCTGGATTCAACTGTAAAAGTAAAATGCAAAATTTCTAGAATCTTGTCAAGTCCTCAGTTTGTTACATATCTTGTACTACATGCACTTGTTAAGTCCTCAGTTTGTTACATATCTTGTACTACATGCACTTGTCAAGTCCTCAGTTTGTTACATATCTTGTACTACATGTACTTGCTAAGTCCTCAATTTGTTACATATCTTGTACTACATGTACTTGTTAAGTCCTCAGTTTGTTACATATCTTGTACTACATGTACTATCAAATTTTAGATAAATATATATGATAAAATACCAATGAATCGATCACTTATTGAAAACAAATACTGTACACAAAGCATATTTGTTCATTTTTGAGCATATGTATACAGCATTTAATTGGTAGAGAATGAGTTTCAAAGAATTTGTCAAATTCCAACACTCAATTGTTAGAGGTAGAGATGAAAATGTGGCCCAAGTTTGAAAATCCAACCTGATATGTTCTGCATTTTGGAAAATGCTCTTACTATCTGATTACACTATACCCTAACCCTCACACAAAATTGAGACAAAACATGAAACTTACATCTTTAAATTGGACCAATCCAAGTTCACCCAGCTCCGACACACAGGCATACGCAGCTTCTGATTGGAGGAAAATCTGGCACAGATTCATCTCCTCGCTGCGGAACATCGACCCCATCTTGGATCTTTTATTTACTCCTCTCCTATTCTAATCTTTATTATTAACTGAAAGGAAAGAAAATAATATCTGTAAAATCTTATCATATGCAAATGACCAATTATGGCCACAATAAAACTTTATATACATTTGTAATTCTAAATGTACCTAATCTACATAATCAGGCACATAGACAGGCTTACGCATTTAATACGCAGATGCTTCCACATCACTTTGCAAAAAAAGAATAAAAGAAAGTGTACAAAGGGTCATTTAAACGTAGAAAACTGCCCTGTAAATGTATATAATCCATTAGATTACAAGGTTTGCCCCTTGAATCCATGCAATGCATTCAATACTTTCTGTGTCAGAATATTTATTTCCAAAAAGTGCCAGGCCCCCTCAGGATCAAATGGTCATCTCCTTAGCAATCATATTTGCAGCATTGTTTGAATCTTGAACACACTCATGGTTATTTAACTTATAGACAGCCAGACGGACATACAGATAAATATCAATTAATTAAAAAAGAAGACCTTATATAATCAAAGTTTCGACCAAGTGATTGGAAAGGAAAGTTTGTGAATGGGACATTTTTCATAATTTTCATAAAGCCTGTGTTTGTGAAACACAAATGCCCCCGGTGGCATCCTTGTTCATATAAACAGCATTTTCTATAAAGTGGGTCAAAGGCCAAGGTCAAGATCACGAGGTAAAAATGTTGGTATCAGTGGAAAGGTCTTGTCACAAGGAATACACATGTAAAATATGAAAGCCCTATCACTTACCATTCAAAAGTTATGCCCATTATGTTAAAGTTTTTGAAAAGTAGGTCAAAGGTCAAGGTCAAGATCACAAGGTCAACAATTTTTTATCAGTGGAAAGGTCTTGTCACAAGGAATACACATGTGAAATATGAAAGCTCTGTCACCTTCCATTCAAAAGTTATACCCAATGTTAAAAAGTAGGTCAAAGGGCAAGGTCACGTGGTCAAAAATTTTGGTATCAATGGAAATGTCACAAGGAATACACATGTGAACAGGCTTACAGGCCAAAAACTATATGCCACCGAATCTTTGATTCCGGGGGCATAAAAAATTTCAATGGGCCATTTTTTAAGAAAGTACCGAGTCTTCAATGGGCCATTTTGCGAAATTATGGGACTATGGTTCATGGTCCCTGTCCTAACCCCAATCACTGAGGACCCTTGGGTTTTTTTAAATACATCATACACCTTGATTACACAAACTTTCCAAAAACAAAATCTTGTATTAAATCATCAAGCCACCAATGAACAAATTATTTGTGAGTCATTCTCTGCATTCTCCCGATCCATGAAGGGAAGAGACCGACCTTCCATCAGGCTATCATATACGGCAAAATTGATAGTAATACTGCTATTCTTGTCTCATCTTCCATATCAGCAGTCTACGGTGAACAGTTCAGTTGAATGATGGATTAATATTATGACAATGATACATTTACATCTGTTAACCAAGCCAGACCAGAAATTCTGTATGATATACCTTTATTTACACATTACGTGTGGATATAGAGGGCGTGGGTAAGGTTGTGAGGTCAGAGAACCCCTGGCCTAATATCTGTAGTAACATGGCTTGACCCCTTGCCATCCGTCCCCTACCCCTCCCTCTCCCACATTTGAAAAATATCACACATGTACATGTATGCACTCGGTATGACATCAGTAGCAATAGGATCACTTAACGCATCCAAATGCCTGATCGTGAGCCAATATATCCTCCTCTTCCTTCATAAATCCCCGACCCCCCTGCCATCCTACCCCCCCCCCCCCCAAAAAAAAAAGAGAGAGAGAGAGAGAGAGAGAGAGAGAGAGAGAGAGAGAGAGAGAGAGAAATATGTTATAAAATGAAAAACAAGGCTTTAAACATTATTTTCATAAAGTTAGAGATTCTTACCTTCGAGAGGTTTATATGATTTCCAAGGTCAAAGCCGATGTGAAATGATTAGCAATCAGCGCTGTTCATATCGGCACGATAAAATAAACTGTACCTGGTACCTCCCTACCAACTTTGGTATTCATACGTACATAGTTTTATTACCAAGACATATATTGTACTTAAAATTTACATAAATAAACGCTGAGGGATCACGGGTTATCATTCATATAGAATTCAATATTTGAATTTTCATTTATAATGAAAAGTATTCAAGATTATAAATGTTTAGTATGAAAGTCCCTAAGTGACAGAATAGTCAAATGTTTAGTATAAAAGTCCTGAAGTGACAGGATAGTCAAATGTTTAGTATGAAAGTCCTGAAGTGACAGGATAGTCAAATGTTTAGTACGAAAGTCCTGAAGTGACAGGATAGGCAAATGTTTAGTATGAAAGTCCTGAAATGACAGGAACGGTGTCAGAAGGAGAATGAAGTCAATGGTTCCCAGGGGTAGTGGCCACGTCCCACCAAATAGAGCAGTGGTGAAAGTATGAAGGTACAGCTTATGACTTGGGTGGAAATACTTTAATAACCGCAAAATATTTGCTTTTGATAAAACAAAACACAGGCTGGTTAGAATTTTTTCAAAGGCTTTGCATAAAAACAGGAAAAAAATGGGGTTTTTTTTGGGGGGGGGGGGGCAAATTCCAACCCTCCTTCCTCCCCCCCCCCTTTCCCAGATCCATACTTGTAAAAAAATATTACCCATAACTGAATTTGGGATGAGTGGGCGGGAGTGTAGTGGTTGTGTTGCAGTACCTCTAATCCCTCTCTTGACGAGAATAGGAATTCGGCGGTATTATATAAATGAGTCACAAGGTACTAAACATCCAACAAGAACATTACTTTCATAAGCTATCAAAATAAGCTAAAATTTATTTACACGGATGCTCATGAATGTTTTATACCTGTAAAAGTACACGGATCTAGGGTTTAATGTATGCATACTTTTCCGTGAATGCGTACTTAACTTCAACTACTAAAGTGATATGCATACGAGCGAGGAAGCATAAATCCCTTTTCAATGAAATCTTTGTACGAAACAACAAAAGAAAGTATAGATCAAAGCCTATCGAAAAGACACTTGTTTCATCCCAAGAGGATCGGAAGGGGGGGGGGGGGTTAGGTGCCTCATGAAATTCAAAATCATGGTGGCTAGACACCTATGCCTTGCTGTCCTTCATCTCCAACTTCTTTTTTGATTTGTGGATTTACAAATAGTACGCTTCATAGTAGCAAATATGCCGTACCGCATTGGCGCAAAATGACCTTGACCTTGACCCCATAATCGTTTTTAGTCCATTGGCCAATAGTGACTGGCGGCGGATCCGAATAAAAGATTATATCACAGAAAACTATTTCTCAGCGCCTGCTCGCCGACCCCCCCCCCCCCCCCTCCTTTATTAAACAAGAAGCCAAATTTGCTAAAACGTCTTTAATTTTTTGTTATGGAAATTCATACCCAAATCAAAACGCAAAAATATCATTTTTTCAATTTCCCTATATCACCGGACGCAACTTATGATTAATTTTTAGTTCCGACGATGTTTCGTTCCCTCCCCTTTTAAACCGCTTCATAAATAATTGAAATACATTTTTTCATCAAAATGTAATCAATTTCAATTAAATCTTTTTACTCACATTGGTTGAAAGTAAAATAAAATAAAATCCGACCACAAGTATCTTTAGAACTGTCAAATGATTGTGTAGCAAGTCATGTGGCTATACCAACTAAACAAATCTTCCGGGTAAAATTTGTGACAAGTTATCATAAAGTAGATACACACATTACGCCTTAGGTCATTGTAATAATTACGTATTATTAGTAATTATTTCCTGGTTAAACCGGGATTACTGTGTGATCGAGTAGCTAAAAATATTGAATGTCGTATGCAAAGTAGGAGTACTGGATTTCAAAAATTTCGTTTTCCCAATTTTACGTAGTTTTCTTAATATGACAAGTTACACATGACAAGTTAGACATCCGTGGTTTGAGGGGGGGGGGGGCGGACAGGGGGTACCTCTCTCCCCCTCCCACCCCCTCCTGCCCCATCTCCCTCCCCCTCCTTTTCATCCTTCCCTTACCTCCCCCCTCCCAACCCCCTCATGGTTGGGCTAAACCCTCTGCTTTACATGTTATCATGGTTATGTACGCCCCTCTCCCCACCCCTCACCTTTCTAATTTCTGAATACATGTACATGTATTACAATCGACACGAAAGAGGACACTAATCAACGTATGGTAAGAGAATGAAATAGAGTAAGAGAGGTGACAATTATGAAAGAATTGACAGACCCACAAAGATTTTGTCTGACAAGAGGTCCAAGTACGCCTCTATTGCTCAAATGAGTCCTACGTCTTTCAATATTGGAGAAGGCAAAGATGTATCACGGTATTAGCAATTAGCAAACAGTGCAAGTTGATGAGTTACTTTTTTCTGTACAGGAAATTAGTATCTCCTCACAGCAAATTACATGTAGTAGTTGCTGGTAACACCACTGTTTGTGTGTATATAGAGTCTAGACTAGAGAGAACAGTTTTTCATGGATCTTGACCAAACTTCCTACACCCATTGTTTGACACAAGAGGAAGAATTCAATTGATTTTCAAGGTCATTGTAAAAGGTCAAGGTCATACAAATTGGAAATGTTTTAATTCCTTGTACACAGCCTACAGGACAGTTTTAATTTGATCTTGACCAAACTTCATCATGCTCATACTGTATTACACAGATTCAATCATTGCTTGTGCCACAAGAAAGAAACCTATCGATTTTCAAGGTCATAGTCAAAGGTCAAGGTCACAAACTGGAAATGGTTAAATCCTTATACTAGTAATATAGCCTAGAGGGCACAACATTGATTTGATCCTGACCAAACTTCATACATTTTGATATTGTTTATGACCAGAGGAAGAACCCTACTGATTTTCAAGGTCATAGCCTGATACTGTAGGTATAATGTCAAGATATCATAACTTCATCAGTGTAAATGGCACTGCTTCGCATACATGTATGTTTTGACATAAAAGAAGTCCATATTTAAGGAAAAACTATGTTTATATTACAGTAACAACATAATTGTCAAAGGCCCGAAAAGTTTACTTTTGTAACTTACTAACAGATGATGCATTATAAAACATTACATACATTATACAAACAAAACTTTTAAGTATTTGTAAATTACTATAAAAAGACAGCATATGTGAACTGCAAACATATATACATGATTTAGTAGGTGAATTACTCTCTGCAGTCAATACCTCAATCATTAGGTCTAAGTTATTGTTTTGCTGCTGACTTTTTTTAAAAGTGTTGATACTCAGAGTACTACTCTTTGTTAATTATATTGATAACAGTGATTTTTTCAGTAATTTGGGAATGGGGTCGGGGCCCGTGCAATTGGGAAAATTAACGACGTTTGGGAATATTTTGGGAAGTACTTATATAAAAGTTTATACAGTTTATTACAATAAAAAGTTCAGAATTAAATGTATAAACAGATAATTTTCTTTTAAATATGATTTAATTTCTTATGCTTACAACAATATGGCAAATAATTAGTAAATTTGCTACTTTTGAACCAGTAATTTTCACTAATTTCAGTTATTATTCCATCTCTATGTGATTGGGAAATTTTAGAGCAACCTTTGGGAAAAAAAGATACTATTTCTCATTGGGAATGGGGCCGAATAACGGCCCCAAAAAGGGGCAAAAAAAAAATCCCTGGATAAGTTCCGCATAAGGTCACTTATGATATTCTGAATCAGAATCAGTCAAAGTGGAATAATTTTTAAATCAAACATAATACAACCATATCCCCGACTCAGGTCTGATCAACTGTTGTTATTATCCATGCTTTATCATGTCGTACAGTGGTGGATTCAGGGGTGTGTGGAAGGGGCGTCTGCCCTCCCCCTCCCAAATGACCAAAAATTTTCCAAAATAACCCTATATTTTTGCCCATTTTCAGCATCATGCCGTCCATTGAAAATTGGCAAAATACGCCCCTTGCCCCTGGCAAAGGGGGCGCTGGATCCGCCACCATCATGTATGTACCACAATGAACTTTAAAATTAATGAAGTGAAATTGCATACAATTTGTACCTTAACCATGTGAATGTATACCAGATAGATCAGTCCTATACCACGCAGCCTGCTAGTTCACACTTGCTGACAACGCGTCTTTTGACAGTAAACCATGCACAAAATAATACTTATCAATTTGAAAGATATAATACATTTCATTCAACACAGACTCTTATCATATGATCAAGTTTTGAATTCTATTCCATTGCAACTATTATATGAGAGAAAACTATTTCAGTATTTGTTTTTCATTGATGGGGGGGGGGGGGGGTTTAACACCCTTCAATTCTAATAAAGTTACAATTTTTACTCACTGAACAGCATAAAAATAGAATTAAATATAGAATGAGATGCTGAAAGTATTCTTTATCTGCTTTAAACTAGAAATGGAAGAAAATATGACAAATATCTATAATACACACCTACTACTCACATGAGACTCTGTTACAGTATTGTATGGGAAACATGGAAAATCAAGAGAGACACAAATGTCATCCAAAGGTCAAGGTCGGATCTCTTTAAAAATGGTTTTTCTTATTTTCGATTATCTTTTTCCATACGTAGTATACGTGATGATCAAATGTGATGTTTTAAAATGAAAATATAAATAATATCAATAATTAACGTTTTATAAGATTAAAGTTACATGCTTCCAACTATATTTAAAGAAAACTTTTGATATATTCCCTTACGCACGAGTTACTTTTCTTTGACTGAACTCTCCACATCATCAACGTTTCAGGCAGGTGCTCGGTTCTTCTAAACTGGAGCCCACATTCTTCCACATAAAATTAAAATTAAAAGGTATACAATCATATATTCTTTCTCAAATAAATCTTTGTATGTAAAGTACATTCATATGAAATGATATTCATTGAGGCTGTAACTGTTGATAAAGACAACTCGTACCAATGATATTTCGTGTTATTTGCTGATTCAAAGGTACCCTCATGTTAGTATATGATGTAATACTTATATTTTCCTTGTAATCAGCCTGTTGGTATTGGTAAATTGATTTCAGAAATGTGAAATTTTATAAACCTCTACAGTATCGGGACTTGCTGATACATATAATTTTCAGCAGTTTGGTTTGTTTGTTCAATTTGTTGTTGTTGTACGTATATACATACTTTGCGCCATTTCATTAATTTTGGGTTGATGATAAGCCAGTACTTGGAATCATTAATCAAGACATTTATCCTTCACTTTGGAACTGAGCAAACATAATTAAACTTTAAAAAAAAGTGAACATGAGGTAATTTTACATTTTAGATCTATCATTAACACTTTTGATTTACATTCTACAGTCAAGTTTTATGGGTCCGGATCTTTACATATACAGGACAGTACAGTACAGTAAAGTACACTTTATTGCCAAATCTGGGAAAATACATCTTTATATACAAATGGGTGACCTGGATTTTGGTAAAGAAACTGTATCTTGGTAGAATAGGTACATTTTCATGATTTATTGAAAATTCAGACTAAACATGCTAAAAAATTCCTGAAATTGGCATGGAAAATGTGTCAGTTTTTAAATATATATAGTTCCCCTCCTTATTAATAGTCAGACAGAGTAAAACTTATAACTAGAAGGGGTTTTAATCATACTGAAAAAGTGTTTAAAGTGAGGGGGGGGGGGGTTGGATAGGCATGCAGTTTATCTTGGCATGCTTTTTATGAAGTATGCAATTAATCACAGATAACAAGATAACAGATAAAAAGTAGAGATTGAAGTTCCTCAATAAGTTTTAGATTTCTGCATTATACATGTTACACATATAACTTAAAGCATATACTTGTACATGTACTACCAGACTAAGGTGACAAATATATGTTCACAATGACCTGCGCAAAGTCCTAATGGCACATTAGTTTTACATTGAAATATTTTCTCAAAAAAGCTGAGTTATATTTTCCCTCTTAATAGTAAAAAAGAAATCCATTATTATCTTCTTTTTAGCAGTCTGCATAGGAAAATGGGAAAACTTGAAGGTTTTGAGTTTTGGAAGAAAACCCTCAATGGAGCTAAATTAGTGGTGGCACCGATGGTTGATCAGAGTGAACTAGCTTGGCGTATGTTAAGTAGGAGATACAGTGCAGAACTCTGTTATACCCCCATGTTCCATGCTGCGGTGTTTGTTAGAGATGCAAACTACAGGAAGGAATCTTTACAGACTTGTTCTGAGGACAGACCTCTTATTGTTCAGGTATGTATAAAGTCTTTTTTATACTTTTTGAAATTTACATGTACGTCTCATACATGTAAATAAGACTTTTGACTCAGCTAACTATCCATTACTTACATGTAGAAGAATAGATTTGCTGGAATAGATGATTTTCCAGTAAACTCATGAAACAGTCAAACACCAGACATCGCAAAATTTTGCGATAATTTCATTGTGATGTCAAAATAAAAAGCATGACAACACATCAAGGTGCTTCAAGACGGTGCGATCAGATGTGACGTCACAAAGGAAAATTTTGCCAATTGATGTGATGCTTCTGTTAAAATCAATGTTAGGAACGGTCATATCTTTTATCTGGAAAATGGACTAAATAATTGTCACCAAAAATCGATTTAATGTAAATCCCAAGACAAGAAGGTTTTGTACATTTCATTGATGATTTTTATATTTGATTCTCAGAACTGCACATAAATGAAACTTGTAGGGGATGTTAGTCTTAATGAGAAATACCATATTGAGGTCAAGGTCATTTCAAGGTCAGGCAATAAACAGCTATTAACATAACATTGCCAATACATACTGATTTTCCTTGAATACTAAAGGTTGTGTGCAATCTCATTTCATGAAATTAATATTTGAACATACATGTATATGCATGTGTTTCAATTTTTTTTGTAGTTTTGTGCGAACGATCCGGACACATTCTTGAAAGCGGCAGAAATGGCGCAGGATCATTGTGATGCTATAGACCTCAACCTGGGTTGTCCTCAGTCTATAGCAAAAAGGGGACACTATGGTGCCTTTCTCCAAGATGAATGGGAACTCCTAGAGAAAATGGGTACGTATTACATCAATTACAATGTGCAACTTTTAGTCTTCACAAAATCTGTTTGGAATTACTAGTCATAAGACAAATTCTACTAGCCAATTGTATAATTTGTAAAACAATTTCTTCCAATCCGGCAGAATTTCTGGTAGCCTCGGTTGTCAGGCTAAGAAGTTTTTGTGAAGACTGAACTAAAATGTATTTTAAACGTACAATAGATTGACGTGGACGAGTGCTGTAGAAGCTATAAATGTTCTCTGTTCAGGTAAATTTAAAGCTTGCTGGGAGGCTAAAAGATGTTTGACACCTCGGGTTGTAACAGTGGATGTTATTACAGGGTGTGTGGCAAATTAACGCAAGGGGCCCGGTACACAAATTTTTGAAAGAATATAGCATGTCGGCCGCTGAAACGGCCTGGGGAGAACACTGCTCATTTTTTCCTACTCGCCAAACGGGCAAGTTCAGACAAAAATCTACTCGCCCGGCTGCATTTTCACTCGCCAAATGGGCAAACGGGTGAGTGGGAATTTCAAGCCCTGTTGAACTGAACTAATTTTTATGGCTTAGACCAAATAATAAGCTACTATTTATGTGTGAACAATCAATTGCTGTCTCATAATATATTTTACAGAGTAGTTTATTTTAGGTGTTTTAAATAGGAGAGATTCTCATGATTTTAAGAAGGGCTCTGTCGGATGGTTTGGGTCATCAGTGGTTAAAGACAGATAATACCTTAATTTCTATTAATTTTCAGTAAGCCTATGTCACCAGAAGCTCAAAGTTCCCATTACGTGCAAAATCAGGGTATTTGAAAGCAAGGAGAGGACAGTGAAATATGCCAAAATGTTGGAGAGGGCTGGATGCCAGGTAATTTGCAGTCGTTGTTTTTTCTAATATTACATGATAGGCAGTTAGGTGAATGTGACATTGGCCCTTTATCCTGGAACATCAATAGGCCATTTGCGAAACAAATGTGCCATTGTTGAAAATGAATGTGCCATGATACAAATTTATTTCATACTGTGTCAGGGATCACCCTAGGCCGCGATTTTGCGATATTCTCGCATTTTTTACTCAAATATCGCATTTGTATTGCATTGTCGCGCTAAAAGATCGCATACCTCCTTGGAATAAATTGCACTTAATATAATGTGACAGAACAGGAGATTCGTTTTTAAATCTTCATATTCGAATTCCGCGTGCTTCATCACATAGGTATTTATGAACTAGGCGGATATTTTGGATTTACACCTTGTATATACATGTACCCAATCTATTCCCTGAAATTTCCGTGTGTCGTATTGACGTTTGCACGTGGGTACCCGGTATTTTTTTATCTGTGGATGTGAGGATTTAGCTTTACGTTTCTCTAGCGGTTGTCAGTGGTACATGCTCTTTTGTCATTGAAATATCAATAGAGTATGAAATATTACAATGCAGTCTTGATATAGTTTGTATAGAAAAAAAGACCGGAAAAGAAAAGCACTATTAAACAAAAGTTTACAAGTTGTATTGCGTAAGCGAGTAGACTGGCTTTTTACATGTATTTGCCGTCGAAACGTGGCCAGTACCAAGCTATAACTAAGTATCTTCAAGGACTTATAAACAGTTTACAAGTCTTTGGAATCGTCAACATGAACAATAGCTATACAATTCTTCAAAATATTTACATTGCGTAAATAAAGTCTAGATGTAAACATTCTACCAGTACAATACACCCCATACTCGCAGATTAGACGTTACCATAAAATGACTTGTCATGGCGCGCTGAAATACTTTCAATGTGTACCATTGGAACCGATGATTTCTTAAAAGACATTCACAAGACACTAACCAGCGAGTGTAATTGAGGCATGGTGGATATTTTTTCGTCGGCGACTTATAGCGTGCGGCGATGTCTAGGACTAAGAGACAAAGAATTTTAAATTTTATTTTACCTCATTTTTCATTTAAAATGTCATTCAAACAAGGGAAAAAGAAAAAGTCCAGGGAGATTCTCACATTCAAATATTATAATGTGTTCACAGGGATAAAGAGAAACTGAAGTTTGATTTTTTTCACTATTTTTTTCGAACAAATACATTCAAAATCTCCTTGAAATCGAGAAAATCTCATTGTTTTTTAGCAAATGAGATTTTTATCTCATTACTCTGCAGGGCTAGGGTGATTCGTGCTATGTGGTGTATAAATTGATACAAATAGTAAAGGAATGAAATTGCATGCAGAAGTTTAATAAATTGACGAACGTTGGAAGTGAATATGGTGAAGTTATCATCATGTTGAGTAAAAGAACAGAAGATTTTCACACTTTGTTTAAGAATTAAATGTACAATATTGGTGCACTCAGTAAAATTTAAATGTGCCATTTTAATATTGAATGTGACCATGGCGCAGGGCGTATGCTTATCTCAATCACTGCATGTACATGTACTATGAAAATACAGTATGGTATCTTCACTCTAAGTACTGTACATCCATAAGTAAGTACAGTCCATTCTTGTTTTGGTGATATTAATTCTTATCTTAGAAAAAAATGTGTAAATATCAATACTTGTAATGAATAAATTAATGATAGAAAATAAGGTATACTGTAAACGTGGAAATTTTCACATTTTTTGCGAATCTATGGACTTTGTGAAAATTTCGCCCACACGATTATATCTCCGCTGCATTCTTACAATGGAAAAGAAATGTTAACTTAACGTCTTGATGTTATAATCGCGAAATTTTCCCCCAGCAAAAATAATCACGTTTACAGTATAGGCTGAAACATGCAAGGCACATTTGTTTTAGTATGGTTTCACTAAAAGTAGATTAACAGTATTGCATCACAGACTTTATATCTTTAGACTTGTAATTTGTATCAATTTTATTGAATGGTTGAAATGCCGAGGAATGAATTGGAGTTTAAATTTCTTGACAAGGTCATTTGCTGTTTATGAGTACATGTATTAAAACTTCAGTATAAATTTTTCTTCTTCAAAGTGTATGTCTTTTTACTTAGACAGAGGTAGAAATAGAGGTTACAGTAAACCCTTTTTTTTCGGGGCGTCTTAATTTCACGAACGCGAGTGAGGTGACTGGTTCGCAACGTTTTATTTTTGCGATATCATTTTACATATCTCACTTCACATGTGTTTGGACATATTTGCAGCGTTTTATTTTTTACGGAATCGAAGAACCTCGCTAAAATAAAACGTTCGCAAATAAAAGATGGTTTACAGTAGTAGTCAAGGAAAATCATATAAGTTATAACATGTTTGCTAGATTATACATGTATGTTGAATATAATTTTTGAACCCCCAGCTCCTGACTGTGCATGGAAGAAACAGAGAACAGAAAGGAAGGTACACAGGACTGGCTAACTGGGATTATATAAAAGCTGTCAGGTATCAGAGGAAATATTTGCTCATGTCAATTGATTCCTATATTCAAAGACTCTTTAATTCAGCACACAGTTGCACATCTCTTTCCATTCCTAGAAAAAAGACCGGTGTTCTAGGATTTTATTCAAAAACCACTTACCAATGGGTAAGCACCCACTGTAAATGAGCTTACCCAGCAAGGAAACTCACTTACCCAAACAAAAATGAAAAGGGGATGTTAATTTTCTATTGTGTGTCCTAGCCATAACCATGAAAATAAATTATTTTGTCACAAATATTGTCACACTGAAATGCAGGATGACTGCTAAAAGATGATCTTGTACTTTGGGGCGACTATTTACTTTTGTTTTTGCTACATATACACAGAGAGTTTAATGGGGATTGTGCTTCAAACTTCACTTACCTACGGGTAAGTAGCATTCTGTTTTCCAGTTACCCGACCTCAATTTTCACTTACCTCGGGTAATGGATAATGGAATCATAGAACACTGAAGACATGGGATAGATGTAATAATCAGATGAAATAGAGTTAATCCACATACCAGGGCTGATTGATATGTTGTGAGCCTCGGTTTTCTGGGAAGCAGAAGGTATTCTGCTGATAGATTATCTCCAAAAAGGACAAACAATCAATGGCACATTTTATGCTTCATTTCTGACACAGTTATGGGAAAATATTAAACTTAAGTGCCGCAGAAAGCTCACTGGTTAAAGATGTGTTGTTCCATCAGGACAATGCTCCTATACACAAGTCTGTCACTGCCATGGCTGCCATTCATGATTGTGGCTTTAATTTGATTGAGCATCTGCCCTATTCACCTGATCTTGCTCCATCAGACTTTCATCTATTTCCAAAATTGAAAGCAGCTATTTCTGGCACCCACTTTTTGTCTGATGATGAAGTCATACTTGCAATAGATGGCTTTCTGACCAGTCATGGTAAGGAGTTCTTTTAAAGTGGTATTGAGGCCCTTAAACACCAATGGCAAAAGTGTATAGATTCTGAAAGGGATTATGTAGAAAATAATGCAAAATGTCTGATAAAATTCAAATCCATCAATACAAGGCTGGCAACATATCAATCAGCCCTCGTAGTACAGAAACATAGACATATTTTCCACTTTAAGAATATTTGTTTTCTATTGACAGAGAGAATGTGTCCATTCCGGTGTATGCTAATGGTAACATCCAGTATTTGTCAGATGTCCATAAATGTATGGAGGAGACAGGTGTACATGGGGTAATGAGTGCAGGTATGTATGATCTAATACGGCATGTTGTTATATGCAGGTACAAGTACCTATTTTCATAAATTTAGATTCCTGTAACAGTTTTGTAATGTCATCTGAGCTAATCAGGGTACAGAAATACTAATGTGAGAGGCAGGTGCCCCATCCCCTTCTCTTCTATGGATTTGAGTAATATTTCACTAAATTGTTTCCTCAAACTTCAAAGTGTCTCATGACCATGTAATATCTTGTAATATACATGTACATGGTTAATTCCATGTTGCATTGAAATACCATAGTTTAAGTTAATGCATCTACGGTATTAAACAAGTTCAAAAGAGGAAAATTATTTTCATTTGGTGATGAAAATCAAATACGGTATTCACTTTACTTTTTCACTCAGAGGGTAACCTACATAACCCAGCCTTGTTTGCCGGACAGGATCCTTTTGTATGGGACATGGCTGAGGAGTATCTGGATTTAGCCGAGAAGTATCCCTGTCCGCTATCCTACGCGAGGGGTCACATGTTCAAAATTCTACATCATAGGTAGGTTCACTTGTATTAGTTGTTGGATTTGCTCCTGTCCATCTTCTCAAGACAAGTGTATGTAATACTTTACTCCCTCTTTTCGGATGTCATACACAAGACTGAGTCTACAGTGAGTTTCACTCGGAGAGTATATACAACAAGACCAGAGTCTGTATTTTGTTATACTTTCACATACAAGCAATTTTGAGAGTAAAATCAACCAAACTCATTAAATAGCACTTGAATTGCTAGTAATTTATTTGAAGTTTTGACCTGATAAGTCTCTGAATGAAACTCACCGGAGACACAGTTTTACACACACTTGTCTCG
Organism: Pinctada imbricata; assembly: GCA_033119305.1. NCBI lineage: Eukaryota > Metazoa > Mollusca > Bivalvia > Pterioida > Pteriidae > Pinctada > Pinctada imbricata. Next base: position 44,266,694 of record VSWD01000010.1, read on the forward strand.
AGAAGATGGTTCCTGTCATACTTTGTACTCAAAGTAGGTCTTTATCTTTACAGGAGATGACCCCTACTCGTTTAAATATTTACCTGCCTACTTTGGTAGGAAGGATAAAAGAAGCAAACCTTGTTAAATTGTCGTGCATAGAATTCTTTAAAGTTTTCTAGCAGAGTTTAGATGTTTTAAAATTTAGTGATCTTCTATGGCATCATGGTAAAAAATCACATGACCATCTTTTCTGAAATTTCAGAGGTGTGATAAAAATTATTTTGTCAGGTTATGTATCCTACATGTTGTCCATGAGCAATTCATCTTGTTTTATGCATAAACTTGGAACGACAAACTCAATAAGCCTTTTAGCGACATTTCAAAAATTGTTTTTTTTTTACAAAACCTTAATTCTCTATTAGTGTAAAGGTGAATAGGTTCATTTCCATGTATAATTAATACAAAACATACAAAGTGTTTACCAACTGGTACTTATTTTAACAAATGATTTTATTGTTTTGCCTGTGAAGCATAGCGACACTTAGGGATCACTTTGTCTGTTCTCTGTCTGTCTGTCTGTCACACTTAGATGTCACACCCTATATAAAAGTGATTCCAAAGTGTCGCTATGTTTCGCAGGCGACACATGCATTCCTTGGAATTATTTTTCAGTTTGAATGTACATGCGGAAATCCGTGATATGATAGCAGTAGGTAGATCTCTGGACTGTTTTAAGCTAGCCGTCCTCAAACTCAAGGAAAAATGTCTGGTGAGTACTTACATGTAGTCATTGAGCTCCACTCAAAAAGTCAGTAGATATTGAAGAAAATCTTTCTGACAGAGAGATGACTAAATGTTTGATTTAGATATGATATGCATGTATGTGATAAAAAAGACGGTAAACTGAGTAATTGACCCTTCCAAACGCGGGAAAAATTTGAGAAATTTTATGATGTCACAATGCAATTTTGATGTTTGACCGAGGTTCGAAGCTTGTTTGTCCGAGGTAAAAGCATTGTGACGTCACAAAATTTTGCATTTTTTTCCGCAATCGGAAGGGTAAATTATACATGTACATCTGTGCTACTTCTGAAATGTCTTGGTACATGTATCACCATATTGTATGTTATTCAGTAAATCACCGTTGTTGAAAATTTTTATATACATCTGTACATAAAATCCTGATGAATCAAGAACGGATGAATTTCTAAGCTGAGCTGCAAAACTTGGCTCTTAATTTGATGTGAGATAGACAGACGGGCGTCTGGGCGTGCTGGTGTTGATAATTGGTTTCTGGACAAAAATTCAAATATTATGAGTGTTAGTGCAATGAAACTTCATATACTTATAATATAAGAGTATAAAAGAGATTGTGTTGCACCTATCACCATGAAACCTGCCAGAAATGTTTCCATCGAGTCAAGGTTTATCGTATTTTTGGTCAAAGGTTAAGGTCATAGGTCTCTGATGATTGAAAATACTTTCCAGATCATGTAAGAACATGTATTGCACCTACCAACCTGAAATTTACCAGAAACTTGTATTGTTTTGCAACTCAGCACTTTTGAGCTTATTCCTTTGTTATAACTGAATTTTCCATTCTTCTTTACAATCATTAAAATCTTCAGTCCTATATATCAACTACTTGAAATTGTTACTCTATATTAGCTATTTTTAAAAACCAGAGTTACTTCCCATTTGAGACGGTATCTGATGTAGACTGATTATGACGTCAGCAAATTCTTTGGAAACAGGCCTTAAAGTCTTGGAAATGACGGTATAAAATTGACGTTACCATACTATTTTCATGACGTCACAATGGTTTTACGTCTGTAAGAGGAAAAATCTCTGTATTCCGCAGTGACTCAATAGTACAATGCTTAAAATATTGTTCTTTTCAGCCTGAAGTAGAAAAATTTAAAGAAAATCCAGAAAGTTTCACCTCAGATTTACCATTGCCGTACTGGATTTGTCAGCCCTATGTGAGGCCAAAGTAAGTTCATAATATGTTTATTATGTAAAGATGAGAAATTCTTTTGTCAGCTTATTGAAATGAAATGGTTAGGTTTCCTTGTTATTATCAAGCCATGTAGATTTGATAGAAAGGTACATGTATCAATATCATTAATTAATTGAATTTCATACATTCTGATTTTAATGCAGAAGATCGCAAATACTTCTGACCAAGACTATACGAATATTCTCGCGCACTCTTCGATTGTTCTCCATTGTTATGATGTCATCAATTTACTTGGGCAGAAAAGGTGCCCACGTTTTGAACAATAGTTTAGGTAGGTGACTAAATGAAAAATCAGAACGGACATGCTGCACGCGTTGTATTTGCGATCTTGCGTATTGAATTGAATCTCAAATAGTAGTCTCTTTATCCATTAACTAATAGGTCCTCTACATTTACACCGGGAATTTGTCTCTGTTTAATTTTCCTAAAATTGAAGCGAGGAAAGTATGAAACGGTCTCATTTCTTTGTTCACCCAATTCTAATGAACTTGAGAAAATCAAAGTTTGTCAGGTTCAAGGAAACAAAGAAGAATTTAACATTTACATAGGAATTGAAATATGTCACAACACTCTTTGGTCATATTACATTGTTTAGATTGAGGATCACTGACGAGGGTTTAGTACCTGAAACTTGCATGATTGGTGCATGCTCGAATTTATCTGTTCTTAAATGGTGCTATTGAATTTGAAGATGTTAAACATTTCACAGTCACAAAAGGAACAACAAAAAAGAAGAAATTGGCTTATCACCAAATATATTATTACTAGTTAGCTACTCGTTGACATTTTGATCATATAGATAGGCATAAGGACAAGGTTAGAGTAGATTTGGCCATCAAGCTATTGTAGTTTTTGTGTCGCCTGAGAAGCGTAGCGACACTTAGGGATCACTTTGTCCGTTGTCCATCTGTCTGTCTGTCCATCTGTCTGTCACTCTTGGATGTCACACCCTATAAAAGTGTTTCTTTGTGTCGCTATGTTTCGCAGGCGACACATGCATTCCTTGGAATGATTTTTAAAAACATATTTCATAAAGTATTTCGATTTTCAAGCTAGACTGTCCAGATTATCATTGTGGAACTTTTATTTTAAGCCCAGAGTTGGAAGAAGAAAGGAAAAAGATGAAGGAGAGCGTTAAACGTCACTTAGATGAAACCGTCGCTCCTGAATTTGCCGGCCTTTCAAAGAACAAAATGAAGAAATTATTACGCAATCCAAATAAAAAGTTTAAGGGAAGGAGGGAAGAACAGTATGAGAAATGTTTTTCCTGTACCAATTGTAGGGTAAGTATATTTTTGAATATGGTAGCAAAACAATTCTTTATATCTAAATGATATTTGAGGTTTTATACAACATAGTCCTTTTATCTGTCAAGAAACTTTAATAGCCATTCTCTGTAAGGACCAAAATCGTTCGGCACGGCATGTCATGGATTTTGATGATTTTCGGTATAATGGGTATATATTAAGTACTGACCATGAAAATAACACTTTTCGGCCAATGTGACCTCTGGTTGCCATGGTAACGAGGTCATTCTATTTATAGCACTTTTGGGACCATGAAATAAGCCAGCTCCGTAGACTTCGTTGCCATGGATACCACTGTAACAGCTTGTTCATCTTTATATAATCTATTCTTCCTAACTTCCATTCTTACTTAGTACACTTAGAAATGTGATATTAATTACAGGAAGCTTATTGTATTAAGCCAAAATAAGTCAAAATGAAGCGAAAAATAGAGGTGAAAATAAGGGCCAATTTAGTGTGTTTTTGACCATTTTCAATCTTAAACATCACAAAAGGCACCAATAGGAGACAAGTGATTTTCATCAATGGAAATGTATGTTTATTGACAAATAAAATGAACGAAAAATTGGAGTGGGTATTTTAGAGTTTTACCTAAATTCTGTCGTCAAAGACCGTTGCCATGGCAACATTAGACCTTTTTGCTTATTTCATACTATCTTTGAAATTGATTTTATTCCTCTTTAGAGTTACATAAGATTGTCAAAATGTATGCATGTATAGCTATGACTTATATCTTTTATATAAGAACAATTAAAATGTTCAAGGTCATTGGCTTGATGTTCAAGGTCATTTATACTTTGAGACTCAAATTTTGCATAAAATATTGATTTTTTAAATTTTTTGTTACCGATTTTAATTATTTTCTTATTTAAATATTTTCATAGGTTATATATATTATGAAAGCACATGAATATAAGAAAGACAAATCTTAGAATTTATTGAATTGTAGCAATTCAATAGGAAAATATTTTTCCGTCAAAAACAAGAAAAATACAGATTTCGTCCCTTTTTTTATCAAAATATTCACCAAGAATTTAGATATTCGATGATGTGAAGAAACGTAATCAATAGTTCTAAGAAATAAGTTATACATTTATCATTTTATGGCAAATAACTGTTTAGTTCAATATTTCAAGGTTTCTAAAATATTGACACCTTTATTTTATGAAAAATCAGGATTTTTCGTCAAATCTGGTCACTTAAAGTTTAATGACCTTGAAAATTCAGTGGGTGACCTTGAAATATTTTCAAGGTCATTTTTACATCAAAACGCCTCTGATAGATGTATACATGAACTTCTGTTCCAATATCATTCGTAGATCGTTTGATAGAGGTTGTGTTTAAATTCATCGTATGAAAACCTTTCAGCCGATTGTTGCCATAGCAACTAAATTTGATGCTGCTTTGCAATAAAAGGTCAAATTAGCCCAATTATTTTTTTGTATTCATGTACAGTTCAAAGATGATACTAATTGGATAACTAGAATTTGGACTTCAAAAATTGGTGCTTTCATGAAATTTTCAACCTTGCAAAACAGTAAAAACATGCAAAAAAAGGCCTTTAAGTGCCCAAAACAGAGCCATTTGATACCCTGTTTTGGCCCAATTTTTCATCTTGTATACACAAAGCAACCGAGATGAATGTAAAAATCTTTACAAATATGCATAATAATAAGGATTAAAAGAAAATAATCAAAGCAATTTCAGATTAAAAAAGTACCTGTTTCCATGGTAACGAAGCCTACAAATATGCCTGGTCCTATAGATTTTCCCGATTTTTGAAACTTCAGACACGGTTACCATGGCAACGACAACCTTTTTGAAAAAACTAGGGTAGATTTACATACTAGTGCTTCATACTGAACTTCCATACCAAAAATCTCAAAAATCCATGACATGCCGTGCCAACATGTCTTGAAATTCTTTGGTTCTTACAGAGAATTGCTGTTAAACCCTAAGAGTAATTTGATACCACAGAAATCTGATTTAAAGGAGTAGAAGCGGTAACCTGTCATTTCCGCCCAATGTTCAAAGTTGTTTATATATCCATAATATTCTACTTTATAATTATATATATTTGTGTATATTTGTGTCAATCGATTGATTTCTGATCGGCCTTTTAATTTGCATAAAAAAATTCAAGGCCTGGAGCATAGATGAATTTTGAAGATTTGTGTGTAAAATATGATGATTTTCTTGAGTTTTGCGTCATTCATGGTAAATGAAGTCAAAACATGACGTTATACATCATGCGCGTGACGTTACAAGGGCTCAAAATTATGACGCGGTATTTTCTGAAACATTCAACTTTACAAAAAGTGATAATTAATGATTTGTTAATCAAAAATATTTTTCGTCAAAATTATAGGGCCGATATGAGGGGTTAGCGCACCTAGTCCTTTCATCAGTCTGTTCTTCCAGTCCTTCACTTCAATCTGTGGGAAGATTTATCATATAGTCTAATGTCACAAAGTGATCTTAACAGTGTGTGATGTAAAGTTTTGCCATTTTTTGTTGAATTCAGGATTTTGTTGATTTTCAGTTCAAAAAAGAATGTCATACTCAAGAACAATACATTCTTTCAGATACATGTTCATTATTGTTCATTTATATATACATGTACATATTAGTTCTTCAAATGCTCGAATATGTTGGAAGGCTGAGATTGTAAAAACTACAACATGCTATTCTATACAGGACTTACACTTGAATTTTTTTTATACTTTTAGGGTAAAAAATGTGCATTTCTCATGTGCAAAATATGCTGCAAAAAGAAAACATTAGAAGAAACCTTGGATTGCAAAGGTATGTGATCAATATTTATTTTTAAATTCAAGAACAAATTTCAAATATTTTTCATATTGAAATAAAAAGGAAACAGACTTTAAAAAGACTTCTAGTGTATGAAAGAAAAATCTGTTTTTTCAATTTTAGGACATGGGATAATGTTGCGCACAAAAAGTCTAAGTAAAAAGGCATTAGATCAGAAGTTACAACAGCTTCAAAATCAGAAACTGAACTCGGACATTGTAGTGGACGCTTGTGATATAGGGACCGACAGGGAGTGCGACAGAGTCAGTGCTGAAAGCAAGGAAAACCAAGAACTCGTATTGAACTCTACTCAGGAGTCGGTGCAAACCGAGACGAATTGTGGTGTTAGAGATACCGGTGATATTAATGTAGAATCAGATCATTCAAATTGTCTGACAAATGATGTTATCTGTGATAATACATGAAATAAATATTACTTAGATGAAAAAAATTATTTTGCTTTTGCAGAATAAATTTTAAATCATGATTTTGATGTACTTTATTTGCATGTCTTCGAACAAAAAAATTATTATATTATGGCGCTATCATTCTGTCTGTCCTCATACATGTATTTCTTTGAGTCCCTGTGGGATACAGATTAATCCATAAGCCTCCGGAACTTCATTATTATACACGTACTTTCCACAAAAATATGCTAAGGTTGAGGAATAATCCTATTGATTTTTCAAGGTTACAGGTCAAGGTCACAGTCAGTTGCGTTCATTCAACCTTGTGAAAGGATATTAATAGAAGGAACTTTTATCAGTATGATCTTAGAAGGAAATCTTGGCAAGAAGAACTCTGTTGATTATCAAGTTTAAAGGTCAAGGCCACTGCTCTTATATTTCTTTGTGGAAATGAAAACAAGCAGAATTGAAGTTAAAAGGAAAGAATCTCTTGTAGTAATTGAAGCTCATCTGATTGTGAAACACTACATATCTTAATAAAATTGAATTACAATCGGTTTTGGTAAAACAAGAGTTGATCAAGAACAAGTACTCCCAAGCAAGAGATGTGCTATATATCCGACAAACTGAATGTCCCAAATCAGTAAGCTGGACATAAATTGCAAAACTGAAAAGAGGTTTTTAGCCGTCTTCCAAAATACACCTGAGTAATATTACATTCTTCAAGAGCCCTTATCAGTACTTTAAGAAGTTGGAGATTAACACCTGAGGTAAGAGGATGATGCTTTATATATAGATTCTTGTGGGCACCTTTGAAGCAAAAAAGGAGAAATTGTCAACAGTGGATATGATTAATTCACGGTGTACAGTAATCTAGTTACTGTATCTTGATTTAGCACTGAGGATAATAAAATTTAAAAGCGTGCTTATTGTAAAAATAAGTAATGAGCATCTGTTTGGATGTGTCCATGGCTTTATACACTAAGATCTGGTAGGTTCACATTCAAATTCTGTGAATGTTCATGGCTTGAATATTGAGATACACTCTGGTTGATCCTCTATGGTTCTGATAAGTTTGCACGCTGACAAGAGTGTACAAGCCTGAACACAAAAAGCCACTCATTTCTGAAATGGAGAACAGGTCAGTATCCAGGTCAAAGGTCAAGGTCATTTGATGACTAATCTAAACTTTGTCCTTCAACTGAGGGGAATGATGCTACATTTTGCTTTGCATAATTGACTTCTAATATATATTTGTAATTTTATCCTTTTTGTGTCGCCTGCGAAGAATAGCGACACTCGGGGATCACTTTGTACGTTGTCAGTCAGTCATTGGTAAGTGATAGGGCTTTGATATTTCACATGTGTATTCCTTGTGACAAGACAAGACACATACCATAATTTTTGACTTAGTGACCTTGACCTAGATATTTGACCTACTTTTTTAACAAAATTAAGATTGGCTATATCTTTTGATTGGTAAGAGATAGGGCTTTTGATATTTCAAATGTTTATTTCTTGTGACTTTTCAAAACGAACCATAATTTTTGACCTCGTGACCTTGACCTAGATATTTGGCCTAATTTAAAAAAAAAAAGATAAGATTGGCTATATCTTCTGATAGGTAAGTGGTAGGGCTTTGGTATTTCACATGTGTATTCCTTGTAACAAAACCTTTTTAACATTTTAAACATACAATAATTTTGACTTTATGACCTTGACCTATATATCTGACCTACTTTTTGAAAAAATTAAGATTGGCTATACATGTATTTTGATTGGTAAGTGCATGGACGTATATCCAGATCTGGATATACGTCTATGGTAAGTGATAGGGCTTTGATATTTCATATTTCTTGTGACTAGACCTTTCTAAACATACCATAATTTGTGACCTTGTGGCTTGACCTAGATATTCCTTGTAACACGGCCTTGCTAAACATACCATAATTTTTAGCTCTACTGGTCTCAGACCAGTCGAGCTTATGCGATACCCCGGTGTCCGGCCGTCTGTCTGTCTGTCCGTCCGTCCGTCCGTAAACAATTCTTGTGCTCGCAACTCCTCTTAAACTATAGGAGATAGAAAGTTAATTCTTTTTGCATCCTACTTGGTATGCGGTCTAGTTGTGCACCTGATATTTGGTTTCAGCCCCTGACCCCCAGGGTCTTAGAAAATGGGCGTGGTTATGAAAATCTATGAAATCTTGTGCTCGCAACTCCTCTGACCCTATAAATGATGGAGACTTTATTCTTTTTTGCAATATGATGGGTCTGTGGTCTTGTTGTGCACCTGATATTTTGTTTGAGCCTCTGACCCCCAGGGTCGTAGAAAATGGGTGTGGTCATTTTCTCCTATATAACTCTATGTAATCTTGTGCTCATAACTCCTTTGACACTATAAATGATGGAGACTTAATTCTTTTTGCAATATGATGGGTCTGTGGTCTAGTTGTGCACTTGATGTTTTGTTTGAGTCTTTGACCCCCAGGGTCTTAGAAAATTGGTGTGGCCATTTTCTCCTATAAAACTCTATGTAATCTTGTGCTTGCAACTCCTCTAGCACTAAGAATGATAGTGACTTAATTGTTTTTTCAATATGATGGGTCTGTGGTCAAGTTATGCACCTGAGGGTCTTAGAAAATAGGTGTGGCCATTTTCTCCTATATAACTCTATGTAATCTTGTGCTTGCAATTTCTCTGACACTATAAATGATGGCGATTATTTTTTTTTTAACATGATAGGTCTGTGACCTAATTAAGCACCTGATATTTTGTTTGAGCCTAGAAAATGGGTGTGGTCATTTTCTCCTATATAATTCTATGTAATCATCTGCTCGCAACTCCTCTGACACTATAAATGATGGAGACTTAATTCTTTTTGCAACATGATGGGTTTGTGGTCTAGTTGTGCACCTGATATTTTGTTTGAGCTCTGACCCCCAGGGTCTTAGAAAATGGGTTTGGTCATTTCTCCTATATATAACTCTATGTAATCTTATACTCCTTGCAACCCCCTGACACTTTAAATGATTAAGACTTTATTCTTTTTGCAATACGATGGGTCTAAGTTCTTGTTGTGTACCTGATATTTTGTTTGAACCTCTGACCCCTAGGGTCTTAGAAAATGGGTGTGGTCATTTCGTTTTTTCCTATATAAATCTATGTAATCTTGTGCTGGCAACTCCTCTGACACTATAAATGATGGAGACTTAATAATGGGTCTGTGGTATTTGAAAAAAAAAAATAGAAAATTGATGTTTATGTGTATGTATATTTTACCCTTGATAATGAGCGAATAAAAAAAAAAGACCCAGGAGAGCTACAGTCTCGTCAGAGACTTCTGGTTTACTAAATGACCTTGACCTAGATATTTGACCTACTTTTCAGAGATTAAGACTGGCTTAATCTTTTTATTTGTAAGTGATACGGCTTTAATATTTAACACATGTTTTTCCTCTCTGTTGTTACCAAAATTTTTACGTAGTGAATTATGAAAATATTTTTTAATCATTGAGTAAGAGGAAATGAATTTCTCATACTAATACCAATAATTTTGAAGCAAGTGACCTTGACCTACATATTTGATTCACTTTTTAAAAATAAGCCGCTTCGCAGGCGACACAAGTATTCCTTGGATTGTATTTTTGTATGAAGTGGGAAACTTGTTACTCGCAACATTATTCAGCACGTTTTGAGGTGACCCCCCAATCATCGTCTTTCGGAACACCTTTTGACTTCCCGTGTTACCAAGAACGCTGAAAATGTCAAATCATGTAGAAACTACGAGAAAGTGACTGGTATAAAAGTCGAGATTTCAGAGACTTTCCTCGGATATTCAGAGAAGAAAAGGAAGATGGCAAATACTACATCTTGGCCTGTCAAGGTCTATATATATGACATCAGCAAAGGAATGGCAAGATCGCTTTCAGCAGCATTTCTTGGTAAGATTGTTTATTTTCTTACCTCAACATGCCTCATATTTATGCTGAAAATAACATAATTAAAGGTTTGGACTTATGAGACAAAAATATTAATATTATGTTATCTCTTCATCTGCAAGAAAAAGGAGCTCAAACATTGTGTTTATGCAGAGATTTTCTTTGGCAGAGGAAATTCGGAATATGTGTAAATCCCCCACCCCCCACCGTTGAGTTAGTCCGTATCATCAGTTTCAGAATATTGGTTGTCTGTCAGAGGTACTTATCAAGTGGTAGTATGATCTCGAGTTCTGTCATTGTATAATGCATATACCATTAAATTATTATGAGGAATGAAGTCCTACAGCTGAAACGAATACCTGAACATTCGTTAATATTAATCAAGGCAAAGCCTTATTGTGCGAGCGGAGAGAAAATCCAAAAAAAAAGTTATTTCTTTTTTCATTTGCTCAAGATTTATCAGATATCAGTTTCTGTGTCTGGAAGAAAGGAGGGGTCATCTCCGACAACACCCGGTTGCAGCACCCACAGCAAAACCCCAAAACACCCAATGCAATACACAGAGCAGACACTCACAGAAAAAAGACAAAAAAAGTACAAGAAACACCAAATCACATATAAACTTCAAACATAATTTTTAATGACCACACATAAACCAATGAGACCGTCAATGGGCATTCGGTGCCGACTTAGGATGGTCATCTGCTACACTAGGGATAACACCGTCTTGTAAACTTTAGTTATACAATGCTTTATATTTCCTTCTTTTCTGTATAATTACGGGGCTACGTGTATATAGACATATACTTACGAATATTGGAATACTGATTTTCCATTCGAATATTCGCTAATAACTATTCATTCACGAGTATGATAGTCATGCATATAAACGCGATTTTGACTTCTTTACTTTGTAAAATTAAAAAAATTTTTTTTTCCCATTCAATACATCTGGCTTATTCAGTTTTGGTAATAACCTAAATGGTTGTGGGTGCACGCATTCAAATTTCCAGATATAAATACATGTATTAGTGTTTCTTATACTTTTTCCCCTTTAAGTTGCCATTTCCATAGGCTCCATCTTAAAGATCCAGGCGATGTTTGTGATCATGGTAATGTCACACAAAGATCAACATGAAAAATGGCCCATGTATTACATGTAAACAATTGTGTGTCTATAGCTAATGATCTTAAAAGACTTGAAAAATGTTTGAACAATTGAAATGCATCCCCTGGATAAGTTTGTACTCAAAAGTGAGGCATTTTCTAGTATATACAGATACAGATGCATGCACCACGTAACTTAAACTATAATTTAGGACAAAGCTAGATCTTTTGAACATGTTTATTTTAAAATACTGCAAGAAAAAAGGTAATTTAGGAAGTGAGTCCCATGGGTCACAGTAGTAAGTTTACATTCTTCACTTGTTACCATTCAATGGTATACATGTATGAAAAGTTACATGTACCTGTAGTTTACATTCTTCACTTGTTACCATTCAATGGTATACATGTATGAAAAGTTACATGTGCCTGTAGTACACTTGACAGATCTACATGTACATGTACCAGTAGCTGTTAGTTTTGAAGTAGCAGAAGTTTTGATGCAGAATCAAATCTAGAGTGGACATGGTGGACATCAATGTACATTTGTTAGTGCTATTTCTTTATTTCAGGGAGACAGATAAACGGCGTCTGGCATACAGGCATTGTGGTTTATGGACGAGAATTTTTCTTTGGTGGAACAGGCGGCATTGAATCATGCAATCCAGTAAGAAATTAATTATGCAAATAAATATAAAGCAGGGCTCTCACACCCCATTTTGGGTGGGGCCTTTGGAATTGGGAAAAATTAAGCGAATTGTTTTCCTTAGAATTGGGAAAATAATTACTAGGCATAAGTTTTAGTACCCTTACTGATTATATACTTGTTTTCTTACTAAACAATTTGCTTAACAGAGCCTTTAGAAATCTGTCATTATGTCCTTGATGTTTTTATAATGAATCTTTACCTAAGCAAGCTGTGTTTGAGTTGATTTTTTTTTCAAAATATCCTTAAAGTGTCAAATTGGGAAAACTTGGGGTCTAAATTGGGGAAAAAAAGATGCTATTTTGCATTGGGAATGGGGCCGAATATCGGTCCCAAATGAAGCTGATCGAGAGCCATGAGCTGTATAGACTGATCATGCTGAGTGATACATAACTATGCAGTAAATTATGTGTCTAAGTTCATGTAGAAAATACTCCAGAAGGGATTAACTTTGGAACCTATATACATGAATATGGAAACTTCTCACCTTGAGTCTAACTTCTGTCCATCAGTTATCTATAATAAGCAAATCTTTAGATCACAAATCTGTTAATTACAAATATAAATCATACAAATGTGATCTCATATGTTTTCTTTGTTTTAGGGAGGTACAATGTTAGGACAGCCTGATGAGATAGTAAATTTAGGAGAAACCCAGATTCCTTATGAACTTTTCCATGACCATTTATTTGAACTTGCACAATCACAATTCAGGTATCTCTTCATTATGCATATAGTCTCAAAATTTAATTATTTCCGTAGTGTCTGTATAACGCCTATACAAACGTACGGAGTGAAATTTTATCTATAGCTGTATAGATAATGTTGCCTATTATGACGTCACTAATGTCGAGCGCCGCTTCGTTAGGCCTGTTCAAATATTACGTCGCCAGTTTTGAACTTGAAAATCAACAATGCTAAATTTTTTAATGATGTTGATTGCAAAATCAACTAGATAATTAAATAGTAATTTAAGTAAATTATAAGAAATGACTGTAATAATTTTTCTGTCTATCGATGTAATACAAAAACTGATGCACAAACAAACTTCGTGGATTATATAGTTTGTGTATCGGTTTTTGTCTATACATCAATAGACAGAAAAATTATTACAGTCATTTCGTAAAAATCTACAATGTATGATAGCATATTGAATTAAGCTCTTATATCACATAATATTACATGAACGGGGATTTTCCCCTTATCTGATTGGCTAAAACAGCCACTTAGTGAAGCGCTCAAACGTTATGTCTACCTAGGATGACGTCATAAGATTCCAATAGCTCTCCTTATATTGTGCTAGAATTAGAATGGTGGGCATTGCCGTTCCAGGCGACGTCATCCGAGGTAGATATATGATTTCAACAGCTCTCAATGTGCTAAAGATAGATCAGAGACCTTCGGGCTCGGTGAATATTGTCTTCTCTGTGAGCTAAACCATTGTACATGTTTTTACCATGGTAAAAGTGAATTATTGTATAATATCATCAATATCCAAACATCGTTGGAATATTTTACCTGCAACACAGGGTGGCATATAGGGATTATTTTGTCTGGTATCTGTCTGTCTACTGGTCCATCTTTCTGTCCAGTAGTCACACTTTCACATAATTGGATATACAATGTAACTTACATAATGCATTCATATATTTTCATTAAACTTGCAAGGGAGGTCAAGCATGATGGGATTCAACATCATATGTGGGTCAAGGTCATATATTTAAGGACAAACACCGTTCATAGGCAATATAATTGTCCTGGAACAATGTAGTGTGGAAAAAAAATATTTCACTTTCAACAATATTAAAATATATTTTAGAATCCATCACAATCCAACACAATTTCCATTCAGTTATGTAACACAGCAATCATTCTTATGTCATTGATTTTGTGAAAATAATATAATTACATGTACTAAATATAGACTGATTTTTATTTTTAGACCATCCTGTTATCACTTACTGGACCACAACTGTAACACCTTCAGTTCAGAAATAGCCAAGTTCCTGACAGGAAACGACATTCCCTCACATATAACTGGACTACCGGCAGAGGTTCTCAGCACGTAGGTTTTCAAATAATAATGTTCAGTAAATTCAGGACTCTTCCAATTCATTAACGACTTCTGTTTTCTGTTCCAATATCAGTATCATGAATGTCTGTATAGATGTAGTTATTCACTGTAGATTTATTACCCATTTTAATGATTATTATATAGTCTGTTTATATTCCCACCCTCATTGGCTGAGAACTATCATGTGACGAGTCATAATTGTCTCATATGAGGGGCGATTTTAAATAACACTACCGCAAAAAATCTTGCTTTGGGTTTACCATGAAATATCGAAAATGTGCGAAATCCATGTCTGCAAGGTCATTAACGTCATTTCGTAAACAGCAGCAAGGATGCTGAAGCTGAGCACAAATCCTTGAATTTTGAGCCTATCTACGGATTTTGACTCTGAAATAATCTTCATTTGACTCATTGAATGAATTCTATTACATTCAGGATAATTCAGCAACAGAAAATGCTGATATTAACACGTCTTGAAATATTTTCAAGGAAAAGTCGAAGTCAGCCTTTATAAATACTGATTAAGAAAAGGTGCCTTTATAAATACTGATTAAGTCCACTATATATTAAAACAATTGTGGACTTTTTACGAGGTGAATATGGTGTGATATTTTCTGAATTTGAAAATACTGACCTTGGCTGTCGCCTTGGTCAATATTATCAAATTCATAAAATATCACTCCATATTCACCTCCAGGGATTTTTCAAGTCCGTTTTTGGGTCCGATTATCGGACCCATTCCCAACGCCAAATTGACCTGTATTTTCCCAATTTACGATTGAAATTTCCAAATTTGAACCTCTTAATTTTTTGTTAAAGTGTTCTTCAATAAAGAGCAAAATAATGACGACTGAAATACCTAGCAGAAATACGACATTAACGATTGATATGTAAACTGGTCATAAATCTTATATCCGGTATAGGTTTACGTTTTAGTTATCATATTGTATCTCCAGTATTGGGAACCCCAGGACCATGTCATCTCACAACAGCAAATCTGATACCAAAAATTACAAAAGGGAGTTTCTCCTCTTCTTTGTAGAGGATAGATACGTTCTTCAAAATAAAATTTTGGATAGTGACTAGAAAAGAAACAACAGAAAGTATTTCATGTTCAGTAAACAGAATGGGGGCGACTTGGACAGTGGGAATATGTCCCCCGTCAAACACTGACTTTGAATCTGAATCCTGATTGATCATGATCAAAAGTAGCCCTTCTGACTCTGAACAGATGCCTGTTCCAGATCCTAGAAGTTGATGTCCTTTGAAGTACAATGTAAAGTATAGATGGCTTTACTAGTAGTGTTTCTTTTATTGAAGACACTTTGAATAAGAAGGAGTTATATCTCTGTGTTATCATTTATTCCATTAAGAATCAATTAAACTGTTGGAAATTCCCAATTTCATTGAAACGCCGCGATTTTTCCCAATTTCAACGGACCCTGGACCCAAAGTAAAATACCCTGAAAAATCCCTGACCTCGTAAAAAAGTCCATTTTTGTATAATAGTGCACCTAGACAAAGTTGAAGGGAGATTTTGCATTCAATTTGGCCTTTTTTTAAAAGGTATGGTAATAGTCAAAATCGAGAGAAGTACAGGTACTACATAAATGAAAGTTGACAAATATACATGTATGTGCGAACTGACTAACTGGGATTATGCCTTGCTAAGAATGGTGCATATGACCTACATTTTCTGCTTTACTTGCCAGGTTAGGATCAATTTGGATAAGGTCAGGTTTGAGAGAAGTATATTAAGTGCTACTTCAATGAAAAAAATTGTTGTATACATATATAGTCATCTAGACTTGGAGAGAGTTTACCATGCTTCAGATACTGATTCTTACATACAATTGCTGTCCAGATGTGCTTTTCTGATCTAACTTTGCTAATGACTTTGATCTCTGTTTGCTATCAAATATGCGGACAGTGTAAAAGAGTACATGATCAATTGCAAGCTTGCACATTGGATGCATCTTCAGTCAAACTTGCGTTAAATGACCCTGACCAGATTTTGTTTGATTGATTTATTTGATTACGCAATGTTTACTCAAATAATTTATTCCCCCATGGAGATTTTATTTCTTATCATACTATTTTACCCTTCATTTTTCAGACCGTTTGGACAAATGATCAGACCATTTGTGGATGCCATGTCAGTGCAGCCAAGCGGAGGACACGCCTTGTTTGATACGAACACACCCAATCCTGCCCCCTCTGTGCCACCCACCAACACATTCCTTACGGACATGCCCAACCAATCAAATTCCTCACAGGACGCTAATCGTGTCAGTCCCTCTAACTCCCAGGATTCCAAGTCTGAGGAATTTGACGATTTCCAACCAGAATCAGAGGATGAAAAAGAAGTAGACGAACCCATTATATACAAAGATGTAAGCAGAGATAAATCAGTTTCACAAAAATTCACTAGCCTTAGGCGTACGTATGTGTATCTTGCTTTTTCAACGATCTCAAAATTGATTTCTTAAGGAGCATACTTATTTAACTTATTTAAGGAGGGTAGTGTATAAAATTTCAGTTCCAATTCATTCTCTTTAGAAAGATGATCAGATTCTAGATTTTAGAGAGATAATCAGGAAATTTTTTATCCCTAGGCTGAGTAGACTCGCTGTATTATTTCCTTGTTCAAAAAAAAAGAGGAAAACGAAAATTGGAAAAAATACTTACATTTATCAGGAAGTTTCACTTACAACACCTAGTACTTTAGATAAAAACTTAAATCTAACATTTTACATTAAGACCAAATCTTGTGACTTGATCCCAATATCGATTATAGTAAACTCAATGTGGGAAAAAGTTTTAGTTAGAAATGAATAAAATTCTATGTATATGATGATTTCAGGAAATAATTCTATGAAAAGTTATGTTTTAGATTCAGTACGTTCACATCTATCATAAGATATGAAAACAACTTAAAGTGTGATGAAAATGTAAAATACATGTATATCATAATGGTTTAAGGAAATATATGGTCAGAGTTGCCATAATTTGCATTTACATTGTATTTCTTTCCATTCCCATTCCGTTGATGTTTTGCAGTTTTGTTCATAATTGTTCAGATCTGATCAGTTATTTCTATATTAAGAGTCAACAACCAAACAAGGTGATGACCATCATGACTCATGCTCAAGGTCAAGAGCACACATTTTGAGTGGCCATCAAGACTCATGTTCACACATTTTGAGTGGCCGTCATTACTCATGTTCAATGTCAAGAACACACATTTTGAGTGGCCATCATAACTCATGTTCAAGGTCAAGAACACACATTTTGAGTGGCTGTCCTGATTCATGTTCAAGGTAAATATCACATATTTTGAGTGGCCATCATGACTCATTTTCAAGGTCAAGAGCACATATTTTGAGTGGCCATCATGACTATGTTCAAGGTCAAGAACACACATTTTGAGTGGCCATCATGGGTCAAGAGTACACATTTTGAGTGGCCGTCCTGACTTATGTTCAAGGTCAAGAACACACAATTTGAGTGGCCATCATGACTCATTTTCAAGGTCAAGAGCACACATTTTGAGTGGCCATTATGACTATCTACAAGGTCATGAACAGGCATTTTGAGTGGCCATTATGACTGATGTTCAAGGTCAAGAACACACATTTTGAGTGGCCATTATGACTCCTGTTCAAGGTCAAGAACATACATTTTGAGTGGCCATCATGACTCGAGGCCAAGAGCCAAGAGCACACATTTTGAGCACACATCTCAAGGCCAAGGCCAAGAGCACACATTTTGAGTGGCTGTCCTGACTCATGTTCAAGGTCAAGAACACACATTTTGAGTGGCCATCATGACTCATTTTCAAGGTCAAGAGCACACATTTTGAGTGGCCATCATGGCTGTTCAAGGTCAAGAACACACATTTTGAGTGGCCATCATGGGTCTAGAGCATACATTTTGAGTGGCCGTCCTGACTCATGTTTAAGGTCAAGAACACACATTTTGAGTGGCCATCATGACTCATTTTCAAGGTCAAGAGCACACATTTTGAGTTGCCATTATGACTATGTTCAAGGTCATGAACAGGCATTTTGAGTGGCCATTATGACTGATGTTCAAGGTCAAGAACACACATTTTGAGTGCCCATTATGACTCATGTTCAAGGTCAAGAACACACATTTTGAGTGGCCATCATGACTCATGTTCAAGGCCAAGAGCATACATTTTGAGTGGCGGTCCTGACTCATGTTCAAGGTAAATAACACACATTTTGAGTGGCCATCATGACTCATTTTCAAGGTCAAGAACACACATTTTGAGTGGCCATCATGACTCATGTTCAAGGCCAAGACCACACATTTTGAGTGGCCATCATGACTCATGCTCAAGGTCATAAACACACATTTTGAGTGACCATCATGACTCATGTTCAAGGTCAAGAGCACACACTTTGAGTGACCATCGATGACTCATGTTCAAGGTCAAGAGCACACATTTCAAGTTAATTTAATTATCACCACTGCAGTCATTTATCTAAGATTTGTTTGGTATGCTGAGACAAGGAAAGAGCCTTTTGATTTTCAAGGTCAAAGGTAATAATAGAAGAAGAACATTTTATAGATTAAAAATTGGCAATGGTATATCCTAAACTTGTACATGTACCATTTAGCATCAAGTCATCATGTCCCTAAACACACTTAAGAAACAGATTGAGTTCAAAGTTTGAGGTCAAAGCACAGTTGCTTAGATAGTCTGTGGTGGGCATATACAATATGTATTGTACTAGCTGATTGCAGTATGTATTTTGATTCCTTAATTTCATTGTCTCGTTTCAGCCATTACCAGAGTTGTCATCGTGGAAAAATGAAGGTTCCGAGAAACTGTCGGACAAAGATTTAACATTGATTAAAGATATATATGACTACTGTAAAGATGGACAAAGAACTTGGTCCCTCAGTAAGGACCATATACAAACTATACACAAAGTGATAGGTGATGGCAGAATGGGGGACCATCTCAGAGTAAACATTGGTGTATTATTGCAGGATTTAGTATTGATTGAGGATTTTGTGACTTTATTAGACCATGAACCTACCAAACTTGTGATGAATCTTATGCAACATTTTGAAGAAGTGACAGAGGGTGTTCAAATATCGGTATTAAAATTTGTAAGTATTTTTATCACAGACAAGCTTCTTTAATATAGTTTATACAAAACAAATATTGGAGCTTAAAATTGTACAAACATGATTTATTAAATTGATTTACTTAGTGAATCCAGCTAGCTTTAAGAGTTTTGGAAGAAAACACTATTAATATGAATGGATACAGAATTTTTAATTTATTTTTTTAAACACATTTTTTGGTCACTTGGCTTTTATCAAGAGTGAAAAAGTACAAAGCACTTTTTGTAAAGGCAAAATGTCTGATAATTTGTATAAAATTTTGGTTATACATGTATTTCATTTCGTCAATTCCACTTTCTAATAAGAATCTTAGCAGATGGTAATAATTTGCTTGGATCATTAAAGAACCACAATGAAGGATAATTTTTGCTGACTGATTGAAAATAATTATTTTAAAGGAAGAAATGTTCAGGTATCAAAATTTCACAGTGTGACGGGTCTTGTAGACATATAATAACTTACGATTTCTTTTTTTTCACCTTCAGTTCACCAACTGCTGTAGTTCACATTTTGGACATACCTTCCTGACCAGAGAAAACGGCAGTCAAACCAGCATGATGAAATTACTGACAAACATCTGCGTTAATTGTCTGCTGAAGGATGACGTTCAAATAAACCAAAAAATATCAGCCCTTGTGTTCAACCTGAGTAGATTTAAGGTGATGTCAATTCTCATTGAATGGTCTTCATTGTTTATACAATCTATCAATTTCTAATTAAAATCATATGTAACACACTGGCTTACTGCTTTCCATTTGCAGCATATAAAAAATCATAATGTGCCCTGAAATTAAGAAAGATGGTACATCCTTAGGCCATAGTAATTAAATAAACTTTTTCTGAAAGGCACCCTTCTATCAGGCATGAAAATTTCATCACTTTGGCCTTAGCAAATGAATGCACTTCATAATGACACCATGAATTAAACTGATTATTGACGTAAATAATTTTCTTTTTAAGATGCCGGAGGACAATCAGGTGGAGATAGGGAGCGCTATCTTGGAGTGCTTACAGAGAAAACTAGAGGAACAAACTGGTATAAACATTATATTATACAATATCCCATTGCAAAAATTTCCTTGTTTACAGTATTACAAGCTAACTGTTATCATTGTTCATAGTAGCAAATTATTTATTTCATTTTCTTTTATTCTGGTATGTCAGATAAAACCTATTAGAAAGAACTTGTCACCATTAATTGCAGTTCCATAGATTTGTTACCACATTTAGTAGTACATTTGTATTCATTTAATATTTTTGGCAGGAACGCATCCTACTTGCTGATGAAAGGAAATTCATCTTGCATCAATTAGGTCACAAGTCAAGGTCAAACAACGAAATAATTTAGAACGTTTTTGTAACTTCGAATGTTATTTTATTTTTCAGCTTACAACTTAATGAAATGTTTGTTACGGCTAATGGAGGACAACGAGGTAAGATATGATTTAATGAAACTTTTAAAATTAGTGCAATCTATTTATGTCCATCATAAGCAAGGTCAAGTTAACAAGTTAAAACATTTTCGGTTTCATCATGGGGATACAGTACATAACCCGTCCCCTGGTACATAAAACACAAAAAAACAGATTACTCCATTGAAAATATCTCAACTGTTCTGTCGCAGTGGCAATCCTGCCTACCTTTATGATTTTGTTGTAATTTTTACGATTTTTATGCCCCTGGAATCAAAGATTAGGGGCATATACTTTTTTGCCTGTTGTCTGTCTGTTTGTCCATGTAAAAAACTTTCATTTGGGCATCTTTTTTTAATGGTAAATGCCCACAGAAAGTTTTTCATACTTTCATATTTCACATGTGTATTTCTTGTGATAAGACCTTCATATTAATACAATGTACCAAAATGGAGCATATAGTTTTTGGCCTGTCCGTCTGTTTGTCTGTGACAAAAACTTTCAGCATTAGGCATAACTTTTGAATGGTAAGTGATACGGCTTTTATATTCCACATGAGTATTCCTTGCGACAAGACCTTTCCATTGATACCAAAATTTTTGACTTCTTGAGCTTGACCTTGATCTTTGATCTACTTTTCAAAAACTTTAAGATGGGGCATAACTTTTGAATGGTAAATGATAGGGCTTTTATATTTCACATGTGTATTCTTTGTGACAAGACCTTTCCATTGATTCCAAAATTTTTGACATTGTGACCTTGGCATTGACCTTTAACCTACTTTCTAAAACTTTAACATTAGGCATGTCTTTTGCTTGGTAAGTTATAGGGCTTTGATATTTCAATGTAGTCCTTGTGACAAGACCTTTCCATTGATAACATAATATTGACCTTGATGTCAACCTTTGACCTACTTTTCAAAAACTTAAACATTTGGCATGACTTTTGAATGGTTAGTAATATGGTTTTGATTTTTGTGTCGTCTGCGAAGCATAGCGACACTTTGGGATCACTTTGTCCATTGTCCATCTGTCTGTCACACTTAGATGTCACACCAAATAAAAGTGATTCCTGTGTGGCGCTATATTTTGCAGGCAACACATGCATTCCTTGGAATGATTTTTCACATTAGTATTCCTTGTGATAAGACCTTTATACCAACTTTTTTAACCTGGTGACCTTGACCTTTCACCTTTGAAATATGGTGTTAATAGTCTGACAAAGATGCCGACGGTTGCTAACATGTGTCACAAGCACAGAATTTATGTAGCAAACAAATTGACTAGTGCACATAATTTTTTTGTCACTTGAGTGTTTGATTGAATCTTTTCCATATTGTATAGGCAAGCACGTAAATGATAAAGATTTGTTACAATGGCTTAAGCAGGGAAAGGACATGTATTTTTACTCAATATTATAAACAATAGTTCATTATTCTCCAAAATTACACTTTTTAGAGCAAAATATTTCACTTTTGTTAAAAAAAAAAACCAAAAACAATAAACGGATAGGCAGGTTGCAGTGGTAGGTCCTGATGTATTCCGCCCATCATCTTGCATATCACCTTACCCATATTGTAGAACTACTTTCATTTTTCTTCTAGATGTGTGATCTTGCTGGAGTTGTGGGGATGAATTGTTCTACACATCAAAAGTTGTCGGCTCGAGTCCGGAACCTCTGTGACTTAGCCATGGAAAAAACAGCATTATGATCCTAATAATTCTCTAGAATAAATTGAAAGCCAAAGGAAAAAAAATCAGATATATCTACGAATAGAAGATAGAATCTAGAAAGACATTTTACTGTTGTCTCGAAGTTTTGCACTATTTTAGATGAAACTTGTGTAATCTGTTCCATTTGGTTGACACCTTTCTATGAAAGATTACATGGCGAGGTGTTGATAGTAAATGAAGCAATATCATCTTAACAAAGTTTTCTTTGACCAAGAATGGGTTTATATTATAGGCTGAAGGAATAAACAATCCAAGGCACATGGTGAAGAAAATGTATGAAAGACACAACACTTTTTAAAATGTTTGTTTATATCACTCTTTTACAAATATTTTACAAACATCATGACTCAAAAGGACTACCTTGCATAATTTAATTTAAACACAATAATTTTATACCCCCCTATCTTTAATAATAAAACATTCTGATGTATATTGAATGCCATTTGGTATATTTACAAAACATGTGATAGTATGATGACAATTTACACTCAGATTTGACCTGACAAACATATTTATTTTAGCATGGTCATTTTCATGTCATATTGGCATCAATGAGAAATCTTCATTTTGAAATGATATTCAAGAAATTTTCAGGAAAATTTATGGTCATTTTACATTTTGTATTGGCATTGAGTAAGTTTCACATTGAAATAATTTCAATTTTAGAGTGGACGTCGATTGTCAGATAAATTCACATTTTGTGATTTTTAAAAAACTAAGAGAAAGAGAATAATGGTAAAAGTCCGAGGCCATTTCATGCCAGGAAAAGTTGACTAATCATTGCAATGCCACTTTGTATGGGTATTATGGTAATTGGAGGCTTTTTGCTGAACTCTTACTTGTCCTCGAGATCCTTATGGGCGTGGCTCCTAACATCCATCTCTTGCTGTTAATTGGTCTTCCGGTCCATAAATATAATGAACTGCAGTTCATTTCATTCAGTTGAGTCAATTAATCATTATTCATATATAATTTATTTCACATACATGTACTTGCTCAATGAATGTATCTTGTTATTCTAGGTTTTTACAAATGTTAGTACGATTCTTATGTTTAAGTCTAACTTATTTTGACAATATATTTGTCCCCCATTTTTGTTTTTCTGTCTTAAAGGCAAGCTGAAAGCAGGGTTGCTTCGATAATTTTAAAGCAAGTGAGCAGATTCCAAACCAATAAAATTGGTATTGCATCTTTTAGGGAACTACATGTATATTAATTTTTAAGTCATTTTCAGTACATTTGTTTGTATTGAATTCAAAACATGTCTTCTATGAATATATCTTTAACGTTTAAAACCATCATAATTATAAATGATTGTTATACATGTATTATAGCTATTATCATAGACACTTGCTGTTTGAGTATTTTGTCATTAACTATTATAAAGTCATGTGAAATGCTTTGTGGTGTAAATGTTTGTTGAATATTTATGCTGAGATCAGTAAACACTTATGAATTATATTTATTTGGAGTCATCTTGTAATCCTCTAGATAATGGAGTGAGAAGGTTAAAACTCTTTAATAACAACGAATTCTTCACTTCCAGTGTGTGCTGAGTAAGCCGTATTCATATGGACGTCATAGGGTTGTCACCGTGGCGTTGCGATCTGCTTTGTATGCTAGGTGAAGCCGCCGCATGGAGTTTACCGACTCTTTCAGAAGGGACTGACATTAAACAGGAGGCCAAAGTGGGCATGTTTTGCTCAATGAAGCATGGTGTTCATTTACAATTTCCTACACAGAATTCAGGATTCACGAAACTTGATTCAAACCACTCCAACTGAACGCACCGAGTACAAAACAATGCCTTCAAAAACCTTTTTTTTAAATTATTATTATGACCTTGTGATGAGAAGTCCACGAGTGCAATAATTCAGACATTCTATGATTCAGAAATTCAAACCTCAAAAAGTTTGTGGAAGAAGCCCCTTTACTTTTGATATATGTAGTATTACAATGATAAAGGCTTAAAAGTGTTCAGTCCCCGTGAGGTTTTGGTAAATCCAACTAATTCAGCTAATCTTTGGCCTTGCTGTCCATCAATAATATTATTTTAATCAGATCCAAGATTAAGCACTTGGTAAAGGGTTATGAGAAAACTTGCTTTCAGTAAGAATTGATGAAATTCTATGCAGAGGTTGCTGAGAAGTTGAAAAGGAAGATTCCTGGAAGAGCCCTTACCTTTTATATTGACAGATTGGGTTAAAATAAACTTCAAGATCTTCTAAAAGTCTGTATAGAGATTGAAGAAAAGTCCAAAATGGATCAGCCAATTGATGCCTTGATTGTCATATTTTTTAGGGGTCAGGTCAAAAGCATAGAGACAGTAGTTAACATTGTGTAAATGCTTTCTAAAAGGTCTGGTGAAATTCCCAGCAGCAGTAACAGAAGTTTAATATTAGAGAACCAACAAAGTCAGAAAGAAATCTTTTATGCCTGCATGTGGGTCATGGTAGATGATACAGGGAGAGAGAAAAAATCTACAATTGAAGTAGTGTTGCCCAAAGTTGAAGTATATCAACTGTAGGTCACAAGGTAAACAAGCTCTATGTCTGTGAAATATTAATGGCATGCCCCAGTGGCAGCTTTGAGAACTGATTGCTTTGAGATGGATTGCTATATGCTCCCTTGATAAAAAGACATAACTAGAAGGGTTACTTATGTAAAAACCTGGATAAGGAAATCTTTTAGCTGCATATTCCATTGTAACATTTCAGCTTCATATGAAAGCTAATTTGGAATGCTTTACTTCATGGCCTTGATTGATACTTGACCTATTACAATATTTTGGTCATTTTTTGAGTGGCAAAAAGCTTACAAATTTCACATACATATTTCTTATGATGAGACCTTTCTAATCAGTACCAAACTAAAAGTCATAAGCCAGGAACTTGGCTGTTGTTGTCTAACATATTTGCATAAGAGATCAGTTTGTAAATATTTTGAATCTGTTCAAGAAAAACTTCCAACTAGCAAACGTTGTGAAGATGTTCATAACTTCATGTATGTCTCCAAATAAACCTTTTCCATATTACTACTAGACTTGCATTATGGACACACAAAGACTGGACATTACAAATTTTGACGTTATTTCTTACTGTGGCATCATAGATCTGTTACAACGTCACAATAAAAATTTACGTAAAATGTTGTCATGTCAGGTCTTGGTGTGTATAAAATTCACGTCTACTGCCGTAATATGAAAATGGTCTACTGATGGATGGATTGAAGTGCTGACAAAAAGATGATGTAAGACAAGAAATTTACGCGAGGTCAACTTTGTGTTGTTACTTAGGAGTTACCATGGGTGTATTTTACAAAATCTGAGAACGTATCGGCAAATCCCCTGTCAGAAATTGAGTTTTATCTCAATATTTATTTGCTAACGCCTCGCGGTAAAACGGATATCTCTGACAGGGGATTCGCTGATACCCTGTCAGTTTTTGTAAAACATCAGTATGTTAATCCTATTCTATTGCAAATGGTCAGTGATGCGCTAGAAAACGTCTGCTTTTAACAACGTCGCCATGGAAACGTAATGCATCATAGCAAAAAACTGCAGTGAAATGTGAATCCCCTTGCAGCTTTTTCATCGCTCAACCAATCAAAATGTGCGTTGCAAACATAGTGCATTAGAATGATATATACATGTATTAAATAAAACATGATAATATAATGATTTCCTTCATTTATTTGATAAAATAAAATCATCCCCTCTGTTTCTTCATTTTCTTTTTCATGTGTTTAGAAGCAGGCAACTGCTTAAGTCGTTTAACATCTTTAACTTTACTGTCTGTTATTTTCATTTTCTTTGAAAGTTTGTCCTTTTTCTTCTGACCGCGCTTTTTATCTGCCATATTGGTCCGTCCCTGAAAAAGAGAAATACGATCATACAGTTACATTCTTTTGTTATTGATATGTACATGTATAACTAAAACGAATGTGGAAATTGGTGATGAAAAGGCAAACAATCAATATTCCTCAACTAATGCAATTTATAATTTGACAACAGATGTCATGTGAGGCATAATACTACTGTCCTGTTCACTAAATCCGGAGCACCCTCTTTTCCCGGTTTTCTCTAAAATATGAAATTGTAATCTTCAGAAAAGATATCAATTTTATAGTGCTTCTTTAGTTGTAACAGAACTTACCATTGTTATGGCTGTACGTCAATTAAGTTAGAAATAGGATGGAAAATAAAAAGTCTACAGGGATTTTCTATAGTAAAATAACTGAAAATGAGTGACGTCGGGTGCTTTGACATCACTATTTACTATTGATGACACGGAGAACAATATGACGGCGGCTTGAAATTAACATGGGAATTCCCCGTATACATTTTATTTTTCATATTGTGGTTTGAAGGTAGCTGATAGGGTTAGTTGAAGTTAATTTTCAGTTATGACTAAAGGAGGTCAGTTCTCAAATAAAATAATTAATAGGAAAATTCTTCAGACAGCAGAATAAATCGCCAAAACAGGGTGCTCTGGATTTAGTGAATAGGACAGTAGACTATTTATGAACAGAGACACGTATATTGCCTGTTGCATGTTTGACTTTGAATATATAACCTTGATCTCAACAGACATTTATTTTACTTCTACCATGCTTGACCATCCCATCATAAGTGAAATTATATACATGTACATGTACCTTTGAGAATTTTATTCCATATAAATTAAATAATACAAATATGCATGTACATGTATCTATAATGCTTAGCATCAAAGTAACACAAGACTACCTTCTGTTTAGGAGGTTCTGGGGAGGGAATTATAACAGCTTCATCCTTGTCATCATCTCCCTCCTTAAATATCCTGTCATCATCATCTTCATCTAACATTCTGTCTTCCTTGTCATCTTCATCAATATTGTCATCTTCATCAATATTGTCATCTTCATCAATATTGTCATCTTCATCAATATTGTCATCTTCATCATCATCATCATCATCTTCACTCATGTCAATTACTTCCACATCACGACTTTTTTGTTCCTTGCTTACTTCTCTTTCCACCATACGGCTGATATCAAATCTGGAAGTCTCTGTCACATTGACATTTGACTGTGTTTGGCTTGAAAAAAATTTAAATATACACATGTATAATTAGAAATCTCTGCACACAATGAAAAAGTCAAATATTTTATCACAAATATGACTTATAAAACAAAATTGAGGTTGAATCTAAAATACCTTACATGTACATTTTGCTCAACATAATAAAATTATCTTTTGACCTTGTGTTTTTTCAAGAAATTCAGTGAAATGTATGTGCATACTAGAGTGTCCAAATTATGAACATAAATTCAAGAGTACCATTTTCAGACAATGAAATGAATTTACTTCCTTTCATTTTTTTTTCTCAAATTAGTAAATACTATAATACCTTTTATCTGTGACAGTTCTCATGCACTGCCATGTATACTCCACAAACATAGCCTGCTGTAGTAAACGGTTCATTCTCTGAAAGTGCCGCTCTGAAAATAAATCATCAAATGTCTATCATGTCGATTGTTCTCAAGAATAAAGTTATGACCTTATTTCATAAAAGAGGAAGTAAACCATTCCTATTGACATGGGAGGCATGAAATTAGTCCAGCTTTAAAAATAAGTTTCATTGACCAGTGGCTTCATTCCTTTTCTTTCATCTACATGTAATACTGTAGGACTTTCTTTCTCATTTAGGGAACAATAAAAGAAAAGTCCCTCGGGACTAGTTCATAACATACACTAAATCACAGCATACCTGTGTAAGGTAGAAGAGCCTCTATTGTTGATTTGATGTTAGGAAATTCCATTAATTCTTCCTGTGTGTGGGACTTTAACACTGAGTTAAGGACAAACTGTGCCTCGTGACAATGTTTACTGTTCGTATTCCACTCCCCAGAAAACCTCAAGATGGCATCTACATTTGTAAATTAAAACGAAGTTGTTTAATAGTTTTTCCTTGGCTCTTCAGATGATTATGTTTCTATCCAGATTTAATATTTCAATATTTTTAATATTTTGATTTCAAATCTGTTCAATCAGTTGGCCAATACAAGCAAAATCTATGTTTGGTTATATCTTCATAGAAACGCCAAAATAGAAACTTGACAATGCATTAAGACAATGCAATAGACCATTTTCCAATTTTGTTAGAAAGCTCAAAATGATGAGTTGACATCTTTTGGCATTGTTTTTAATTATGATGTCACTGTTGAAAGACGCAATCTCATTGAGACGTAACAATGAAAAATTAAGAGTCCCTTTCGTCGTTGCCGGTAGGGGACTAAAAAGGAAGCCAAAGTTGATTAGCTCAGACATTTTTCGTCATTTTGTCAGCCATTATGAATTTCGGCAAGTGGTCTATTGAATATGACCTGACAATGGAAATCTTGTCAAATGATGCTATGTCTGGTGTCTAAACAAATCAAATCTATGTTTGAAATTGACATAACTGTTCACCAGAAAAAGGTCAATTCATACATGTATACATGTAAATATAATGAAGAGATATTTCTTAAGAATTGGTCTTTTTTACACTGCCTTTGTTAAATGAACTATGCACTTGAACTTCTCTGAACCAATGTGACTTGAACAATGGACAATGTTCACCAGAAAAAGGTCAATTCATACATGTATACATGTAAATATAATGAAGAGATATTTCTTAAGAATTGGTCCTTTTTACACTGCCTTTGTTAAATGTACTATGCACTTGAACTTCTCTGAACCAATGTGACTTGAACAATGGACAAATCTGACAAAAGTAGAGTTAGGGAATAACTAGCTTCTGATGTTATGTTTGCGGACGGTAAATGCTGATTTTACGGTGGCAAACTGAGTTTTTCTGGCAACGCCATCACAGTGGCAAACTGAGTTTTTCTGGTGACGCGTTAGCGGAGCCAGAAAAACGGATGTTTGCACTGTAAAATCAGCATTTACCGTCTGCAAACATAAAGTCAGCATCTAGTTATTCCCATTCTAATGCAATCTTATTTTTTGTGAATATAAAGCGAAATGTGACATTAGCATTGTCAAAGCCTAGTATATTCTCATTCAACTAGGGAGCAAAAAAACAATGAAATTCAACGTTATAGCGACACTGCATTAGAATTATGAGCAGTGACTGTCATTTTCCAGAAATAATGTTTGATTGACAACAGACAGAATGATAACATATAATCTATACTTGTACATGTACAAATGTAGCTCACTTTCCTCCTAAACTTCAGGTCTGTCATAAGCTAAGAACTACATAGACATACACAATAGCCTACATGTCTGACTTAAGGAATCATTGTAATATTTTTTTGGTTGATTGAGGTATCAACACCAAAAATTGAGGTAAAACTGCATTGTGTGCGTTGCGCAAGATGCACCAGTTTTCCCTCAATTTTTGGTGTTGATACCTTGATCAAACAAAAAAAATATTACATTGATTACTTATCATTTGATTTCATCAATCACTTTTCGGAGTTTATTTGCTGGTTTGAAATCTTGTTGCTAACAAGCGCGTACTTCCGTTTTGTGTTGATACAAGTATCAACAATATTTCTCGGCCAATCAGAATCTTCGTTTCTTAGTAATAACAATGGAAATTAAATGATATATGGCTGAAGGGAAAAGTACAATACGTGTGACATTTGGTTATGAGTGGTAACAAAATATTAAACTAACCAATTTGATCCATTCTAAGTTTCTGTAATGTGCCCTCCAACTCTGATGCCCCATCTGGCTGTGACAGAATGTCTGAAAACAATAAAGCCTGTGTTTGTGAAACACGAATGCCCCCGGTGGCATCTTTGTTAGTATGAACACTATTTTCTGTTTAGTACATGTATGTGAGGTCACTGGGTTAAAAGGTCAAATGTCAATGTCACGAGGTCAAAAATTTTGGTATCAATGGAAAGGTCTTGTCACAAGGAATACACATGTGAAATATGAAAGCCCTATCACTTTCCATTCAAAAGTTATGTCCAATGTTAAAGTTTTTCGGACAAACAGACAGACAAACAGATAAACAGACAAACAGATGGACCGGCCAAAAACTATATGCCCCCGAATCTTTGATTCCGGGGGCATAAAAAAATAAATTCCTCAGCTTTTAATCTATAGTTTTTACCTACCTTATATGTCTTTTAAAGCACAAATATCTCTGTCAGCAGAAAAGCTGTTATCCAAAAAAGAAGGTCAAGCTCTAAGGTCAAGGTCAGAGGGAACAAATTTTGGTAACAAATAAATACATGTAGATTTTGTCAAGAAGAAAAACACAATCGTGTGAAATATAATTTCATCTACATGAATATTTACAAGTGATATCTGGACAGAACAAAGACAGACGTACAGACAGATTGATGACTCAAAAGCTATGTGCTCCCTTGATCAAGAGACAGGGAACATAAAGATGCAATAATACATAAATACTGTACATGTATACAACAATTAAAAAGATGTATTTGCTTTTTAATGAATTGGTACACGAATAAACAATGAAAAACAAGTACATGTATATGTTAATGAGTTGGACTACCATGCCTTATTTTCTATCATTACTTAATATACTAATGCACTAATGTAGGTGCCAATAGACCTTCTTCATATTACCGCGATACTTGCATTTTAGACATGCCAAAACGCAACATCACAACTTTTGACATTATTTCTAAATGTGACGTCATAAATCTGCTACGACGTCACAGTTAAAAGTTCCGTAAAATCTTGTGATGTTGGGTCTTAGTATGTGTAAAATGCAAGTTAATTGCAGTAATGTGAATATCGTCTATTCTGCTAAGATGCTTATAATCCAGACAAAATAAAAACAAATACTGTAAGAATTCTGAAGCTGTAAGAAATAGGTTTACCTTTGAGAATGTTAAGAACTCTGAATGGTTGTTCCAGTGTTATGGCCAGGCCTATAGCTTTAAGGTATTTCTTCTGTTGTAAAAGATTTGACAATTCCTGCTCCCTAGAATATACATGTACATGGTGTATAACATGAAAATGAGTAAATAGTACCTTATATTACTCTTAGAAACATGCTTTGACCTTATCATTTTTCATGCCAATATACAATGTATACTAGAACAACTTTTTTTTCAGGAAACACTCTTGGGCCACTACCATTTTTATCTACACATACTTTTGGATAGGGTGAATTCTTAAATCTGAGAAACAAAGCCTTAACAAAGAAAATCTAATATGATTAAAGGGTTGAAACATGGTAAAATGAATTGCATGGTAGAATAAATTACATGGGTCATAGCGACTCCCTGAACTCAAAATATAGGAATATAAGTATCTCTCAAATGGAAATATAGGACAACTATAGGAATTTTTCATGAAAAATAGGATAATTATAGGACTTTTCCAACTTCAAAACAATGATGGAAAAAACAATTGACAGAATATTTGCCTCCCAGTACTCCTTTTTTTGTTATACTATCTTCAACAATTCATCAATCCCAATATAAAGTGTATTATAAAGTTGGAGAAGGTGGCGAGCAAAGCGAGCCAAAATTATTTCTATGATACTATTGTCAGAAATTACTGAAATCACATTTGTTCATAATTGAGTTTTCAATGTAGTAGCCAAAAACTGGAAAAGCAATTTTTCAGACATTTTGGCCCAAAATATAGGATTTATAGGACAAATTTCTCAAATATAGGACTTTTATAGGTTCCTATATTTTTTATAGGGATTATAGGACAGCTATGACCCATGGAATTAATGAATTACACGGTAGATTGAATAACGTGGTAGAGTGAATACATAATCTTAATATTATTAACATACTTGAGAATGATTTGTTCCATTTCCTCCCTCTTCTTGTCCTCCTCTTCCTCTGTAACATCCTGTACAAAACGTTTAGAATTTGTAATTGGCAAGTATGAAAATGCCAGAGAACAAGAAAATCCTTTTGATTTATATTGCTTATTATCGTGTAAATAGAGATTCCGTCAGAATGAGAGATTCTAACGTGTATGTTTCCAGTTGTTTCATTCTCATTTGATAGTGCAAACATCTAAACGTCCACTTTTCTGGCTAAGACAATGTGTCAACAGAAAAACTCTGTTGGGGCTATAATATCAGCACCAACCGGTCACAAACATAATGTCATAAGTTAGTTATCCCTGCATTTCATCAATTTGACCTTGAACTTTGACTGCCACTCTTTCACAACAGGCTGGCATAAATGGAAAGTTTGATGAAGTTAGGTTTGTTCTCTATTGATTAATCTTGAATCATGCACTACTTCCTTTGCCTCTGATCTTGATAATCTCTCCACATGACTAACACTTAGGTTTTTATTATGAGTTGTTTTGTTAATTATTCTATTAGTAGTTTTCTTAACTCACCTCTCCCCCCCCAAAAAAAAATACATTTACAATAGCACACAAATATTACCTTCCAAAGAATGACTTTTGAGTCCGCCCCTCCAGTGGCCACCATATTTTCTTTTTTGTTGACAGCCAACGCCCAGATTTTCTCCTCGTGTTCGTCCATTGTTGAGGCACATGTACTGTTTTTGATGTTCCATAACTTCATAAGGCCATCAGAACCACTGAAATTGCGAGAAATTCAGAAAATATACATGTAGTCTCTCCTTTTAAATTTAGCAAATTTATCATTTTAGATAACAATGAACACTCTACATCCACAAATTTTCGGCCACTCAGCCTTTATTAAGTGGAAAACCACGAATATAAATATATATATAAATAATTTATATTCATGCTTTTCCACTTGATAAGGCAGAGTGGCCAAAAATTTGTGGATATAGAGTGTTCATTGTTATTTATCATATTAATCTTCCCTATGGAGGACACTACTTCATTCTATAATTTTAGACTTCAATTCAGCCAAAATTTGTAATTGTACACCGAGTCTTTGCATGTATTTTTGGAAAAAGGAGAAGTTCTTCTTCCATGTTACAGAAAACATAGAATATTTTCAAATTATTTTTCTCCTATAAATACATGTGCAAGCATTTTATGTCATACATGTATTTTAAATCCTTTTAAAATTTGAAAAGATGATTCTCAATCAATTATGTACATATGTCAATTCCGGGAATCAGGTGTCAACAAACCATGATAAAAGCTGCATCCCTCTAGTAAGGAAAGAGACCTTGAGAACTGAACTATCGTGTCCCTCGAATGTCTGAAATAGTATGATAGTAAAATTAAAATCAATTACAAATACTGAAAAAACATTCATATTTTCCATTCTGATGTCCCAACATGTTAATTTGATAAACCAATTTTCTGCTTGAGTTTTTCTATAATAATATGTATTGTCATAGCAAAGTGACCTGACTAGGTGGAGCTAATTCAATCAAGTGACTGAGACGAGTCGGAAAAAAGGGGTAGATAAAAATGAATTGCAGGCATAGTAAGGGGGTGGGGGGGGGGGGGGGGAACAGGGGGGTTACCTCTCTCCCCCTCCCACCCCCTTACTTCCCCCATCCACCTCCCTCCCTTTCACCCTTCCCTTCCCTTACCTCCCCCTCCCGCCCCCTAAGGCCCTTACTCCCTCCCCCTTCTCTCCCTCCTCCTGCCCCCCTTTCTCCCCCTCCCTCCCATTTTCCCCCTTCCCTCCCTCCTCCCATCATAGAGGGACAGGGTGAAAGTGTAGAGTAAATACTCATTACTTGTAATATTGTATAGCTTGTATCACTTGTCAGAATTAAATTCTTCTGATGAATTTTTTACGACAATATCTAGCACGAATATCAATAGACATTACAGAACTGAAAATTATAATGTGTAAATACCTTAACACACGTAAAATCTGTCAGTGACCAAATCTTTATGGTACCATCTCCAGAAGATGTAGCAAGACACTATAAAATAGTACATATAAATAATGGTATGGATCATTTTCCTTCCGAGACACATTATGAAGCGCATTTTAAATATTACACTCAGAAACATATTTTTCCAAATATCTACATGTAATATATATATTTTCCTCAAATGCAGATTTCCTACCTAAAAGTTTAAAATATTGTGTGATGTAGACAAAACATTCTCTCTAGCAAAAAATTCAGGAATTAATTCAAATAAATATTGAACGTTATTGATTTGTGGGAACATGTGAGATAGTAAGTAGTACCTGATCGACAGGAGAGAATTCCACGTGCCATATCCCTCGTTTATGTCCTCTCATTACTCCAAGTAATGACAGATCCTTGACATTCCATAGCTACAAACACATAAAATACCTCCTAGTACATACTCATACTAATAATTAATACGTACATGTTAATTATTTCACATAAATTTCCTTCACATGAATTTTTCTAAGTGACCTTCACAGGAAACTGAATTCACATAACATCCATGTAAAGATCTTTACGTGAATTTCATGTGAAAAATTTCATGTAAATTTCATGTTCGTGCTCGTTTCACATAAATTTCATGTGAACTTTCATGTAAAGTTCATGTAAATTTCATATAAATTTCATATGAGGCACAATTGGCTGTGTATGTGTCCTTGACCTTAAAGGTGACCTTGACCTTCAATGAGTGTTGATTCTCATTATTCTTGGCCATCCCTGAAAGTATGATAGAGTTACATGTATATTGTGCATATCAAGCAAGTTATAGCCATTTATGTGAATAACTGACTACAAGACAGACAGAATATTTGACATTCCTATATGTTGTTTTTTGTATACGACATACAATTTCAATTCGATTTTAAATTTTTCTGTTGTCTTAGTCTAAAAACAAGCAGGCAAATTCAAAGCTGGATGCTAAATGTTGATGTTAGATGTTAAAGATGAATAAAGGAAATTACACACAAAAAGATTTAAAATGACATTGGTAAGATAGTTAATCTAAAACAGGTATGACTTGATGATCGACTTGATGATTCACTTTCTTAAGTGCAATTTTTTCTCAAAAGGGCCTGAAAATTTTTTTTTTTCAAAGCTTTGATCTGTATTGAGAATTTAGTGGAAATTTGCCATGGTTACCTTTGCAGTTTTATCCTGAGACCCTGTGGCTATAAACTTGTCATTAGGTGCCACCGTGATCGAGTTGATGTCTTTTTCGTGTGCTTTCTCCGTTATGGTTGAGTGAAGATGTGTTATTTCCTCCTCAGAGAGTTTGGATGGTATTTCCCACACCTTGATTGTACAGTCCTGGCCTCCACTTATGAGAGTCTTTGTAGACAGACTGCAGATTTGATTGAAGAATGTTGAGAATACCAAAGGCCAAAGGAAATTCAAGTGAATTCTATTGATTATCTCATTAAATGGAGCAAACAAAAAATTGTGCAGCATTCCAAGGAATGCATGTGTCACCTGCGAAACATAGCAACACTTATGGATAATTATTGAGAGTGACACCTAATGTGTAACAGACAGATGGACAGAATAACAGACTGAGTTATCCCTAAGTGTCGCTATGCGTTGCAGGCAATACAATAAGCAATTTAGTGAGATGTGTTATGAAAGTTATTCCACAGATACATGTAATTTCCAGAATTGGTTCAAACTTTCAAAAAGAGAAATAAAGTCTATGATCATCAAGGTCAAGGGTAAATATATTTGAAGAATAGAGAGGTTTTGACTTAATTAATACTCATGTTGATTCTTGATTTATGACGGAACGCAGCCAAAAATAAGCATGCATGTGTTCCTTCACCATTCTGTATATTTACCATGAGAAAGCTACAGATCCCACAGTATGTGTATGTCCATGTCCCACGGCTACACAATGTACTCTACCATTATCTAGTTGCCATATCCTTACACTGTTATCCTTTAAATAGAACATCAAATGATAAATGATCGTAAAAAAATGTACAAGTCTTTGGTAGGGAATCATATACATGTATACTATCCACCTAATACTTTCTTCTCTTTTAAAGAAAATAGTTGCCAGAGTCACCTAATGCTCGACTGCATAGCATAATATCTCTCATGACAGCCAATTTATTTAAACTCCCTTTCTCAGGCAACAACATATATCACATCATAAATCACTGAAGCAGAAAAAGTAGGTCAAGGTCAGATTTCAATAGTCAAACCCAAGATGCATCCAATATGCAAGTCTGGTGCATTTAGCACTTATAGTTAGCTCAATATTGCCAATTTAAAGCAAAATCACTGAAGCGGAAAAAGTAGGTCAAGGTCATATTTCAATAGTCTAACCCAACATGCATCCAATATGCAAGTCTGGTGCATGTAGCACTTATTCTTTTCTCAATATTGGCTTTTAAAGGTAAAATCATTCAAGCGGAAAAAGTAGGTCAAGGTCATTTTATGAAAGTTTGATCAAAGATACATCCAATATGCAAGTTTGGTACATGTAGCACTTATACTTAGCTCAATATTGGCTTTTAAAGGTAAAATCATTCAAGCGAAAAAAAGTAGGTCAAGGTCATTTTTTGAAAGTTTGATCAAAGATACATCCAATATGCAAGTTTGGTACATGTAGCACTTATACTTTGCTCAATATTGGCTTTTAAAGGCAAAATCATTCAAGCGGAAAAAAGTAGGTCAAGGTCATTTTTTGAAAGTTTGATCAAAGATACATCAAATATGTAAGTTTGGTACATGTAGCACTTATACTTTGCTCAATATTGGCTTTTAAAGGCAAAATCATTCAAGCGGAAAAAAGTAGGTCAAGGTCATTTTTTGAAAGTTTGATCAAAGATACATCAAATATGTAAGTTTGGTACATGTAGCACTTATACTTTGCTCAATATTGGCTTTTAAAGGCAAAATCATTCAAGCGGAAAAAAGTAGGTCAAGGTCATTTTTTGAAAGTTTGATCAAAGATACATCAAATATGTAAGTTTGGTACATGTAGCACTTATACTTTGCTCAATATTGGCTTTTAAAGGCAAAATCATTCAAGCGGAAAAAAGTAGGTCAAGGTCATTTTTTGAAAGTTTGATCAAAGATACATCAAAAATGTAAGTTTGGTACATGTAGCACTTATACTTTGCTCAATATTGGCTTTTAAAGACTTTATTGCTATCTTAACATTTACCTTATCATCTCAACATTTGCCTTATCATTTGAAATAATTTTAAAAATCCCAACCCCAGGGGCTATATCCTCATCTGGATATATTAAATGATGTATAATTAAACATTTGCAACAAAAAAAACCAACAGAATATGAATATAGGAAAGGTAAATGTGTAATCTTAACATTTACCTTATCATCTAGTTCGGACGACGCCGACGCCGACGCCGACGCGGACGCGGACGCCGACGCGGACGCCGGGGGTATTGCAATAGCTCTTTTGCACTAAAGTGCAGTCGAGCTAAAAATGGACAATATTTGTTTCTTTGCTTTGAAAATTTGAGGATAAACCTACTAGCTATCATTTCTGCAAAGTTTCATTTCTAAACATAATTTCAATTAAACTTTCCAATTTTTCCATAAAAGTCAATTTTTGAAGGAAAAACATAATAATTTTTTTTCCATTTCTGTATTTTTAAAAAGAAATTATGCTGACTACACAGCCAATTGTGCCTCATATGAAATTCATGTGAAATTTACATGAAATTTACGTAAAAGTTCACATGAAATTCATGTAAAATGAGCACGAACATGAATTTACATGAAATTTTTCACATGAAATCCATGTGAAGTTTCTGACATGAATTGCATGTAAAGTCAATTTTGCATGAAGGTCACAAAGAAAAATTCATGTAAAATTCATGTGAAGTAATTTTATGTGAAATTCGTGTGAAATTTTTTTCACATAAATTTTATGTAAAATTTATATGAAATTCACATGAACTTTCATGTGAAATTTTCATGATGCTCAATTCATATGAATTTCATGTGAGGCACAATTGGCTGTGTATGTTTTGTAAATTTTCGTGCATTTTGGAGCTGAGAAAAAGCAAATACATGTATAAGGTAACAGTTGTGCTTTTAACGAATTTCAATGCCTTTACTGCCTGGATACTTATTATACTAACTGGATACTTATTTATGATAGTTAGTGTATCATATAAAATTTTCTATTCTTTGGAAGATATCTATATTTTAAAATTTTGTAAAAACAAACCTTGGAGCAAGTTGCTAACAGCTTCTTATTTTTGTGTGCTGTGACTCCTACAATAAGGTCTGTGTGGCCATGCAATATCTGACAGCTCCATGTGGCGACCTCAAAGACCTTCAGGTGCTCACTGTTAGTAGCAACGGCCAGGTATGAATCATTGTCACCGAGAAACGCTATATCCAGGACCTGGTCTGTATTACCACAAAACTGAAAGTATAAAATAATATGATAACTGTTAATACTTACTGAAAGGTCTTGCCACAAGGAATGATAATGCAGCAATAAAACGGATGCTAAGCAATGCTAACTAAACTAGACTGTTGACAAACAAGAGTGCCGCCTGCACAAGTTTGACCATAAATGCATGACATTGACACTGAAGGTGACCTTGATCCTCAAGGAGTCTTTAACCCCATCATGCTTAACCATCCTTAAGTTTGACATTAGTTTCGAGCATATAAAGTAAGGTTTCAGCCATATACATAGAGAATAAGTGTCTTAATTTGCAGGGGTCATCCTAGACCAAAATTTCTGGGAGACTTCACTTCTCCCTCAGCTCAAAATAGGGAGAAGTGGTGAGGAAACAGGGAGAAGTGGAATGCAGTCCCAAAACTTAACGAAAACATCTTTTTATGCACTTTGTTATTGGTTAATTTACATGTACCTTATGTAATAATGTATGCATATTAAGATTTATCTTAATACAACATTAATAATTAAATAAGAGTTTTACAGAAAATTAAATATTCATTATTTAATGAAAAATACATGTTTCTCAGACGATTTGGTCTCCAAAAAAGTGGCAAGGTACAAATGTATATACATGTATTAGGTAGGGTATAATTTATCATATGGATTTTCTGTAATTTTTCAATCAAGGGTTCTCTTATATGTGCATGATGTGTAAAGCATTAAAAAACACACCTATTTGCTCCTCAAATAAAATCGTACATATTCCCATGATTTATTCGGTAATGGAAGGTTTGTTTCTTGATAGGAAATATTCCCTTCGTAATTATTACTGGGAAATACTTGTTTCTATGCAAATGATTGTACATCATCTCCGCCCGTTTCTCTGATAAAACGGGTCCGTCGAGTACGTCAATATCCCGACGTATAGCATACATAGTCTAGAAAATCGGCAGTCCCTGCTCACGCGAATGTCATTTAATATCAATTGACTCGTAAATATTTCAATGACTTCTTGATAGTATTTTAAATTATTATTTCTCACAATAAATATATGCGTTGTTTAAAGAATGGAGACCGAGAAAGAAAAGTAAACAAACATAAAATTGTCTGCGACACGTGTCGGCAAGTGGGCAGTATAACTGAACATGTTTATCGTCAAATGGTACAATTTTCTTAAGAATTTATTTACAAGGCAGGAAAAAAAGTTGGGATGTAAGCATTTAATTGTACATAGACAGAAGATAAACGTTACCCTATAAAGATGTCTTGTGACGCCGAGACGAAAATACGGGACGCGCAATCGATTTATCGTGTAATGTCATTGTGAACATTGTACCATTGGTACAACATTTACAGGACAATTGAATTTAAATAAAATTAATGTTACATATTTAATTCAACGATCGAAAATGAAACACGTTGGATATTTTTTTCTCAAGTTCTAAAAAATACATACGTCTAATCTAATCGGCGGCAATCAAATCGTGCGGCATTGTCCGAGAAACTGTTTAAAGTTAACTGGATATAGACAAGATCAGAGTAATAGATCCACTTCCCGAAAGCATTATGCAAACTAAACAATAAGTAACCCGCTGAGAATTTCCGACCGCTTGCCGTATTTAGTTTTGAGATAATCTGCTAGCTGCTATTCATCGTAGGGTGTGAGGATAAAATTTAGGGCGACTCAAACTTCTCCCCTGAAAGAAATTAGGGCGAAGTTTTCACACAAAAAGCGACTATTTTGCCCTAGTCGCCCCCTAGGATGACCCCTGATTTGTGTTTTGTTATGGGTATGCAACACACAGCAAGTGCATTTATCGTACATGTAATGCGCGCATTTCATGCGATAAATGCACTTGCTGTGTGTTGCATACCCCTAACAAAACACAAATTATGACATTAATTCTATATATATGCACCACAGTTGTCCATTTCATTCTTGTTTTCTGAAATCACGTTCTTCAAGGTAAAATGGTGACATTAATATTCAGGTCACCGCGGGTTCAGTTTGCAGGTTAGAACAGCCATTGCGGCATGTTTCTTTAGATCTTATGCATTGTGACATCAAGAGTGTTAATACACGAATTGCAGCACGTTCCTTTCAATAGTAACATCTCAGGGAATTACATTGGCTGTGCATATATATGTGTATGAAAGCGTAGCTTCTAGATAGACAGAGGGAGGGATGGTCAGATGGATTGTTGCATGAATGGGCAATTGACAAATTGATCCCTTAAAGTCATTACAATTTGCTGGAAACCAAAAAAAAGTAGACCTCAATATTCCTGTTTGTTAATTGTGAAGCTATCTTATATTTACTGAAGATGTGAGAAAATGTACATACATGTATCTTGTTTATGTAAGAAATTTGCATGGCAAAGCTTTAGGTAAGTATGACTTTATATAATAATAAAGAGAAAGGATATAATTTAACAAATAGTAGCAAAATCTCTTCAATGGTAACCTATCACTCTTAACAAAAATCAATTCTCACTTGTAAACAAACTTGTCCAGACAAAAAACTTACATGTTTTTGCAGTGTGAGATTGTTAACGTCCAGCAGAGAAATATTATGATCAAAAGTCACGACAACCAATGTTTGAAGAGACTGACTGTAAAACGATTGTGTTATATTCTGTTCCCCAGTCTCAGTGTCCGTAGCCCGACCTAACACTTCAGATTTAGTGTAAATGCAACGTGACTTGTTTACATCCCATACTCTGAGGGTACCTGAAAGTATAAGAAAAAGTGCTTTGTTTATCTTTTTTACTTGCACATGTACCTTAATTTCGTAAATTCAGGGTCCCCCATTTATGAATTTCAGTTCACCAAAAAATGATTGTACATCAAAATTTTGTAAGATTCTTTCATTCAATAGTGATATCTTTTAGGCCATGTAAAATAAAATCTATGTTTCTCAGACACCGCCGCGCGCTATAATTTGCCGCCGACGAGACGTTTTTATTGCAACTTCAGAAAAAAATATACGCCGTGTCTCATCCTCGATCGTCGATTAAAAACGAAATCTCCATTTATTTCATTGAACATGTTTATTGTCCTTTATAATCGTCAAAACCGTACCCGATGAATAAATACTTTTAAAAGCCCGTATAAATCACGGCGTGTTCCATATTTACGTTACGGGTAAAGACTTAATCCACGCGTCGTTTAAAGGGAATTGTATAGGATACTAGTATACTAACAACGTGCCGCGGACACTTGGACGACTGGCTATTCGCGTGTTTAATACATCGAGTATTACATGTATTAAAACGTTCGTACAGTTTTTTTATTGATCTCCACAGCATATGTAAATACCTATGCCGAACAATAGCAAGTGTCCAATGTAATACTTCCGAATCTATTAATAATGACATTCACGTTGTAAAAAGTATAAGCAAGGACCGCCGACGAACGCAAGAGAAACGTAGTTAAATCCTTAAATCTATGAATAAAAGAATGTATATTGTACCCGGGCCGTGTACATCATTTTATCAGACGGTGGTTAATGCTGAACACTTCAGTCGATTTCTAAAGATTCTGCTTCACCAGACTCGACTTCCGAAGATATACGCTATCGGCCAAATTTTTATTTACCATATGAACGGATCCATTCGAGGAAGTGACGGGTCGTATTTAATTTGAACTGGGTTTAAACAAGATGTGAGCAAATACTGTAACAGCCTTCGAGTCTCTTACGCGATTCTACTAAATACTCACGGCAATCAAAACATGTCATACTTCGTATATCAAATTTTGAATCGATTATCTGCTTCCATTCAGACAGATGAGCTATGACTCCCCGTTCTCAGAAGGAATAGGTTATTTTACTTTAAAAAATACTCAACTTATTTACAGGAGAAAGCCATAGATTTTAATGTACATGTACCATTATTTTGACTGACGATTCAAAGACAGTTTTCTATGAAGAAAAACGGAGGGGGGGGGGGGAGGGGGCAGCATAAGATTTTTTGCCTTACATGAATAATGGGGGGGGGGCAGGACAGACAACTTTTTTGTCTTACATGAATAATAAGAGCACTCTTGATGAAAAAAAAACAAAAAATAAAAACCCTACCTACCTTGCCACTTTTTTAGACCCAATTATCTGAGAAACATAGAATTTATTTTACATGGCCTTATTGGAGGAATATTTCATTCAATAGTGATATCTTTTATTAGAGGAAAATTTGCATAATACTTACATGTACTCTGCCCAGGAAATAAAGTTTTCATTTGGAATAGACAAGTTAACTGACAAAATGACTGTACATACAGTAATATATAATAGTAAAGAACATTACATTGGCTAATCCATAGACCATTTTCCGATTTTCTTAGAAAGCTTAAAATGTCCGAGTCGACATCTTTTGGAGTTGTTTTTCATTATGACGTCACTGTTGAAAGACTAATCTCATTGAGCATAACCATGAAAAAGTATGCCAAAGTTGCTTAGCTCGGACATTTTTCGTTATTTTGTCCGCCATTATGATTTTCGGTAAGTGGTCTTTTCAAGAGTATTATGAATTCTTCTCACCTTTACTACCTGCAGTGATGACATGAGGGGAGTCTGTACTGACAGACAAATCAGGAAATTCCTTCCCCTCAGGTAAAAGTACCACAGATTCAATGTTCTAAAAATGAAAATAATTGTAATGGTATAAATCCATTACCTATTCTGTTCTAAAGTGAGTTACAAATTATGTAAAAGTATCAGTGGCTGAATAGAATATAAACTTTAAGTTGTAAACACAGCAAAACAAATCAGATCAAAATTATTTTATTAATTTCCAGATTTGTATGAAGGAAATCATTGTCAATGTATAAGTTATGTACCGTTAAGGACATACACATCAAAGTTGATCAAATTCTCCCAATTTACCTCAAAAACAGGAATGGTTTTCTTTACTTCCAGCTTTGGAACATCCCAGACTGCTATTATACTGTCTCTACCACCACTGTAAAACCAATGACACAGAATGAAAATAAAAATATTTTTAACATCCATGAACTAGATAGGTCTGACTCCTAATGTAACGACTGAAATTGACCTCCATTTTTTTTTTTAAATTAAACTTTATTTATTTTACAATGTTTAACAAACAAAGTTACACAACTTATATCAATGTCTCACATTGGCTCAGATAATGGCGTGAGGGGATCCAAGGAGTTGGAGAAAACCAGAGTACCCTAGAAAAAAACCCTGCCAAGACCTGGGTGGGGGACCACCTACCCTCCCACATAAGACCCTTCGCCGAATCTGGGATTCAAACCCAGGACTTTAGAGGTGAGAAGTGAGCACACTACCACTGCGCTAACCCGGCCTTTACCTTAGCCCTAAATAAGTGTTCAGTCTCATCGTACTTGACCATCTTTGTAGGTTGTATGGAAGTATAATGCATACCACGAATTTTATGGTTATATATGGTATAACCAGGATGTAACGTCGATTCTGATTGGCTGATGCGGGTCATTATT
This sequence comes from Pinctada imbricata, assembly GCA_033119305.1. Taxonomy (NCBI): domain Eukaryota; kingdom Metazoa; phylum Mollusca; class Bivalvia; order Pterioida; family Pteriidae; genus Pinctada; species Pinctada imbricata. The sequence continues at coordinate 44,311,045 of VSWD01000010.1, forward strand.
TTCCGATAATGACCGCTGACGGAAGATAATGACTCGGTGTGGTATTTGTCCTGATTTTAGTATTTACGATAAAAATAAAGATAGTTATTTTGTTTAATTTAAAAAGTTTAGGTACACTTTTCACAAAAAAGAACAATTAATTTAATAATTCTTGATAAGAAATGATATGTTCATATTCTTTTGAATCATTATTTTAATCATAAGTTGTCTAAAGATTCGTTATACAATATAACAAATAAGGACTTGGCCTCGGTCATTATGCCATTATAATGACATAATGACCTCGACCAAGTCCAAATTTGTATAATAAGACTACCAGGCATATGGAAGATACATCTAAGAGATAGATGCAGGACACAATTATTTAATTTAATTCTATTAATACCCTTCTTGTATCTTTTGCTTCACAGGCATTATTATAATTTTCAATATGTTGATGAATGTTAGCATGATATTCTTTCACTTTAAAGAAACTGTTGCCTAATATACATCATATATGTAAAATGAAAGCTTTCACAAAATGTTTGTGTAGTATATTATACTAGTAAAACATAGGTAATCACAGATTACAAAGCTCACCTCGCGGCAGCAAAATTTCTATGTACATGTATATTGGCTTTTAAAAGCAAAATCACTCAAGCGGAAAAAGTAGGTCTGGTCAGGGTCATTTCATGAAAGTTTGCTCAAAGATACATCCAATATGCTAGTTTGGTACATTTAGCACTTATACTTTGCTCAATATTGGCTTTTAAAGGCAAAATCACTCAAGCGGAAAAAGTAGGTCAAGGTCATTTCATGAAAGTCTGATCAAAGATACATCCAATATGCAAGTTTAGAACATGTAGCACTTATACTTTTCTCTATATTGGTCTTTAAAAGCAAACTCACTGAAGTGGAAAAAGTAGGTCAGATGCTGTATCCGATGCATGGGTCCATCAAAGCATCCCAAGATGAATCACTTGTGCAAGTTTGTTTACTATAGCATCAGTACTTTGTCAGATACTGAGCTAACCCAAACCTCTTAACCAAGCCGCTCGTGGAAAATGAAGGTCAGATGCTGTATCTGATGCATGGATCCATCTCGCATCCCAAGATGAATCACTTGTGCAAGTTTGGTTCCTGTAGCATCAGTACTTTGCCAAATACTGAGCTACCCCAAACTTCTTAACCAGACGTGGACGCCCGGGGGTATAGCATAAGCTCACTCAACTTCGTCAAGGTGAGCTAAAGATTCAATGTTTGATTAAAACATGCTTACATTGTTTTTATTCTCTAAACCTTTATTTGTTTAATCTATTCTTCGTATTACCTACCTGATCATTGTATTGCCATCCTGGGTGAAGCACATGTCTGTAACGACACTGTAATGTACCTCTATAGCCGTTATACATGCACTCGTTCTCAGATTCCATACTCTAACTTTATAATCGTCAGCGGCCGAAAACATCTGCAGTTTGTTAATATTGGGATGGAACTTCACAATACTGTGAATTAAAACAGGACAAATATTCATTTCAGGCTTTCAAGTGGTGATTAAGCAAAAAATAGGGATTTTTATAGGGCCAAATTTCATGAAAAATATGGCATCATAGGGCGTAGGGAAATTAAAGGGTCTTTTTCAACACTAAATTATTTTAAAAACAGAAAATACCATAGTTCGCGGACCTTATTGTGTATATAGTTACATTGCAATCTTTGACACAGTCAATTCTGTAAATGTGTTTTGAGAAAGCTTTGGGGAGTGAAGCGAGCCAGAAAATTTTTAGGATGTACAGCAGTATTCGTGCTAATTGTTCAATTGACCCTTCAGAGTGCGGGATAAATTTGAGAAATTCCATGAAGTCACAACACAATTTTGATGTTTGATCGAGGTTTGAAGCCTGTTTGTCTGAGGTAAAAGCATTGTGACGTCACAACATTTTGCATTTTTTTACCGCTCGGAAGGGTCAATTAAGAGGATATAGTGAACATAATCATTTTGGAGCAAGATTTTGCTACCAATAAAATCTTAAATTTTAGGGATAATATAGGAAAATGGGCTACACACTTTTGGCCAAAGTATAGGGAAAATAGGGCACATCCAAAAATATTGGGATTTTATAGAAATAATAGGAAATATAGGGCCACTTGAATGCCTGTCATTTCATAATCTTAATTTCATTCCTCTGCATTTTAGAAATACATGTACACGGTAAAAATCATCTATTTTTTAAATGATATGCATGTAATGGGATAGACATGCATGTATCGGCCTGTATGCATGGTGTGACAGCATCATTAGTGGTAAAACTTCTCATAAATGCTCGAGTTATTGTGAATACCGTATAACCAGAAATTTTTGTGAGATACTAATTTTCGCTATATTTACAAGTGATTTGGAATCGCGAAAATATATTTCCACGAAAAATTATGTTTGATAAGGTACACCATAAATTTGTATATCAATTACATTTTGTCCTCAATGTACATGTGGCATTCTTTACTTTTTTCTTATCAAACGTTAAGAGAAGTGAATCGAGTACATTTTTTATAGAACTAGCTAAAATTAAATAATGGAAGGAACAAAACAGTAACATCATGTGTTTATATTTTTTGTAATTTAAGAATAGGGAAATATTGTACTCGCGAAAATAAAGACAATGTGTATTGACATATCATAGCATTGCTACCCTGAACAAGATGCACATTTCCTGATGTACATTAAATTCAATATCATAGCATTGTTATCCTAAACAAAATGCACCTTTCATGATGTGCATCAAATTCAATATCATAGCATTGTTATCCTATACAAGATGCACCTTTCATGATGTGCATCAAATTCAATATCATAGCATTGTTATCCTAAACAAGATGCACCTTTCATGATGTGCATCAAATTCAATATCATAGCATTGTTATCCTAAACAAGATGCACCTTTCATGATGTGCATCAAATTCAATATCATAGCATTGTTATCCTATACAAGATGCACCTTTCATGATGTGCATCAAATTCAATATCATAGCATTGCTATCCTAAACAAAATGCACCTTTCATGATGTGCATCAAATTCAATATCAGAGCATTGCTATCCTAAACAAGATGCACCTTTCATGATGTGCATCAAATTCAATATCATAGCATTGCTATCCTAAACAAGATGCACCTTTCATGATGTGCATCAAATTCAATATCATAGCATTGCTATCCTAAACAAGATGCACATTTCAAGATGCACAGGTAATTTTTTTCATAATTCCTTCTTTTTTAAACCAAAATTTCATATATTAAAACTGGTTTCACCAGTTATCACTAGTGGACTAATAAGAATGTTTGAACCTGATGACTCCTTGATGTCCCCTAAGATTATGTGTGCAGTATTGCTTGTCAATGTCCCAGACTTTAATTGTAGAATCGGCACTTCCTGTGGCTAACAGCGTTGATGTAACGTCAAAGTCCATACAAGATATAGGTGCCACATGAATCGCCTGAAAAACAGCATTGTAAAGTTCCATCAAAATCCATTTAGGCATACTGATAGCTTTATGTACTGCAGTGTTGTGTTGACTATAAGTATGGCCTTTTCTGTTTGAAGTGAAATGCAGAGATCACAATGATTGGATTTTCGATTATAATGAAAAGTGATGCAATGGTCCATTTTCCAGAAAATGTTTATGACCGTTTTAAACCAGACGTCACATCATTTGGCAACATTTTGAATTGTGACGTCACATTTGATCGCACTGACTTAATGCGTTGTCATGTTTTCTATTATGACTTCACAATGAAAATATCGCCAAATTTTTAAGAAATCAATTATATATAATCCTCAACTCATGCATTTTTAAAAGAGTTGAGGATTATATATTGATTTCTCCATAACAACAGGGCCAATCCCTAATTCACTTTATGGATATATATACACTTTTTCTTTTATATAAATTTGATTTCCCAAATATTTATGGAATGATGTAGTTTGTCATTAGAAGTTACTCTGTGGTACCATCAAGTTTCTATCTATCATTTTCCCCTTTATCGAACACATTTTTACACCTTTATAAAAGTAAAAGGTATAAGCAGGTACAAGAATAATCTTCTGATAACCAGATGAAAATACCGGTAAGCCCCTTCCGGTCAGGTCAGTTTGTCACGTTAATATCATGGGGTCGCTGCTACAAAATTTAGTACATTTTGTAGTAGTTGTAAACAAAATAATTTGTGCATCTGTAAATGCTAAAGAAATTGCAGAACTTTGCTGCACTTATGAAGGAAGGCACCTTCTGCTTTGATAACAAATTTGATTTATCTATGAACTATTCGTACTTGTAAATTATGAAAGCGTAAAGTGAAATAAGTTTGCTAATTCCCAATCACATGTAGCTGGAATTATCACCAAAATCAGTTTAATTTATAACATCAAACATAGTAAATTTACTGTTTATTTGCCATTTTATTGTTTTTCATCAGAGATGATTAACCATCAGAAAAAAGAACATGTCAGATTTAGCTTTTTTTTCTCTCTTTTTACTTTTCCTTTTTAGATTTCCCAAAATATTCCCAACGCCACAAATTTTCCAAAATGCATGAGCTCAACCCCATTCCCAAATTACCCCCTTCCAGTGCCACATCCCCCATCTCCCCAAAATACCCTGACTGCAACATATACAGCTACTTACTTTCCAAGTCCGTACAAGAACTTTCTCTTTCCATTTCCACTGACGTAAAACCAAAAGTTTGGTGGCTAATACGAGATGCTATAAGAAATGTAAGAAGAAGTACAAATCAGGTGTTCCAAGTCTTGATTCTACATGTTCTAAGTAAATTACAAGAAAAGAAGTGCAAAAAAATTTTTTTTTCAAGAATTTTAGTAATTCACTCTTGCATGCTTATTTTGTAAAAATTGTCTAAAAAAATAAAAATCTAAAGAAACATGAAAATGTTGAGAATAGCTTGCACTTGATAATGTTAGCTGATGCAGTTATCAGAGACCATGGAAATTAAAAAATGTGTTTGTGAAACACGAATGCCCCCGTTGGCATCTTTGTCGGTAAAACAGATGAAAAGTAGTTCACAATTTGAGGTCAAGGTCACAAGGTCAAATCTGGTATCCATGGAAAGGTCTTGCCACAAGAAATTCAAAGGTGAAATATGAAAGCCCACTTAGCATTCAAAAGTTATGGCTAAAGTTTAGATGTCGAAAGTAGGTCAGAGTTCAAAGTCCAAGGCCAAGGTCACAAGGTCCAAAATTTTGGTATCCATGGAAAGTTCTTGTCACAAGGAATACAAATGTGAAATATGAAAGCCCTATTAGTTACCATTCAAAAGTTATGGCCAAAGTTAAAGTTTTTCAGAAGTAGGTCAAACTCTAAGGTCAACATCACAAGGTCAAAAATTTTGGTATCCATGGAAAGGTCTTGTCGCAAGGAATACACATGTGAAATTTGAAAAGTTATGGCCAAGAGTAAAATTTTTTGTGGACAAACAAACAAACAGACAGACGGACAGACCAAAAACTATATGCCCCTGAATCTCCAATTAAGGGGGCATAAAAACCCTTGCAGATGGAATCAGAATCTACTCAGAATCTACTCACTTGATTATCTGGAGTTAGACAAAAGCAGGAAACTTCCTCGTCTTCATCCTGGAATTCAATAAGAAAATAGAAGTAAAAGAAGCTTTAAACGAAAATAGGGTTTGTATTTGAAGGTCAGAATTTTTATTATGTCTGTATCTTTTTTTATTCTTTTCTCTTTATTCTTGGTGTGATATTGTCTGTGATAAATGTATTTCAATATGTGCAGGCTCGTATGTGTATACTATATCATTATTCTAAGTGCTGTTGATACAGGTACTGTTATTTATAATTTGGAGAGAAAGCAAACTTTTTTTATCATTTAAATTCAACAAACTTCAAGAATTTTGAATGTTTCATCAAGAGAGTACCTGTCCAATAAACTGCTTGCATTGTCCTGTCTCTATGTCCAAAACTTGAATCTTGTTACCGCATCCGCAAAACAAATCTTTCCCATCATTAGTTATCTACAAAACAAAAATGAACGATTTGAAAGATTGCAACATAGAATATTTTTTAAATAAACATGTAATGCATGCACTGTGAGATACATTTTCCCTTAAATTCACAACATTCATACCTCTCCTGTACACTTGCACAAGTAATAGAAATTAACATATAAATATGTTACCACAGATTCTATAAGAAAATATTCACTTGCTAAATAAATAAATATTTGACAAACCCTAGACCTGCAGTGCATGAGATAAATATGTTATCACAAATTCTTCAAGCGCGAAATGTAAGTCAGATGCAGCCACCGTACCATGAGCTGAAGTAAGTATCCTCGGATGCATCATTTTTGGTTGATGCAAGAGGTATAGTGAGGCGGGAATGGACCTGTCCAATTTTACATAACCTACTCACTCAGGCATGAAATGTGGGTCAGATGTAAGGCTGGAATGGACCAGTCCTATTTTGCCTAACCTGCTCACTCAAGCGTGAAATGTCAGTCAGATGCAGCATCCGTACCATGCATTGTAGTGAGCATCCTTAGATGCATTATCAATGCAAGTTTGGTTGATGTAGGACTTATTGTTTGGTGGGAATGGACCTGTCCCGTTTTGCTTAACCTATAGGGTGGATGCCAACGTCAACGATTGGGCGATAGCATAAGCCCCCCTTTACTTCGTCAAGGTGAGCTAAAAAGGGGGAAAGTTATGCCCTGGACATGAAATTTTGATGGAAAGAAAGACGGATGGACGGACAGACAAGGTGATTCCTACGTACATGTAACCCCCCAAACTTTGTTTGCTGGGGGTATAATTACAACATGTCCCTTAAGATACAAAGAAACCTACCTGTATTTTTCCACCAGTATAAAAAGGTTCATACTTATTCTGAACTCCAAATCTACAAAAGAAATTTAGAAATCATTTAATTTTCAATAAAAAAAAGATTTTGACTAGGCTTGAGTATTGCCAGGTACCAAAGTTTCATCTTCATATTCATTTGTTTATCTATAACTGGTATTATACTTACATGCTCATTTATTCATCTATTTCTAATTCATAAATTTACATTTTCAATTTTTGAAATAGTAATATTTTTTCAATGTTACCCTGCGTCCTCACTATGGCTTTGAAATAATTCATATAGTAAATATATTGTACATGTATTTATATCATCTCGAATCCAAATGATAAGTCAAGTTAAATAGACTCACATCAGACTGCATAAAACTTTAATATCAAAGAAATTAGAAAAGTTTTCTCCTCTTTGTATGCATTTAATTAAAGGGAGCATAGCTAGCAGTGTGCTGAGTCACACATGGCGGGGACACCACCGCCTCCTTCCAAAGGAGATAAGAGTGAAACAATATGGGGTACACCAACGTCCTCCTCAAAGAAAGGAGGGAAGAGCGTTGTGGGATTACAATCCTCCGATAGACCACAGAGTTCAATGACTGGGCTATCGGGTTGACCCTTTAGCTCGGTAACGCTCTGGCATTCCATTTTAGAGGGGGAGGGATTGAAAAAGAGATAGCCTTAAGACAACTCGCTATGAAGGATAAAAATTCAAACAGCTGGTTTATCTATGCCGCAAAAACGCTAGAAAAATATGATCTCCCTTCAATATATGACTTAATTGAGGATCCAGTCAGTAAAGAGAAGTGGAAACAAATAGTCAAGTCAGCAGTTAACGCAAAATGGATAGGAATAATTAAATTACAAGCTAAAGGAAAATCTTCAATGAAATACATCAGTGACGATCAGTACAAAGCAGGAAGAGTTCATTTCATATGGCAAGATGTCAGTGATGATACATTGGCAGTCAAGAAGGCAGGAATAAAGGCCAAGCTAATAAGTGGAGGCTACCAACTTCAAGAAAATATATTTAAACAGAACAAAAAAATAGAGAAGGCTCGTTGCAAACTCTGTAATCAAGAAGATGAGGACATTTATCATTTCATCCTAGGATGTGCTGTGCTGAGTGAGGTCAGGAAAAACTTCATGGAAAAGATATACTCGCTTCTAGAGTCAAAAGGGCTGAAGAATTTTTACAAAATAAATCAGAGGTTGATGCTTCAACTAATCCTAGATGTCAAAAGTCCGCTGACACCTCTTCAACTGCACAATGAACATGACACGCACGAAATAGAAAGTATATCCAGAGGTCTCATCTACGCCTTGCATTCCAGGAGAATGGCCTTACTCAAAGATGAATAAAGTTAAACATGTATAGACCCAAATCTTAATTATGCAATATATCATGATGCCCCTAGATTTTAAATGACAATGATATATACTAGGCAAGGCACAACTTGCCAGTATTTCGGGTTAATACTTTTAAGGTAAAGGTGTACTATTTAAAGATCTAAATTTTAAATCAGGACGATATCTTAAAGGCCCTTATACTTGGCAAGGTACAGCTTGCCAGTATTTTTAGTTATATACTTGATATATAATGGAATAATTTAACAAATATTCTGAATCACTTTGAGTACTTTTATCTACTACATTATTTTTATTCTTTTTTTATATAAGCTTCTGAAGGTGAATCATATCTAAAATTAGCTCTGCCTTTTATCTAATATAGAGTGGTTAGTTTTAATAATCTTAAAATAGTCTTAAAATTGTCTTAGAATAGTTTTAATACTCTTAAAATAGTCAGTAGCCAAAATTCTTAATTTACAAAGTCTAGTCATTACCTGCATCATAACAATGGTTTTTTAACACAGTGATATTTTAGATAAATAGAGGAAAGGAGAGTATATGTCAAATCTGAATTATGATCAAGATTTTTTTTTTTTTTTTTTTTTTTTTTCTCCCCGAACCTATGTAAATTTTAATTGTGATCCCCTTGGTGGCAGGTATTATGTATAGGTGATGGGTGCCCCTTGTAAAGTACCCCACATGGTGAATGGGAATCAACTTGGAACTTTGTAACCTATTGAAGGTAGCCTCGTTCTCTACAAAGTTCATTGTAAATACAGATATTCCTGATGAATGGACCCTATAGCATCGGTGACCACTCAGTATTCCGAAGGTCTAAAAAGACGAAGGTTCAATCGTTCAAAGGCCCGATAATTCGAGGGACTGATAGTTCGAAGGTCCGATAGCCCGAAGGCCTGATAGTCCGAAGGTCCTATAGTTCGAAGGCCCATAACTCCGAAGGCCCGATAGTCCGAAGGCCCAATAGTCCGAATATCCAATAAAATTCCTAAATTTGCCATACTAGTAAGGGACTTACCATTTGATTTTTAGGGGGAAGGGGGGGGGGGACAGGAAGACTTTTGCCAGCCGGAAAATTTTTGTTGGCCATTTTAAGAGCCGGATTATTTCTTTCTTTTTGTAATTTTCCAATGTTGAAAATTACTCTAAAGTTTAAATAATTCAGCGTGGTTTTTCGGTCATTTTACACATTAAACACTTACAATGTAATTAGTTCATCTCTTGTCAGCAGATCATTTCATTTCAATTTCTTCAATGGCATATGATACCTATAATCTATTCACTTCAATATCGATCATACTCAATTCAACAGAGACAGGCTATATGGTGCTAATGATTTTTTAATTTGATTTAAAGTCATTAAAGTCACTCCAAATTGCATAAAGTTTGTTCCATTTTTACTTGTACTTAGTTTATGACTTTTTTTTGGCAGCCTATGCAGCTATTGAATTGAAACTTGGTATACACCTTCATGATAATGAATAACACTCGATCAGATCTGATTTTAGTTTCGCGATTAACATTTTTTGCAGAGTTATGGTCCTTGAACTTAGAATAGCTCCTTCAAATTTTCCATGTGGGTTGACTTTAGCAAGTCAAAGAACCTAATGGTTTTTTTAAAGCTAGGGGTCAAAGGTCAATGTCATTTTGTGGCTGAAGGCAACGTATTTTTTTTTTATTTGGAAATTTTTATTTTGACTGTTTATTTAAATACTATTTTCGATTCAAACTTTGCACACCTGAAGACATGTTTTTTTTCATATTGTTGGTATCTTAATTATGTTAAATGAGAATTGTGTTTAAAGGTCAAGTCATTTTAAGAATTAAACTGACATAATTGCATTGAATTTCACAAAATTAATACCCTGACGGGCGTATCTTGCAGCGTTGGCGTTGCTATTTTTAACTTACGTGCGATTGCAGAGATCTGTTTCAAACAACATAATATCATTTCTTTATGATGCTACCTTTTAAATCTGATTTGATAATTGGGTATATCTTTCAGCCCCATCCCCGGGCTCCATTTAGATTTCTGAATCTACCAATATCAATTGTAAAGGAGGTATCTTGTATCAAGTTAATATCGACAGGGCATTCGGACTTACAAACCTTCGGACTATCAGACCATAGAACCATTAGGCCTTCTTACCATCGGACCTTTAAATCTATGGTCTACTAGACCTTCGAAATATCGGATATTCAATTTTTTAGGTACTTCGGATTATGGATCCCTTTGTATATTGATATGCAGTACTTTCGGTCTATCGGGCCTTCGGACTATCGGGCCTTCGGATTATCGGGCCTTCGATTTATCGGACCTTCGGCTTTATGGGCCTTCGAACTATCGGACATTCGGAATACTGGGCGGACACCATAGCATCAGGATATCAATGTTTTTAAAATCGCGTTTTAAATATCTTAATCCGATGCTTGTAGACGACGCTGAAAGGCGGTACTCCAAGAAGTGGAGGGATTTATTAGCCACAACAACAACAACAACAACCTGGTTCGAATCACTGGCTCCTCAAAGAAAGGAGGGAAGAGTGTTGTGGGATTACAATCCTCCGATAGACCACAGAGTTCAATGACTGGGCTATCGGGTTGACCCTATAGCTCGGTAACGCTCTGGCATTCCATGCCAAGGATCCCGGTTCGATACTGGTCCGGAACAAGTTTACTTTAATAGCATTGCATATATATATCATACACCATTAGTTATGAGTCTATGAAATTTATCCCCCTATATAAATTCTAATCGGAAAATATGCAGAAAAAGTAGAGAAATCTTTAATTTTCCGATTTCTGAAGTGAGCTGCGCGGACATGTAATCTACTATAGTACTATGCACATCCCCCCCCCCCCCCCCCCCTCACCCCTCCTCCCCGGATAGGTTATCCCCTGTTTACAAGAACGCACATTATCAAATGTGATAACTTTCTTTTAGAGCTCTGATAATTCTTACTTAGATTTCAAAGACATCTCTTTGGATTAGAGAAACAAATCTAATTTCTCTGAATCGTGAGCTACTTTCACATTCACCCATGTGTTCATCTGTGTAATTTTAACGCTTTGAGAGAACACTCAAATTATGCATGTATAGAAACTCACGAGTGCTTCAACAATTTTATTCGGAAGATCCTTGTACCTTTTCGTTTCTGTAAATAGTATACTGTGTCCAGACGGTTAGACGGGGAACAAGGAGCTGAGGTGGGAAAACAGACTTAGATAGGGTAGATAATTAAGTTATAGCGAACCACATTGCCGCAGAAAAATATTTCGATGTACTAAGATTCCATAATATCAAATGTTTTTTTTAATTTTCCGAGGTCAAACGGCAAATCCATGACAAAATGGATACAGCAGTTTACCAGACTACTGTCAGTGTCAGACTGTCCTGTTCACTTAATCCAGAATACCCTGTTTTCGATATTTATTCTTCTGTCTTTGGAATTTTCGAATTATTTATTGTCTACGTAGGTTGACCTCCTTCAGTCATAACAGTAAACTTGCCCATTCAACTATTTATTAGTCCAACTTGACCTACGACGGTGTTATCTGTATTTTCGCCCGAAGACGAAAAAACAGATAACACCATCGTAGGTCTGCAAGTCGTACTACTGTTTATAAGCTGCAATACAGAAAATAAAATGTCTACGGGTAATTTCCATGTTAATTTGAGACCGCTGTTTCATTGTTCTTCGTATTATTAATAATAATGGTAAACAGTGAGGTCATGTTGACTGCAACGTCGCACACATTTTAACTATAGAAGATCCCTGTAGTATAAATGTAGATTCATTTTATTGATTTTCCCTCTTATTTTTTAATTACTGTCAGTGCAGCTAGCTCACTCCAGAAATCGGAAAATTGAAGTTTTCTCTACTTAGTCAACAAATTTTATGATTGAAATTTATATAGGGGATGGATCTTGAACTGTCATAACTAACAGTGTATGATCTTCCCCCATTTTTGTGTCCCCTGTGAAGCATAGCAACACTTAAGGATCACTTTGTCCGTTGTCCATCTTTCCGTCAGTCAGTCAGTCAGTCCGTCCGTCTGTCTGTCACACTGTGGATGTCACACCCCATAACTTTTCATTGGTAAGTGACAGGGCTTTGATATTTCACATGTGTATTCCTTGTGATGAGACCTTCTTACACGTACCATATTTTTGACCGAGTGACCTTGACCTAGATATTTGACCTACTTTTCAAAAAAATTAGGATTGGTTATATCTTTTGATTGGTAAGTGATAGGGCTTTGATATTTCACATGTGTATTCCTTGTGATGAGACCTTCTTAAACATACCATAGTTTTTGACCTAGTAACCTTGACCTAGATATTTGAACTACTTTTCAAAAAAATTAAGATTGGTTATATCTAAGATTTGCTATAGTCTTTTGATTGGTAAGTGATTGGGATTTTATATTTCACATGTGTATTCCTTGTCATGAGACCTTTCTACACATACCATTTTTTTTTTATCTAGTGACCTTGATCTAGGTATTTGACCTACATTTCAAAAAAATTAAGATAGGCTATATCTTTTGAGTGATAAGTGATATGGCTTTAATATTTCAAACATGTATTTCTTATGATGTTCCCAAAAATGTATTTCTTATGACCTTGATGATTGACCTTTTCTGAAAGTAATAGATTGACCATATCTTTTAATTGGTAAGTAAGAGGCATGTGAATTCATTTGACAAGACTTTCCCACTGATACATGAACAAATATTAAACCAAGTGATGATGACCTACATATTTGATCAACTTTTTTTAAATTAGGCCGTTTCGCAGGCGACACAAGCATTCCTTGGATTGCTATTTTTAATCAGAAGATATGTCGAAAATGTAGAGAAAACTTCAATTTTCTAAAGTGAGCTGCGCGGACAGTAAGCTACACACAACCAACACTTACATGTAGGGGGGCACTTCCTGTTACAACTAAGAATATTAGTTCTATAGGCTGGGTATCAGTTTATAAGATGACAACTGTATATTTCGGAATAAATAGACAAAATAGGGGGTTGAGCTTGATTTAGTGAACAGGACAGTAGTTTAATACTGTATATTCTATTTTTTTATTGGTCTGGCGTACACAACACCATTAATGCCTGTTCTTTGGGTGAACGCTTCTCATATTGTGAAGATGAAATTAAAATAATAATCAGGAATCAGCTCCAGGCTGTTGCAACGGTCTGTGCGAACTGCGTGGATAAACACAATTTTGACTACTTTATCATGCAAAAGAAGCTGATGAGATAGGACGTAAAATCTGCCATGAAAAGTGGAATTTTTAAAATGGAAATTTCAAGACAGTTTTGTAAAATTTATTCCTATATGGCATCCCATCAGAATCTGAAGTTATTTTAAATTTTAGATCATGTTTATACTGGGTGTATATCCATGATAAATTTTCTGGCAAAGTGGGGATCTGTATCTCCCGGGAGGAACAGTACCCTAGAGAAGAAAAACCAAAAAAGGAAGGGAGGTGCATTTTTGAAAAATCAATCTTTTAAACCATAAAATATGACAAATTTGACAATTTTTTCTCTTTAATCCAACCAAAAATGTGTTCTGAATATGATCGAATGAAATATACAAAAATTAGGAACGAAATAAGTGAGAGAGGTGTCAATTTCTCCGTCAATGTGTATTTTGCGCTTAAAAGCTTACAAATATAGCCATTGAATACAAAATTAGACTGTATTTTAAGTTCCGGATTTATTATTTAAGAATTAAAGGAGATAGAACTTTCGAAATTTATTTCTGATATAAAATGTAGACATATTTGATGTCTTTTAGCTAATATTTATCCATTTTAGGTAAAATATTCTTACCTTTCTACATTTTTTTATGGATATTATCAGTTTTTCTATCCGAGTACCTCCTATAATGCCTTTAGGTTTTGATCTTAATTTTAGAATTTTAGGAGTACTTCACCGAATTGTTAAACATATCAAAAGTCTTCAAATACATTATATTTCAATAATGTTTATTTTTTTCTTGAATATAAATCGTCATGCTGAAGAAATACGGCACGAAATTCAGGGCTAAATACCGCTCTTTAATATCTTATCAGCTCCTTTAAGTGAAATAGATCTCGCTTAATCGTAAATTTCAGTATAAGTTTATACGATAGTCAGTGCATGCTATCAAACTTTATAGACAATACAAGTTTTAGATGGGCCATCTTCCATGCTAATTTTTAGCTCTACTGGTGCAATTCTTGTAGAAAGACCTTTCTACACATACCATGATTATTGACCTTGTGACCTTGACCTAGATATTTGACCTACTTTTGAAAAAAAAGATAAGATTCGCTGTATCTTTTGATTTGTAAGTGATAGGGCTTTGATATTTCACATGTATATTCCTTGTGACAAGACCCTCCTACACATAAAATAATTTTTGACCTAATGACTTTGACCTACATATTTGACCTACTTTTCAAAAAAAATTAAGAATGGATATATCTTTTGATTGGTAAGTGTTAGGACTTTGATATTTCACATGTGCAATCCTTGTGGCAAGACCTTTCTACACATATCATTATTTTTGACCTTGTTACTTTGACCTAGATATTTGACCTACTTTTGAAAAAAGAGAAGATTTGCTATATCTTATGATTGGTAAGTGATAGGGCTTTGATATTTCACATGTGTATTCCTTGTAACAAGACCTTCCTACACATACCATATTTTTTTACCTTGACCTACATATTTGACCTACTTTTCAAAAAAAATTAGAAAGGATATATCTTTTGATTGGTAAGTGAATAGGGCTTTGGTATTTCACATGTGTATTTCTTGTGACAAAACCTTTCTACACAGACCATAATATTTGACCTTTTGACCTTGACCTAGATTTTGACCTACTTTTCAAGAAAAGTAATATTGGCTATATCTTTTGATTGGTAGGTGATAGGGCTTTGATATTTCACATGTATTTTCCTTGTAACAATGCCATTCTACACATACCATAATGTTTTACCTTTTTACCATGACCTAGCTATTTGACCTTCTTTTCTAAGGTTGTATATATCTTTTTTAAAATTGGTAGGTGATAGGTCTTTAATATTTCTTATGATGAGACCTTTTTGACACCAATTTTTACGTAGTGACCTTGACCTAGATGATTGACACTCTTTTCTGAAAATTTGAGAATGACCATATCTTTTAATTTGCTAATGTAATTAAGAGGTCTGATATTTCATTTGGCAAGACTTTTCTACTGATACCAATAATTTTGATCCACTTTCTAGAATAATAATCAAACCGCTTCGCAGGTGACACAAGCACTCCTTGGATTGCTATTTTTTAATGCAAGAAAAGAGGAAAATTTTGCGATTTCCCAATTTCTAAAGTGATATTTCTATAGTGATTGATTATTTATCTCTCAATGTCTGAAAAAACACTTAAAATGATAATTCTCCCATGTTTTGTTCAAGACTGAAGCTTCAAAATGCAACCAAACATGTCTGTCTTTTATGATGTCATAGTTAACGTTTGCATGTACATGTGCACCCCTTGGAAGATCAATTGGTCATTTTGCAAATTTTGTGAGGTGAATATACATGTAGGAGAAAAGTGAGAAAATCAGACTGGTTGAAAATGTGCAAATTCTGTAGGCTTCTCTTTTGCTAAATTTGGAATTTCCATGAATTATTGCGCCTCATATACTTCTGTCTTTTTGAAAAATCACCACTGATGCCCAGTGCCACCATAAATTCTGCTGGGGAAGTAGAAATTGTCAAACAGACTATACAATCAGCTAGTAGAATTTGTCTTAGGGCTACTGAGGTTAAAAAAGTCTCCATGAAGACTCAAACTCTCAAGACAACTGTCCCACTCACTCACTCCACAAGTACATGTATGGTGTAACATAATTTAAAAAAAAATCTGAATGGCAGCTGCATGTATGTTAAACTAATTAGAAGAATATAATGAAAAAAAGATATATTTTGAAAAATTCTATTGATTATGATAATCTTTACTTAAAGATGTATCGTTTCACTTCAGATGTCTCGGTTTGACGTTGAGAAGTTTGAGCCGCCTCCCGACCCAGATTTAGTGTGCTGTATCTGCCAGTGTGTTCTGGACGGTCCAGTAGAAAGTCCATGCCGTCATGTCTTCTGTAAAATATGTATAGAGACGTGGCTCAGAAATAACCGCAACTGTCCAAACTGCCGAAGCCGACTCAGGAACGATGATCTCAAGCCAGTATTACCACTGGTCCAAAATATGCTCAATCGGCTACTTATGTTTTGTGACTTCCGTAGTAATGGATGCACTCAAAAAGTCATGCTTGAAACCTATGAAAAACATATCAAAGAGTGTGAATTTGAAATGCTCAAGTGCAAATACGAAAAATGTGGGCAGTCGTTGCTTAGAAAAGACCTAAAGAAGCACGAGGAGGACCTCTGTGAATTTAGAGAAAAACGCTGCACAGACCGATGTGGACTGTCTATTCCCATCAGGGACTTTGATTCCCATGACTGTATTGAAGAACTTCGGAAATTTATCGCGGGTAAGGTTTGAAATGTTATAGGGTTACCACATTGATTGATGCTTGTATTATTGGCCGGATTGCGAAGCAAAATCTGGTCTATGAAATGGCCAAGTCCGTCTGTCCGTCCGTCAGTACATTTTGGTTAAAGTGTTGCGTTTAAGTCCGTTGAGAGAAAACTGTTCGGAGGAGCAACTTGAAACTTGACATAGTGATAGACCATGATGAGACGAATCAAACACCGCAACAAATTTTGACCTAGTGACCTTGACTTTGGAGTTTGACCTACTTTCAAAAAACTTTAACCTTGGCCATAGCTTTTGAATGGTAAGTGATAGGGCTTTCATATTTCACTTGTGCATTTCTTGTGACAAGACCTTTCCATGGATACCAAAAATTTTTACCTTGTGACCTTGACCTTGGAGTTTGACCTACTTTTGAAAAACTTTATCCTTGGCCATAACTTTTGAATGGTAAATGATATGGCTTTTATATTTCACATATGTATTCCTTGTCACAAGACCTTACCATGGATACCAAAAGTTTTGACCTTGTGACCTGACCTTGGAGATTGACCTACTTTTAAAAAAATAATATCTGGGCTATATCTCATGAACTATAGATGCTATGGCTTTGAAATTTCACATGCAGAATCTTTATGACCAGATATTTTATTTGATATCATGAGTTTTGACCTAGTGACCTTGACATTGACCTTTGACTTACTTTTGAACTATAAGAGATAGGGTTTTGATATTTTACATATGGATTCCTAATGACCAGAACTTCCATTTGATATCATGACTTTTGACCTAGTGACTTTGACATTGACCTTTGACCTTCTTTTGAACTATGAGAGGTAGGGTTTTGGTATTTCACATGGATTCCTCATGACCAGAACTTTCATTTGATATCATGACTTTTGACCTAGTGACCTTAACATTGACCTTTGACCTACTTTTAAATTATAAGAGGTATGATTTTGATATTTCATTTGTAGAATCCTCATTACCTTACCTTTCATTTGATATCATGACTTTTGATCAAATGACCTTGACATTGACCTTTGACCTACTTTTGAACTATAAGGGGTAGGGCTTTGATATTTCACATTTAGATTCCTTATGACCATAGCTTTTTAGCTCACCTGAGCCAAAGGCTCAAGTGAGCTATTGTCATAGTGTGGCGTCCGGCGTAAACTTTTAACATTTTCAACTTCTTCTCAAGAACGGCTGAAGGGATTTTGATGAAACTTGGTATGCATGAAGTACTAAAGGTCCTCTACCAAGTTTGTTCATTTCGGCTTGATCCCTTCAGGGGTGGATCCAGGGCTGGGTCAAATAGGCCCCAGAGGGTACCCCTCTTCAAAAATCTTCTTCTCCAGTTCCACTGAATGGATTGAAAAACTAATTGTATCTAAGTGATCTAGAAGGATGTACAATTCAAGTTTGTTCATTTCGTTAAAATCCAATAACTAATTTTTGACGCGTTTTTGACGTCTTTTTCGACATTGCATTTTTAATGCAAAAATTGATATTTCTCATAATATTTTCTTTCTGATTGAAAAATTCTGCTCCAGTTTAGTTTAATTTAGCCATTTTTTAGCAAAGGAATGCTTTAGTGAAAGAGTTTTGCTGAAAAATTTATTTTTGAATTTTTTATGATTTTTTTAATACTGTAAAAAAGGAAGGGGGGTGGTCATTTTCATCATTTTTGGCATTTTATGGTTCTTCCCATGAATGATTGTTTTAACATTTATCATATTTATTGTAAGGAATGTAACAGTGAAAGAATTTTTTCAATATCTTGACTTATAGATTTTTAATGATTTCTTCAATACTGTAAATAGGCATGTTTTCTGTGTCAATTAGTCCCAAGGTAGCGAGTTCAAATCCCGGCTGGGCCTTAAAAATTTTTTTTCTTATTTCATTTTTCATCCATATTTTAAGCTTTGAATGCTATTTTTAACTTACCTGAATAATTTTAATGCCATTTTGCCACTTTTTGAACTTTGGAATTTTTTATGAAGTTTGGCATTTTCTCCATATTAATTTCCCTTGAGTTCATATTGATATTTTGAAACCTATATCCTAGGTAAAACTAAATTATTGAATGCTTGTGTGATAGCATTTTTGATTAACAACATGTACAATTTGAATTTATGATAATTCTTGTATTCTATAGAGTATAAAAAGGGGGGGGGGTCAAAATTTCTGTAACAACATCTGCTGACAGATTTTTATACGCCCGTCATTTGACGGGACGTATTATGGTATGGCGAAGTCCGTCCGTCCGTCCGTCTGTCCGTCTGTCCGTCTGTCCGTCCGCCTATGGAACGCAATAACTTGAATACGCGTCAATGGATTTTTATGAAATTTATACATAGTGATCAGACTGTGGAGAGGAAGCCGCCTTTCGATTTTCAGGTTCATCCGATTTGTCGTTACAGAGTTATGGGACTTAGATTTTTAAAATACAGTGAAAATATACTAAAATATTTAAAAATTATTTAAAAATCTATTTCTGGTCGAAATGTTTTGAAATTTGGTATACTTCAAGTAGAAAGGATGTTCTTTGACATATGTAACGGGTTTTTAATTTTTTTGTCACATAACCGAGATATTGTGTGTAATGGGAAGGGGGGGTGGGTTATATGCACATACATTTTAAGCTAAGGGCAAAATATAGGCGCATGGAACACGATAACTTGAATATGCGTCAACGGATTTTAATGATATTCATACATTATGATTGGACTGTGGAGAGGAAGCTGCCTTTCGATTTTCAGGTTTATTCGATATGTCGTTACAGAGTTATGGGACTTAGATTTTTAAAATACAGTGAAAATATACTAAAATAGTTAAAAATTATTTAAAAATCTATTTCTGGTCGAAATGTTTTGAAATTTTGTATACTTCATGTAGGAAGGATGTTCTTTGACATATGTAACGGGTTTTTAATTTTTTGTCGCATAACCGAGATATTGTGTGTAATAGGAAGGGGGGAGGGGTGGGTTATATGCACATACATGTTAAGCTAAGGGCAAAATATAGGCGCATGGAACGCAATAACTTGAATATGCGTCAACGGATTTTCATGATATTCATACATTTTGATTGGACTGTGGAGAGGAAGCCGCCTTTCGATTTTCAGGTTCATTCGATATGTCGTTACAGAGTTATGGGACTTAGACATTTTAAAATACAGTGAAAATATACTAAAATAGTTAAAAATTATTTAAAAATCTATTTCTGGTCGAAATATTTTGAAATTTTGTATACTTAAGGTAGAAAGGATACTCTTTGACATATGTAACAGGTTTTTAATTTTTTTGTCGCATAAGCGAGATATTGTGTGTAATAGGAGGGGGGGGGGGGGGTTATATGCACATACATGTTAAGCTATGGGCAAAATATAGGCGCATGGAACGCAATAACTTGAATATGCGTCAACGGATTTTCATGATATTCATACATTTTGATTGGACTGTGGAGAGGAAGCCGCCTTTCGATTTTCAGGTTCATTCGATATGTCGTTACAGAGTTATGGGACTTAGACATTTTAAAATACAGTGAAAATATACTAAAATAGTTAAAAATTATTTAAAAATCTATTTCTGGTTGAATGTTTTGAAATTTTGTATACTTCAAGTAGAAAGGATGTTCTTTCACATATATAAGGGGTTCTTGAATTTTTTGTCACATAATCCAGAAATTATGTGTAATGGGGGGGGGGGGGGTTATATGCAACATACATGTTAAGCTAAGGGCAAAATATAGGTGCATGGAACGCAATAACTTGAATATGTGTCAACAGATTTTCATGATATTTGTACATTTTGATCAGACTTTGAAGAGGAAGCCGCCTTTCAATTTTAAGCTAGGTTCATCCAATTTGTCCTTATGGAGTTATGGGACTTAGATATTTTGGTGTTGTGAAAAAAATCCCAACGGGCGTATCTTGCTGCGTGAGCGTAGGCTTTATTTTTTCTATTAGGTGATATAATAAGAACTGGACAAAATAATATTTTTTTTCTAATTGGCTTGTATATTAATGAACTAATCAGAGTAAATACTAATCTTTCTTTCATTTACTCCATCTAACAGTGGTTTTCTGCACTTAATATTTCTTAAGGATGACATCCTATCTGATGCCTCTTTAGGTTGTCCATCCTTTCCCCGAAAGAGAGAGATGTTAGGGTGCTCTTATTATTTTTCTTTAACTATTTCTTTTAATAACTTAGTAAATATATGATCTTCTGCACTCATTTATTGCATGTTTGTCAGATTAAGTTACTCAATTCTTTTATATACATTATTTGCTATAACTTTATTTTTTGAATTTTTTTTTTTTTTATATTTTAATCTAGATATGCTGTGCGTGCACATAGACCCAATGATTGTGGGTTCAAATTCAGGCACTGGCATCCCAATTTTTTTTTTCATTTTTTGCATTTTGCAAGCTTTTTAAGCACTTTTAAATCATCTGAATAAAAAAAAAACCTTCTTTTTATACGCCCGTCATTTGACGGGTCGTATTATGGTATGGCGAAGTCCGTCCGTCTGTCCGTCTGTCCGTCCGTCCGTCCGTCCGTCCGTCCGTCGGTCCGTCTGTCCGTCCGCCTATGGAACGCAATAACTTGATTATGCATCAACGGATTTTCATGAAATTCATACATTATGATTGGACTGTGGAGAGGAAGCCGCCTTTCGATTTTCAGGTTCATCCGATTTGTCGTTACAGAGTTATGGGACTTAGATTTTTAAAATACAGTGAAAATATACTTAAATAGTTAAAAATTATTTAAAAATCTATTTCTGGTCGAAATGTTTTGAAATTTTGAATACTTCAAGTAGAAAGGATGTTCTTTGACATATGTAACGGGTTTTTAATTTTTTTGTCGCATAATCGAGATATTGTGTGTAATGGGAAGGGGGGGTGGGTTATATGCACATACATGTTAAGCTAAGGGCAAAATATAGGCGCATGGAACGCATTAACTTGAATATGCGTCAACAGATTTTCATGATATTCATACATCATGTTTGGACTGTGGAGAGGAAGCCGCCTTTCGATTTTCAGGTTCATTCGATTTGTCGTAACAGAGTTATGGGACTTCGATATTTTAAAATACAGTGAAAATATACTAAAATAGTTAAAAATTATTTAAAAATCTATTTTTGATCGAAATGTTTTGAAATTTTGTATACTTCAAGTAGAAAGGATGTTCTCTGACATATGTAACGGGTTTTTATACGCCCGTCATTTGACGGGACGTATTATGGTATGGCGAAGTCCGTCCGTCCGTCCGTCCGTCCGTCCGTCCGTCTGTCTGTCTGTCTGTCCGTCCGCCTATGGAACGCAATAACTTGAATACGCGTCAACGGATTTTTATGAAATTTATACATAGTGATCAGACTGTGGAGAGGAAGCCGCCTTTCGATTTTCAGGTTCATCCGATTTGTCGTTACAGAGTTATGGGACTTAGATTTTTAAAATACAGTGAAAATATACTAAAATATTTAAAAATTATTTAAAAATCTATTTCTGGTCGAAATGTTTTGAAATTTTGTATACTTCAAGTAGAAAGGATGTTCTTTGACATATGTAACGGGTTTTTAATTTTTTTGTCGCATAACCGAGATATTGTGTGTAATAGGAAGGGGGGGTGGGTTATATGCACATACATTTTAAGTTAAGGGCAAAATATAGGCGCATGGAACGCGATAACTTGAATATGCGTCAACTGATTTCTATGATATTCATACATTATGATTGGACTGTGGAGAGGAAGCCGCCTTTCGATTTTCAGGTTTATTCGATATGTCGTTACAGAGTTATGGGACTTAGATTTTTAAAATACAGTGAAAATATACTAAAATATTTAAAAATTATTTAAAAATCTATTTCTGGTCAAAATGTTTTGAAATTTTGTATACTTCATGGAGGAAGGGTGTTCTTTGACATATGTAACGGGTTTTTAATTTTTTTGTCGCATAACAGAGATATTGTATGTAATAGGAAGGGGGGAGGGGTGGGTTATATGCACATACATGTTAAGCTAAGGGCAAAATATAGGCGCATGGAACGCAATAACTTGAATATGCGTTAACGGATTTTCATGATATTCATACATTTTGATTGGACTGTGGAGAGGAAGCCGCCTTTCAATTTTCAGGTTCATTCGATATGTCGTTACAGAGTTATGGGACTCAGACATTTTGAAATACAGTGAAAATATACTAAAATAGTTAAAAATTATTTAAAAATCTATTTCTGGTCGAAATGTTTTGAAATTTTGAATACTTAAGGTAGAAAGGATGCTCTTTGACATATGTAACGGGTTTTTAATTTTTTGGTCGCATAAGCGAGATATTGTGTGTAATAGAAAGGGGGGGGGGGGGTAATATGCACATGCATGTTAAGCTATGGGCAAAATATAGGCGCATGGAACGCAATAACTTGAATATGCGTCAACGGATTTTCATGATATTCATACATTTTGATTGGACTGTGGAGAGGAAGCCGCCTTTCGATTTTCAGGTTCATTCGATATGTCGTTACAGAGTTATGGGACTTAGATATTTTAAAATACAGTGAAAATATACTAAAATAGTTAAAAATTATTTAAAAATCTATTTCTGGTCGAAATGTTTTGAAATTTTGTATACTTAAGGTAGAAAGGGTGCTCTTTGACATATGTAACGGGTTTTTAATTTTTTGGTCGCATAAGCGAGATATTGTGTGTAATAGGAAGGGGGGGGGGGGGGGGGTTATATGCACATACATGTTAAGCTAAGGGCAAAATATAGGTGCATGGAACGCAATAACTTGAATATGTGTCAACAGATTTTCATGATATTTGTACATTTTGATCAGACTTTGAAGAGGAAGCCGCCTTTCGATTTTAAGGTTCATCCAATTTGTCCTTATGGAGTTATGGGACTTAGATATTTTGGTGTTGTGAAAAAAATCCCAACGGGTGTATCTTGCTGCGTGAGCGTAGGCTTTATTTCTTTTTCCATTTTCATTTTCTCCATTTTGCACACTCATTTATTGCATTTTACTTTTTTGGAATTTTTATGATATTTTTTTTAATTATTTATGGCATATGGACCAAAAAATTCTGACTATGGCTCTGGCTCTAACATTATTCAATGTCAGTATGTTCAGAGTGTGCATGGATATCAGGTGAGCGTTGTGCCCCCCTGGGGCTCTTGTTTTCATTGAGCAATAGTATTTTAATGACCTTTGACCTTTCTGTCTGCGCCAAAATGTATACGTTATCTAATAGAAACACTTCGCAATCCGGCCTTACCGCCTTTAGCGGTTTATGGTTTATTTTGTTTATTGTACTGCTGTGAACATGATCACAATTTTTCATTTCACAAGTCTGTGTCATAACATTTCATTATTTGAATTCTGTATTCTTTGCCGTAATATTTTTAAAATAGTTATGAAACTGGTCAATAGATCTGAATTTCTCATAACTAACTTGACGTATAATAGTTTAACGATTAGAAGTGCTATTATTTACGTACCAGAACCAGAAGTCAATTTTGATAGGGCATTTTCAGTCAATTTCAATATGAATGTTTCTATCATGTGGGCAAGGTTATCCATACACTCTAAGTGTCAGTGAAAATAAACATAGAAAACATCCCATCCAAAATGTGTTCTGACTTAAAACATGTAAAATAATAATTATGCTTAATGTTGAAAGTTTCTAGAAAATGATATCTATCAATAGATGAATCTCATGGAAGTAATTCCAAATTAAAAGTTACAAAATTATTATTTTCTGATGTGAAGTGTGTTGACTGTTGAGCCTATGAATGCACAGCTATACATATGCATCTTATTTTCTTTTTTCAGTGAGAGATTCCTTATTCCAGCAAATGAAGCGTAAAATCCAAGAACTCAGTACATTAACGGACACGCTGACAGGGCAGATAGAAAGTCTCCGTCGAGAATTACGTCGAAGAGGCTATTATCACTCTGACTGGAGCTACAGATCAGACGACTCGGGCGATACATACTACTCAGGCGATGATTACTATAGTGATCACAGCTATGAATACAGTGACCACGGCGAGTCAACACGCAGACGAGACCAAGGTGGTACTCTGACTTTTGAGAGTTTGATCGACAAGACAGAGATTTTTGGAGAAATATGAGATTGCAGAGCCATGAAAATGATCACAATAGAGATCACAATTACGACTCTCAACCTGACTCTAGTAGACGGTTCTTTTTAAGGAGTCGAAACGAGGACCGAACGGAATCAAGGAATAGCGGTTCTGGAAGTGAGATAGATGTGGTTAATACGCCAGATTCAAACAGAAGTAGGTCACGAACCCCAGTACTAACAGGTCACTACGGAGGTCGGTCTCGCCATTATCAAGATCAATATCACCAACTTATTCACCTCATTACTCGCCATCAAGCTATGCTGATCATGATAGCTATCCACCCTCTCCATTCGGTTTTACTGAATCTCCAGATCATAGAAGTACACCCATTTCATACAGTCCTTATTCTGACACAGGCACAACTCCAGAACGAATTTTTCTAGGAGGTACAGTAGACCCCGCAGCCCTAGCTATTGGCGACGTAGCTCTAGTAGGGAAAGAGCTAGTAGTGCTAGAAGAACTTACAGTCCTAGCTATGGTGATTATGCACAACGTAGCTTAAGCAGAGAGAGTCGAGCTAGTAGCAGGACTAGTGCTAGAAGCAGAAGTAGAAGTAGTAGCAGTAGTCGATCTAGAAGTAGAGATAGTGTCAGAAGTCAGAACAGTGCTCAATCCAGAAGCAGTGGCCATATGTCACCTGATAGTGACTCTTCTACCTCTAATCATAGCCGAAAGTCTGAAGAAAGCAGATATTCAACTAGCTCAAATTCTTCTACCAGACGCAGTTGGATGGAAGGGAGAAGCACGATGCATACATTCAGAGGGAACTACACATTTTATAGCCCTCAAAATAGCCGTGCCGAGGAATCCAGCCACAGCTTGAATGACGACTCTGACAGAGACAGCACTGCTGAGGAATCGGACTCAAGTGCTTCAACTATAGTGCAACGATCACGAAATATAGCTAATTCACCTTCGTCATCTGATAGCGAGTCGTCGAGGACGTACGATTATAAACGGCAGCATAGTGCTAGTAATTCATACAATGTACCGGAAGTGAACTCCGAAGAGTCCAGACAGAGTAGATCTGATCGAAGAGAAGGCAGTCCACAGTCACATGTTACCTCCTTGGATTATAGCGACGCTGAGGATGATTCACATCATGGGAACACAATGCAAAGTCCAAAATCCAACACTACAGATCTTGACTACATGGAAAGTCCAAGGAGTGAGGACCTAGATCCAGCTCAGATCTTATCCAATCAGTACGAGCCAAGGCGTTTCCGTTATAGGAGTGACAGCTCAGTTTCTGGAGAAAGTGAGTACCATTCAGCTGATGAAAGACAAAGAATAGGTACAATTACAATATTTAATTTCCTCTTTATATATTCATATATTCTATAATCCGTAATTTTCTACAATCTTTGTAAGTATAAGTACATATATTTGATTTTGAAATAAGAAAGAAGTAAAACAGTTAAGGTTCAAATATTTGTAATACAGTATTTTTCTTATATGCAGTTAAGGCTTACCAAGGAAAACATTGCTAAGATTAGTACATGAACACCTTATATTCTTAAAGCATTCAATATTTATGTCTCCCCCCCCCCCCCCCCCAACGGGGAGGAGACATATTGGTTTTGCCTTCATCGTTGGGTCTGTCTGTCTGTCCGTCTGTCACACATCGTGTCCGGGCTATATCTCCTGAACCGTTTGCCCGATCACTTTCATATTTTAGTATGTTTTTGCTTATGACCCAAAGATTTCACATCACCTTGACCCAAGGTCATGTGACCAAGGTCAAGGTCACTTAGTGCATTTTTAATGAAATTATGCATACATTCATGTCCAGGCTAGATCTCTTGAACCGTTTGCCGGATCACTTTCATATTTTAGTATGTTGTTGCTTATGACCCGAAGGTTTTGCATCACCTTGACCCAAGGTCATGTGACCAAGGTCAAGGTCATGTAGTACAATTTTAATGAAATTGTACATGCATTCCTGTTCGGGCTATATCTCTTGAACCGTTTGCACGATCGCTTTATATTTTAGTATGTTGTTGCTTATGACCCCAAGGCTTCACATCACGTTGACTCAAGATCACATGACCAAGGTCAAGGTCAATTAGTATACATGTATTTTTAATGAAATTGTATTTGTAATGTGTATTATGTCCAGGCTTAATCTTTTGAACAGTAATCGGATCATTTGATATTTTAGTATGATGGTGCTGATGACCCAAAGGTTTCACACCACCTTGATCCAAGGTCATATTACTAAGGTCAAGGTCAAATATTACATTTTTTAATGAAATTGTAAATACTATTGAGTCTGGACTATATCTGTGGAATCGTATACTGGATCACTCTGATACTTTAGAATGCTGTTGCTCAGGATTGGAAGGTTTCTTATCATCTTGACCCAAGGTCATGTGCCCAAGGTCAAGATCATTTAGTTCTTTTTAATGAAATTGTATGTACTAATCTTGTCTGGGCTATATCTGCTGAACCCTTCTTACAATTGTTTTCATATTTTAATACGTTGTTTCTCAGGACTAAATGTTTCTTATCACATTGTCCCAAGGTCACATGATTAAGGTCACTTCTTATTTTGGTAATGAAATTGTATATGCTAATCATGTCCAGGCTGAAATTGTTATGCTTATCATGTTTAGGCTTTATATTTTGAATCATGTATCCAATCACTAATTCAGTTTTTTGTTGCGCATGGTCCATACAATGTATTTTTCAGATCTCCTATATCCAAGGTCATGTGACCAAAGTCAATTTCACTAAATATGAAATTGTATATGCTAATCATGTTTGGGCTTTACCTCAAACAATACAATGAATCACTTTCATGTTTTAGTATGATGTTGCCCATGACTCAAAGGTTTCACATCATCTTGGCCCAAGCTCAAAGTAACTTAGAGGGAGGGGGGAGACATCTGTTTTTTTTTTCTGAAAAACATTTGATTTAATTTCATGATGTATCTCTTGCTTTCAAAACTGTTTTCTTTTCTGCCTATAAAATACATGTATGAGGTCAAAACCTCAAGGTTTGAATAACTCCCTTTCTGTAAAATTTCAAGGACAAACATGCACACATATGTTACACTGTTCTTGATTGCATTCACATATGATGTATGAATACTGATCCATAACTTTAATTGTTTTACTCCCACAGAGAATGAAGGACAACATACAGACAATGATGACAACAGTATAAAATCAGGAAATGTCCTATGTAACGATCAAGACGACAATATATGCTATTCATCAGATGTCAGTGAGGAAGGAAAATATCCAAGAAGCCGTACCGCTGCAGATGCGGAAGATGGTACCACTACAGATTCAGAGGATGGTACCACTACAGATTCGGAACACGGTACTGCTACAGATGTGGACGATGATAATCAAAATGAGGCTGATTCAACAGTATGTGAAGTGAATAGATGTGTAGATGGAAATATCATACAGCACCAGAAATCAGACTCTGAGGATAACAAAATTCATAGATCAGCATCAGATGAGGAGAATGACCAAAAGTTTGAATTGGATTTAAAAAGTAATGGCTCAGATTTAGATACATGTAGCATGGATGAAGTAGACGTAGAAAATAACAAACAGTGTTCACCATCGTCGCATCCTGAATTTTTTGACGAGCGCAAAAAACAAAAGTCATCGCCAGAACAAAGTAAGAGCGTCTCGTCCACAAGTTCTGGTGAAAAAGCTAGAGGTCCGAAAACAAATACCGAAGCTGCAAATCTTTCAGATCAAGATTTAAATGAGACGGCACCAGTTCTGAGGAAGAAACTAAAACGGAAGAAAAAGAGGAGCAACTTTGATGTCAGCAGATTTGTGAAAAGAGATAAGCCTGATCATGAGGAGAGAGTAGGGTTTGCTTCTGCTGAATGTCAGAATTTGTCGCAAATGAAAAGTTTAAGTGGTCCAAGTCCGAGTGATAGCGGTATCGGAGGTTGCAGCCCTCTTAACGTGTCCAAAAATGCAGATCATAAAAAATCAGGACGGAAAAGAAAAACTGCTCCTGTCTTTTCCAGTGATTCCAGCGACAGTGATTCAACGAATAAAACGAGACATGTAAAACGGTCCAAATTACAAAAACGTTGTCACACATTTGTGTCGAGTGAGAATAACGATAATGTCGTGAGTAGCGTTGTGGTAGCAGACACACATACAGGCAGCATTCCTATCATTACAAGCAAAGTGCTAGAAAGTGCTAACAATATCATAGAAGATCCGCATTCCATCCTTGACGACTATAACTCCGATTCCGATGAAACATGGGAACCAGACCCAGTTCGCTTTCCAGTCTGAAGATACGGATTCATTATCAGATTATGACTTGGATGAAGGAAGCGACTACGAAGTCCAGGTTCCGAAAACGGCCGCTGATCTCTTGAATGAATACAACTCAGATGACTCCGATGAAGACTGGCTTCCATAGAAGAGCCAGAATTACAAATCACAAATATAGAGCCAGAATTACAAGATATAAAGATTGTGCCTCTCACTTTAATTTGCTATGTTAAATTTTGAAAGTTTTTAAAGTTTCTCAAAGACTTTTAAAAATGAAATTAAAGAATTAAAGACTAATAACTAATAAAAAAAAAAGTATCCTAATATAATAGTATAAGGCACTGTCTCTATATTTTTCTCGGATTTTACTGCAATTTCCCTTTAAATGTACTCAATCTGGTAAAAAAAAGGAGTTGTTCAATGTCAAACTTACAATGTTCAATGTTCATGATTTATGTTTGAGTAGATGTAATAGTTTTATCAAAATATGAAAGCTCAAGTGTTATAGTACATATTTAGATATATATTCTACAGTGTTCTAGGATTTCATTCAATAACCTACTTATCAATGGGTATTAAAGTTACTAACAGCGAGTTAAAAAAACGGAAATTTGGATTTTAAGTGAAAACGCTTTAAGATTGATACATATGAATATGGAGGGAAATGTTCAATTAATAGAGCACTGCTTGGAAATGAAATTTTTGATAATTAGTATTTTTGCGTTTTCGCTGTACACATAGTAAATAACACGTTAAATCGTCTTTTTCATGCACAAAGTCCATAAAACCTACAATGGTCAAGTATGAATTATACAATAGCCATAATCTAAATAAGACACAATAGATGTATGCCTCAATGATTAGTGAATATCTGCCTGTATGAATAGGAGTTGCTGTTACTTTTAACATACTCGACCCTTGTTGAGAAAAAATGACTTGGTCAATTTGTAAGCGCAAAATATTGCTATTTTCCAATGAGTACACCAAAAATGATGTCTTGTAAGGTTTAAAAAGCTAGGTTTTTGAGTAGTGCTTTTCCTTCTGTATTACCATTTCAATTTTCCAATGATTCTATTTTACCGCTTGCAAATAGAACGGAAATTTCCGTTTTCTTAAAATCCTATTAGTACTTTAGTGCCCACCAAAATTGCCGTGCTTACCCAGCAAGGAAACTCACTCAAATAAAAAAAGGGGATGTTAATTTTCTATCACGCATCCTAGCCATAATACCATGAAAATAAATTATTATCATATTATGTCCAGAAATATTGTCACATTGAAAATACAGGATGACTGCTAATACATGATCTTAATGTACTTTGGGGATTTTGCTTTAAAATTCACTTACCAACAGGTAAGTAGTATTCTGTTTTCCAGTTACCCGATCTCAATTTTCACATACCTTGGGTAACGGGTAATGGAATCCTATAACACTGTAATCTATTTCATTTATCATCATTGACTTTTGGCTATGAAAATAACCTCAAACTCTAGTTTAAAAGGTGTAAGGCCACAAAGCCCACGTTGATGGACCCTATCTTTTATGTGCTTGATAAAACATATTTGTGATTTTATGTTAGGCCATAGTAAATAAATATTTTGATTTACGTCTGCAGGCGGGTACCTTGTAGGAAAATTGCTAAAAAAAATAAGACACACAAACATACATTTTTTTCAGGTAAAAAATACAAGTTAATGATTTTGAATACCATGAAATGCCAACAACAATAACAAAGATAAGGAGATAAGAGTATTTTTCCAAGAGTAAAGTCAGAATTATCCCCACACTTGACGAAAGATATTATTATGCCCCCGTAATCGAAGATTTGGGGGCATATAGTTTTTGGTCTGTCCGTCCGTCCGTCTGTCTGTCAGTCTGTTTGTCCACAAAAACTTAAACCTTGATCATAACTTTTGAATGGTAAGTGATAGGGCTTTCATATTTCACATCTGTATTCCTTGTGACAAGACCTTTCCATGGATACCAAAATTTTTGACCTTGTGACCTTGACCCTGGTGTTTGACCTACTTTTCAAAAACTTTAACCTTTGGCATAACTTTTGAATGGTAAGTGATAGGGCTTTCATATTTCACATCTGTGTTCCATGTGACAAGACCTTTCTATGGATACCAAAAATTTTTACCTTGTGACCTTGACCTTGGAGTTTGACCTACTTTTGAGAAATTTTAACCTTGGGCATAACTTTTGAATGGTAAGTGATAGGGCTTTCATATTTCACATGTGTGTTCCATGTGACAAGACCTTTCTATGGATACCAAAATTTTTTACCTTGTGACCTTGACCTTGGAGTTTGACCTACTTTTGAGAAATTTTAACCTTGAGCATAACTTTTGAATGGTAAGTGATAGGGCTTTCATATCTTTGTGACAATACCTTTCCATGGATATCAAAATTTTTCACCTTTTGACCTTGACCTTGGAGTTTGACCTACTTCTGAAAAACTTTAACTTTGGGCATAACTGATAGGGCTTTCATATTTCCCATGTGTATTTCTTGTGACAAGACCTTTCCATGGATACCAAAATTTTTGACCTTTTGATCTTGACCTTGAAGTTTGACCTTATTTTGAAAATTTAAAGTTTAACCATAACTTTTGAATGGTCAGTGATAGGACTTTCATATTTCATATACTAGTATGAATTCCATGTGGCAAGATTTTTCCATGGATACTAAATTTGACCTTGTGACCTCGACCTCAAATATGATACTACTTTTGATCTGTTTTAATGACAAAGATGCCAACAGGGGCATTCGTGTTTCACAAACACAGGTTTTATTCCTTTTTGTTTTCAGTCTCCCTTTTAAAATTCCTTCATATTTATCTTGTGTTTGTGCGTTTTCACGCCTGGCAGGAGGTACCTTTCTGAAAAAGATGTTAAACAGAATATCTAATTACTATGGCCTTATAAAATATGAAATATAAATTTATATTCTTAAATATGGTACTTATCAGTCATGAACTTAAAAAAAGCAAAATTGCTGCAAAATCCTCCTAGTATTCTTATAAAATTAGCAGTGGCTGCATGCTTCGACTAACATGGAAAAAATTACAGACTACCATGGAAAAAGTTATACATATGAAAGATCCTCCATATATCTTTGTGTCATTTATCTTCATGTTGATTAATGCATGCAGTCACAGTAAATTCTTCCACAAAAGTCAAAATGGTCATCTTTGTCATATATCTTTTGTCAAGAACTTAATTCTATTTGTTGTACATTCAAATTCATAACATCATACTTTCTATGGTACTTTAATTGGAGGGTTTGCTATTTTCAATTCATTGGAGCGTAATCAAAATTTGAAGGAGACTTTAAAATTACAGTCATATTCAATGAAATTTTAAAAAGGTAGAATAAAGGATATGATTTACAAAGATTATAGATAGTATATACTTTATCACGTTTATCAAAAGTTTGAATTCCCTCTATACCTGCAATTTGTCATCGTAAAACTTCCACATTTTTTCATAGAATACTTTAAACTTTTTTATCAGCGATGTCTTCATAAAGTACGGAATGGTGCGTGTATAGAGATTACTTCGTTTGTTTCAGCATCTCTAAGTAGTTCACCGTTCCACAAGCTCAGAAAAAAAAATTACGTAATTTGGTTGTTTGCATTGTGACGTCAGAATAAGACTGCATGCTACATGTCAGATTACATGTGAATGAAATAAAATTATTTGTGGAAGGGTCAACAACATGTTGAACATGTAAAACGAACTGTCAATTAAGGTAAAATCTGAACTTGAGGTCAAGGTCATGTATAGATCTAAGGCACGGTCTATTTGATATTCTGGGGGGGCTTGGGTTTTTTTCGAAAAAAATAATTTTGCTCTGAATTTTGATGAAAAAAATAAATTTGCTTATGGTGTGACAGAAAAAAATAATCTTGCTCTTACAAGTAATCTGAATTTGAAGAATAACCATAAAATTCGCTGAAAATTCCCGAAAAATTTTCGGATCGCTTCGCTCGCCGCTGTTTTTACTTTCTATAAAAATTTTATGGCGAGCAAGGCGAGCGAGCCATAGTTTTCTTCTGTAATGGCAAGCTCATATTTGAAAAAATCAAAAGTATATGCATGTGACTGAAAAACAATTAAATTGCTTAAATACATTATCAATATAATTTATAACTATTTATAGATACATGTATCACCATAGTGTCTAATTTTATATTCAAGCTTGGAAGGAGAACTTAAATAAGTTTTTCACCAGTTTTCATTTCTACATATTAAAACTTGAATCAGGTCCTCTTACATGTTACTTGATCTTATATACATTTTGTATACTGAAAATTATATATCACATATTGTAAAAATCTTTTTTTTCTCTCAGTTTAGAAGTGAATACAAGTTTTACATAAAAATAGAGTAATGTTTAAAGTAATTTAAGTAAAAATAAAGAATTTCTATTGAAAAAACACAAACATTCTTAATATAATTCACATCAATTATTATAAAAAAAATTTCCTTGCTCCAACTTTGCAAGAAAAAAATAATTTCGCCCTGGTCCGATGCTAAAAAAATAATCTTTCTCCGACAAAAAACCCAAGCCCCCCCCCCCCTGAATATCAAATGGACCGTGCCTAAGATTTTTTTTTAAAAATTAAAAGTGAAACATTTATGTTCTTTGATTGACTTGATATGTGTACTTAGTGCTAAATATCAAACACATTGTTGAAAAAAAATGACATTTTAATTTTTTCATGATATTGTTATTGTTGAATAATTGAATAGAAATTTAGTCTGTAGTTCTGTCTGTCATTCTATCCTTCCATCAGCCTTCTGTATTGAAAAAGGAATTTGGAGGAGTATTATAAATTTAGTCACTATTTTGTTTGTCTATCTGTCCATCTGTCTGAGCTGGAGCATTATAAATTTAGTCACCATTTTGTCTGTCTGTCCATATGTCCTAGCTGGTGTTTCTAACACCCTTCATCAGAATTTGATCTTATTTCACCAAAATATTTACGCAGCCAATATTTTGCCCCACGTGAAATTTATATGAAATGAGCATCATGTAAATTTGACATGAAAGTTCGTGTGAAATTCATATAAATTTCACATAAGATTTATAATGAAAATATTTAACATGAATTTCACATAAATTTACTTTACATGAATTTCACATGAATTTTATGTAAAAAAATGTCAATTCTTTTCATGTTCGTGCTTCTTTCACATAAATTTCATGTGATCTTTTATGGAAGGCTCATGTAAATTTCCTATGAATTTTATATGAGGCACAATTGGCTGTGTACATTAAGAACTTCTGTGCAAAGGTCATTTCAGAAAGGTCAATGTCAATAATTTACTAGGACTTGAAATACATGATATATTATATAATATACCTTTCTTTCAAGTTGATCATATGTCACTTAAAGAATGGGTATATGACAGGATGTGTGATGTTAGACTATGTTTACTCAAGGTCATTTCTGAAAGGTCAAGTCTCGCTAGGACTTACCAAGAAGTTCTTACCAATATTTCTCATAAAACATCTTTAGAATTCTATAATTGGTTGCAAAAATATTTTACAAGAATTGGGCTTTTGGACGAAGGCTGCTTTAATACGCATTGTGATTTATGACAGGTCAAGGTCACTATGTGTCCGCTTCTTCAACAACAACAAATGTCAAATTTGTTAGCAGTTCTTGGTCGTCCTTTGTCAAGAGTGTCAAAATTACATTTGATGGTGTTATGACACTTTTCTTGATGACTATTTTTAGCTCTACTGGTCTCAGACCAGTCGAGCTTATGCGATCACCCTTCGTCCGGCGTCCGTCCGTCTGTCCGTCTGTCCGTCTGTCCGTCTGTCCGTCTGTCCGTCTGTCTGTCTGTCCGTCTGTCCGTAAACAATTCTTGTCCGGACAAGTCCTCTGAAACCGTCAGGGATAGAAACTTAATTCTTTTTGTATTTTACTTGGTCCATGGTCTAGTTGTGCACCTGACATTTAGTTTCAGTCCCTGACTCCCAGGGTCTTAGAAAATGGGCGTGGTCATTAAATTCTATGTAATTTTGTCCGGACAGCTCTTCTATCACTATAAATGATAGAGACATAATTCTTTTTGCAATATGATGGGTCTGTAGTCTAGTTGTGCACCTGATATTTTGTTTGAGCCAATGACCCCCAGGGTCTTAGAAAAGGGTGTGGCCATTTCCATATAATCTTATGCTTACAGCGCTGACACTATAAATAATGGAGACTAAATTCTTTATGCAATATGATGGGTCTGTAATCTCGTTGTTCACCTGATATTTTGTTTGAGTCTCTGACCCCAAGGGTCTTAGAAAATGGGTGTGGTTGTTTTCTCTCTATTAATTAACTACATGTGATCTCATGATAGCTAATTTCCCAGAATTTATGGATAATAATTAATTGATTTATTCCAAAATATTATCGGTTTGCAGTTTAGATGTCATTACAGTATTTCACTTTAGTCCCTGTTCCCTAGGATTCTGGAAAATGGGTATATGGCTATTTTCTCTTACCCTATCTACATGCATTTAGAGTATACAAGTGACAGAAACTATAAATAAACAAAGATATTGCCATTTTACAATATTATCATAGATGAGTCTGTAATTTAGTTTTTCTCATATTTTATTTGGGACCTGACCCAGGATTTTATCTTCAATTCTACAGAAACGCTAGGGGATTAGTTTTCGGAATTTCCTCTGATCAATCAATCAACATGAAAATCTTTTCTATAGTGTTTATACAGTGCAAGAAAGATATCAAATAGTCAAAATGCATGTATTTCTCACTTATTTTTTATTTGTTTAACATGTTTAAGGTGTAAGATTTTTGGGGAGAGTAGTGAGAATTTTTGTTGCAAGAGTAGAATGTCCTAAGTGATCACAGACTTGAGCTGTGCTTTCTGTTAAATGGGAACACCAGAATCACAAAGATTGGTCATTTTGTCAAATAAAATAGCAATAATGCATCCTTCACATTGCCAAATGAAAGGAATATTGTGCTTGTGAAAGTTTTTTTTTGGGGGGGGGGGGAGAGGGGGGAGGTAACTAGAATGTCCTAAGTGATCACAGACTGTTAAATGGGAACACCAGAATCACAAAGATTGATCATTTTATCAAATAAAATAATAGTAATGCATCCTTCACATTGCCAAATGAAAGGAATATTGTGCTTGTGTAAGTTTTTTTTTTTTGGGGGGGGGGGGGGGGGGGAGGAGAGGGGGGAGGTAACTCTTACATCTTTCTTTCTTCTTATAAATTCCTCCACTGCTTGGAGTACCATCCCCAATGGGATGTAAAACTGTGTGGTTTGATAAAATTTTCATAATGTTTACATTAAAGCAAGTGACACATGTTTTAATAGAAGATAATATAACAAGAGATGCCTTATAGACATATCTACTATGTGTTAATCAAATTAAAAAAAAAATAAAATAAAATTCCAAAAAAAAAATTCATTTGTAAAAGCCAACTCATACAAAAATATTTCAACCCAGGAAAACTTCTACCAAAATCTTCCTTTATTGCCATTTTACAATATTATCATAGATGAGTCTGAAATTTAGTTTTTCTCATATTTTATTTGGGACCTGACCCAGGATTTTATCTTCAATTCTATAGAAACACTAGGGGATAGTTTCGGAATTTCCTCTGATCAATCAATCAACTTGAAAATATTTTCTATTATGTTTATACAGTGCAAGAAAGATAACAAACAATCAAAATGCATGTATTTCTTACTTATTTTTTTATTGTTTAAGGTGTAAGATTTTTGGAGAGAGTAGTGAGACTTTTTGTTGCAAGAGTAGAATGTCCTAAGTGATCACGGACTTGAGCTGTGCTTTCTGATACATGGAAACACCAGAATCACAAAGATTGATCATTTTATCAAATAAAATAGCAATAATGCATCCTTCACATTGCCAAATGAAAGGTGCTTGTGTAAGATTTATTTTGCAAAATTCCAAATTTAGTATTAATTATAGAAGTTAAATTTGTAACAGGAGAGGGAGAGATGTGACTGGACCGGGAATTCGAACCCGAGATCTTCTGCTATCAGGACAGACGCTCTTACCAACTGAGCTATCTGGCACGATGCCCGTTCCTGCCACACTCCTCTCCACCAATTTTTTAGGTTTCCATGCACTGGAAACCTCACACAAAACTCCACTTCACCTCGAGTCATTTAGTTTGGCGCCAATTCTGTAACAGGAGAGGAAAAGATGTGACTGGACCGTGAATCGAACCCGAGACCTTCTGCTATCTGGGCAGACGCTCTTACCAACTGAGCTATCTGGGTACGATACCTGTTCCTGCCAAATTACTGGTAATGAACTTATGTTTCAGGCCTTTTTGTCAATTGGACCTCGAGTCATTTTGTCCTTTTAAAATTTGACCAATCAAAAACATAATTTCAACCGCATGCAGATTTAAAAAAATTTATGGGACACCCTTATTCTGAACTGGGATATATGGTAAAAATGTTTTCTATAGAGGATCAAATATTTCATACCGGTATGTAAAAATATTTTGTATCATATTTTAATAATTAGCTTCTGTCTACATTAATACCACATTCACCCTAAAAGTTCATGTTCTTTGTTCAATATTCTATTTACATTGTTTTACATTTACTAAAAAAATAGCCTAAAACCTTTTTAGGTTTTAGAACAAAATGGCCGATACTTTTTTCACTCGGTAGGCCACATGTCCTATTATATTTAATTTCAATCTGAAACTGTCTGATTACTTGATCTAAGTATTTTCACTGGTCAGTATAAGAAAGAAGGAAATATCTCTATAGAGTATCCTATGCAATACTATTTCAGCTCAAATGAGAGGTTATTTATGCCTTTAGTCTTAATTTTATCAAAGGGCATATAGTGGTAGGTCTGTCTGTTCATCTGTTTGTCTATCCATCCGACTGTCAGTATATCATTCCATTCAACTAAATTCTGATGAAAGGGTATAAGATAATAGAGCTGTCATATATTGCATGTCTATGTACCTTGAGAAGGCTCATCTTTTGGAGCCAAATTTTAACCTTTGACCCCATCACTGACCTTTGACCCACATTTTTTGAAAAATAAAAACATCTGTTATTTTAGTTTTGATACATATGGTATGTTATATATACACGTTTTTAGTAATTCTCTCACATTCTAGAGAAATCTAAAATCTAAGGCACGGTCCATTTGATATCCTTGGGGGGGGGGGGGGGGGGGGGGGGGGGAGACTCCGTTTTTTTTTTTTGAAAAAAAAAAAATTTGCTCTGAATTTTGATGAAAAAAATTAATTAGAAATTGATGGATATGCATTGGCATGTGGTTGTTGGTTCTCATAAAAAAAAAACTTGATATACATTTATCCCGCCTCTGGCAAATTTCTTGCAATCTGATTGGTCGAGAAGAACCAAATATTATGTTGTATTATTTTACTAACAGGATATTATTTTGATATCCTGCTTCTACTAAGACGCTTTATGCTCTTGACGTCACCAAAATGCTTTAGAATATGTTGACGTAACATACAAAAAACCAAAAGCTATTCAGCGGGATAAATTCGTTATACAGTGTTTTACAGGGGGGATACAGAAATATATTGGGTCGATGAAAAAAGTACTTGTATTAGGCAAGGTGAAGCCGAGCATTCATTCTCTTGAGTGTATATGTGCAAATCAACCAGGAGAGCTTCAGTCTCATCAGAGACTTCTGGTTCCTTTTCATTAAAGACAGGAAACGTGCATCCATCAACTTTTCTTAGTCAAATGAAGCATTTCTCATTAAGTTTGATTGTAATGAAAATGTTAGGGCTGATTTAGAGAATCTAAAAAGAAACAATAAATGATTTCCAAGTCCAAGTTTTGTTTTTTCTGTATCTTTTTGAGAAGGTTAGCACTATATGGATATATACATATGTTCATAATATACATATTTGAAATATTTTTAATCCAGCCTGCGCAACCCAAATACTGAAAAAGTGATGTAATCTTCAGACTTTGACTTTATTGAATAACAGTACCCTCAGACACACATACATGTGCAGCAAGAGGTAATACAATTTACCAAACATACATAGTGATGGATGCAGACAAGAAAAAAAAAACCATTGTATATATATAGGATCTCAAATGAATTTTCATTTCATACGATGTATTATGAAACGAGTTGCGAGTTTTATATCCCCGAGCCTTGGCGAGGGGATATAAAACGCACAACGAGTTTCATAGTACATCGTATGAAATGAAAATTCATTTGAGATCCTTTTTATCACATGATATTGCCAAAAAAATGTGTATTTCTAACGTGAAATCAACGTTTCCGAAAACTACAGAGGCGAATCACGCTGTGATCTAGAGGTCGTCTGCTACGCCATGAGAAGTAGTTTCCCAATCGTATAGATATTCTGTGCGTAAGAGAAAAGTATTTCAATTTTGAATAGTATTTTAATGCAAGAATTAATTCAACAACAACAATTTTAATCATTGATACTGACTCCGGGTCTGAATTTAACAGTTGACCGATATTTGAAAGGTCACATGTGTCAAGGTTCATGTGATTAGGTTCCAAACTTGACCAATCGCATTCAAGCAGAGCGATATGTAACGTGCAGTGGCGGATTCAGGGGGGTGCGGAGGGGGCGTCCGCCCCCCCGGCACTGACCCAAAATTTTTCCAAAAAACCCTATATTTTGGCCCATTTTCAGTAAAATTCGGCAAAATTCGCCCCTTGACCCCCCGGCAAAGGGGGCGTTGGATCCGCCACTGAACGTGTTATCATATCATATATTTATGAAATGGCTTTATGAAACTGCATAACGGGTGTATCATGTGATTAATATATATATATTATGTAAAAGTCAATATATGACAGCAAGTTGAAGGCGATCAATACAACGTAGAAGTACATATGACCTTATTTTTATGCCCTGGTTGGGCAACCATTGGAGCATATAGTGTTCATGTCCATCTGTCCAATTCCTACTTTCAATTACTGTGGTATAACATTGAAAATTTACGGAAATGGGCTTCCATACTTCATGTACTTCGTATGTATATTATTGCAACCAAAAAAATGTATACAGTACCAAAACTTCTGACCTTTTGACCTCACCTTTGGGGTTAATGACATTGAGGATGTCTTTTGAATGGTATTACGTGAAAAAGTTTTCATATTTCACATGAATTGTGTTGACCTAACCATTGATAACAGAATTTATATTGACGCCGGATGAAGCGCCATGACAAATTCAATAGCTCAGTTTGAGTCTTTGAATCGGGGTGAGCTAAATGAGCCACGAGATGTTCCATGTGCACCACACTAGTAGTATCCCCCTTTTTCACCAAAGCATCTTATTTAAATATCTTCAGCTCTACTGGTCATTGATTTTACTTATGTACTTACTTAAACGTTTCTCAATATTGGCTTATAATATTAAAATCATCCAGTGGAATTACACGGTCATTAGGTCAAGGAATGACCACAGGAATATAATTAATATTCTGACCTGAAGTTGCTGAAAATGAATAACCTGTCCTCCGGCTCTTCGTTGGAAATTAAAAACTCTAACCCCGAAAAAAAAAAAAACACCACCTCACCCCACCCCACCGCCTTCAAAATCAAATGGTCGTCCCTTTTCTTGACGTTGGAAATAATTTCAACGTCAACGGAATTTGTTGATTTATTTTTCAACATTTCAGAGGGGGCGTAATATAAAGTTAATCCTTAAAAATCACTACTTAAAACATATCAGACCATTTGCCGATAGCACGAGAAAATGCGCACTAAGTTTTATCTGAAAAAGAGCCACAGTATCTCGTACTGATGTCAACTAGATCTGACTGGCTAGATCAAGCCTTTTATTTACTAGTAGTTGAACGTATAATATTCAAAACATGCATAACATTTAGAAAACAACAATCACCAACTTGTATTTTAGCCAGCTCATGATTGTCTTGAGAGATGTATTTAATTGTCTAAGGCAATTACTGGCTGGCGAAAGTACAAAGTTACTTACGACTGACCGGATCGGAGGTACAGAGACCTATTGCAATACAGAGTGCCCTCTTTAGCTCGCCTGAGCGAATCTCGTTGCCTTAACCAACCGTCAGTTCGTCCTTCCTACTAAAATGGATGTTTCAAATTTTCTGTTGAACAGAATTAAACGAAATCTTACAGAACGCAATTACTAGTAAAGGTTGTCTACCAAGATCGTGTTACGACCCCAACCGTCATACAAGATGGCCGAAAATAGAACTGCTTGCGTGACGCATGTCATCTCATTCGCAAACAGTTGACAGAAATACTCAGTCTTGTCTGGGGAGAGGGGTTTCTTTCTTGTTCATGGGTTGTTTTTATTTTCTTCAAGAACTGTCAATCAAGATGGTCGCCAGTGGTTCTGATTTGCTACTTACATCCCCGTGAGACCTCTGCGCTTCGATATGTAGGAGACCTTCTGTTTTTGATCCGATCCGCCGAAATGGACGGCTGCAATGGGTCTCAGTGACCTATTTTTAGCTCTACTGGTCCAAGCGCGGATCCAGAGGGAGGGTGGGGGGAGGGGTCCGGACCCCCCTGGAATTTTCGAAGCATAGGTAATTTTTGTTATTAATATACATATTTCAAAAGATTAAGTCCAAATTCCCTGTTGTTGTCATAATATTTTAAAAATATATTATGAATTTGTACTAGAAATTTTTCATTTATATAATATTTTGCCGTCAGCATTTCAAAAATTTTCTCAGGCTCGCTTCCGCTCGCCAGAATTTATTACGTACATATACGTCATATTTTTCAAATAGTGCTGCGTTTTCCAACACATATGCATTACACCTAGGTCAATAAACAAGGGCACTAAGCAAACGAAAAGAAACTGAAAATGACACGAATAGTGTCTCGGAAAAAAATTTCGCTGGCTCGCTATCGCTCGCCATTTGTTGTATTTACATATTAGAACTGACAATCAATAATCAAGTACTATGATGTGAAAATTCAAGATGTTTTAAAAGCTTTATGATCGCCTTTGCTCTCCAGTTACCTGTTTTATTAATAATTAGAAACAGAACTAACAAAAGCTTTCTTGCGTTTGCGTTTTTTTTTTTTTTTTCTTCAAAAAATTCGGACTGTAGGACCCCCCCCCCCTTAAAAAAAATTCCTGGATCCGCCCATGTGGTCTATGACCAGTCGAGCTTATGCGATCGCCCTGTGTCCGGCGTCCGTCCGTTAAACATTTCTTGTGGTTTCAAGTCCTCTGAAATTGTTGGTGTTGGAAAGTTAATTCTTTTTGCATCATGATTGGTCTACATGGTTTAGTTGTGCACCTGATATTTTGGTTGTTTGAGCCCCTGACCCCTGGGGTCTTAGGAAATGGGTGTGGTTATTTAGTCCTATATAAATCTATGTAATCTTTTGTGGTCATCATTTCTCAGAAAGTATAAATGATAGAAAGTTAATTCTTTCGCAATATTAAAGCAGTGGCGGATTCAGCCGGGGAGGGGGGGGGGGCAGTGCCAGATTTGGACCGGGGTGACCACTCAGTATTCCGAAGGTCTTAAAAGGCGAAGGTTCAATAGTTCGAAGGCCCGATAATTCGAGGGACTGATATTTCGAAGGTTCGATAGCCCGAAGGCTCGATAGTCCGAAGGTCCTATAGTGGGAAGGCCCATAACTCCGAAGGCCCGATAGTCTAAAGACCCAATAGTCCGAATATCCAATTAAATTCCTAAATGTAAGCTTTTTGATTGAATGTGATTTTTATACGCTCGTCATAAGACGGGACGTATTATCTTATAGTGCTGTCCGTGCGTCCGTGAGAAATATTAAAACCCGACGTGCGTATCTTGAAGCGTTGGCGTTGCTATTTTTGGAATCTGATTTGGGGTTGACATTCATTCACTGTTTTAACAGCGCATACGCCTA
This sequence comes from Pinctada imbricata, assembly GCA_033119305.1. Lineage (NCBI taxonomy): Eukaryota > Metazoa > Mollusca > Bivalvia > Pterioida > Pteriidae > Pinctada > Pinctada imbricata. The sequence continues at coordinate 44,354,159 of VSWD01000010.1, forward strand.
CCCAGGCTATCTCTGCACCTATGATATTTCTATAAAATCAAAAACATACATGTTTTAAGAAATAAAAAACGTGTGTTTTGCATGTGTTACCGATAAATGTATTCGTAAATTTTCAAATTTGAATAAATAAGGACGTTCTCGTTATTTTTGGTTGACGCATACAAACAACTACGTTCTGGTCGATGGCTTTTAGCAGTATAGAGATATCTTTGCCAAATTGTCACAGTTAACTAGTATGGATCTTGTTACAGATATTTTTTTCACTACTTTCAAAATAACTTAGATGTTTAAAAGCAGTTTGCGCTGTTGAACTGCAGCCCCCTCCCTCCTTTTTTTTACTTACAAAATGTACGTGCTATTGCAGAGATCTATTTCAAATAATAGTCCTTCAGTAGGACTGGGACGATACTGCACCCAGCCGATCCGATACGTATCACGATACCTGGCATCCGATACGATACATATCGCGATACTAAATAAGTCGATAAAACCTTCTCAAAAAGCTATTTGATAGTATTTATATTCATAATATGAGTAGCTTTTTTATTCAAAATGTTATATTTATTCAACACTGGCTTTCTCCAAACTTTTCTTTTGTTTTCTTTAAACATTATTTTCGTTTTTGGTATGACAGACCAAAAAAATCCGAAAAGCTTTGAACTCATATTTTTTAGTAGATTTTAACTTAGGTATCATCGGGGTGTATCGATACTTGGATCGCGAAATAAGATATCGCGATGAATCGGAGTATCGTCCCCGCCCTAAGTCCTTGTAATGATATCATTTCTTGATGATTTATCTTGTTACCTTTTAAAATCCGATTTGATAATTGGGTATATATCCAATACAAGTTCCTTGATAATATCTCTTTCAGCCCCCTCACACTCCATTTAGATTTCTAAATCTATCAATTTCAATTGTACAGTTAGGTGTCTTGTATCAAGTTCATATGTAGCATTCGTACTTTCAAACCTTCGGACTAGCCAGGACATAGAACCATTAGGCCTTCTTACTATCGGACCTTTAAACCTATGGTCTAATGGACCTTCGAAATATCGGATATTCGATTTTTAGGTACTTTGGATTATGGATCCTTCTGTATATTTGAATGCAGTACTTTCGGTCTATCGGGCCTTCGGACTATCCGGGCCTTCGGATTTATGAGCCGTCGATTTACCGGACCTTCGGCTTTATGGGCCCTCGAACTATCGGACCTTCGGAATACTGGGCGGACACCGCAAAGGTATCTTGTTTTTCAAGGAAATTTATCATTTACTATATTTTCTTCACCTTACATAAATTTAAAACAAACAAGTGTGGATCTAGAGCGGTATTTAAGGGGGGGGGGGAATCCCGCCATGAATTTGCAAAAATTGCTTATTTTATTCCTTTATTTTTGTGTAAGGTGAAGAAAATATTAGTAAATGATAAATTTCCTTGAAAAACAAGAGATTTTGCATGGGTGCCCTATGCGTGAATTAACAGCTGGAGCCCCCCCCCCCCCCCCCTATAGGCTGACCTCTCTGCCCTTTTAAAACTGTTCTTGATCCGCCCTTTCCTTAGAAAATCCTGAACATTTTGACTTCTACATGCCGTGCAAAAACAATACAGCATCAGAATATGTCGACATTTTTTTTTTTTTAAATATACTAATTATCGTTATTGTCACTGACTGAATCCCTTCTAAATTTAGTTAATACGCTTCAGATGCCACTAAATTGCTTCATTTTTCAAAAATTTTTCGGGGGAGCCCCCGAACCCCCACCAATGGGAGGGGGATACCTCCTCCCATAACCTCCCCCACTCGGCCCTTTGGGCCTCGCAAGTAATTCCCATCAAAAATTGTATGTGCCCCCCCCCCCGGGCAGTTGGGGTTCTGGGTCCGCCCCTGTAAAGGTTGATGATCTAGTTGTGCACCTGATATTTCATCTGAGCTTCTGACTCCTGGGGTCTTGGGAAATGGGTATGGTCATTTTCTCCTGTGTAATTCTATGTAATCTTGTGGTCACCATTTCTCAGAAAGTATAAATGATAGAAAGTTAATTCTTTTTGCAATATTAAAGGTCGCTTATCTAGTTGTGTACCTGATATTTCATCTGAACCCTTGACCCCTGGGGTCTTAGGAAATGGGTGTGGTCATTTTCTCCTATATATAACTCTATGTAATCTTGTGGTCACCATTTCTCAAAAAGGTTATTTTGAACCTACCAGAAAAAATAATTCCCGCTTTACTTACGAAACGGGGGAATATTTTTTGAGAAACTCGTGTCCGATAGGACGACACCCTGCTAATTGCCTCAATCAGTCAACCGTGACACGGCACTTGTCCGCTACTGATTATTGAGCTTGGATTAATAATTGGATAATTGGCATCTAATCGTCTTCTCTTCCGATAGAAGTAATATTGTCGATTGAAAAGTAAGTTATATTTTACGAAGAAAAAAATTGCATATAGATTTTAAGCACTAAAATTAATGAATAATTTGAAATAAATAAATGAATGGTTAAAGGAAGGAATGACGGAACTAAAGAAAGAACTTGAATTAATTAATAAATGCACTGTTAAAAGTTTAAAATTTGTGGAAGTGAAAAATGCTTTTTCATTTTTTTTTTCAAACACATTGAATATTTTTTATCAAAAACTTATTTTCTCTTTAAAGAAATCGATCAGATTCAGCATAAAAAGATGGGAAAGGGCTTAGATATTTTATTTCGACCTCGGTGATCTTCGCAACTACCCGTGATCGACGTCATATTGACCGAAGGCAAAAATGCTAAAAACAAAAACAAACAAAAAAAAAAAAACAATAAACAAGCATTCAGTTTAGTAAAAAAAAAAAAAATAATAATAAGTCGATACATATGAAGCGGGAATTTGCGTTTGCAATATAAGAATTATAAAAATATGTTATTTTCTAAAATGTCCGATTGACTGTTCGTATATAATCATGACAGTTGAATGCATGAGTAATTGTATGGTTTAATGGTTTAATTGCCTTGAGTCTTTAGACTCATCAGCCTAAACATACATTTACAAAGTATAAATAGAATAATACAATATAATTTCTTAAAAGTAATTGTATACTACACACTTCGCTTATCCAAGCAAGTCCACCTTGAGTTAATCTCAATTTTAATACGCAACTCATTCATTAATCTAATTATCGAATAATTCATACGCGTCAAGTCCAATGAAATCTTTTGATTTCACTAGGGGCATTTCACTCACGCTCAATATGAGAGTATTATTCATTACAATCTTATTTTGGCTTAAATGTCATTATTATTGAAAATTCATGACTCGGGTTTATTTGTACAAAAGGAGGTGGGTGGGTGTTTGGGGTGGGGACATGTGCAGAGTTGAAGGGGAGTGTCATAAGACAATGTATATGGTGTATTTGTATTTGAAAATAGGCTCTATTTGAGACATGGATGTAGATGGGATATTGGAATGGTGTGTTCCCCATACGCCTACTCGGTTAAAATAACATTTTGTTAATTGGGTGTGAATGGGGTCCTCAAAGGGTATGCGTTGTACTAATTAGTTATATTCCAAATTCAAGTGTACACGACTTCCATTTCATCTTAATTCTAAATGTATATTTTTACATGAAAATTTATATCTGACCAGCCAAAATTCAAAATTGAGGGGAATTAGACGCCCCCTCCACTGGAAGATAAAGGTTATGATAAAAACATTCATTAAAGAATTTGAAAAAAAAATCACGTTTGGAACATTTTGCCTTATTATTTAATGCTGATTTTGACCAAAAAGTAGAATTTTCATAACTAAAAAGACAGAAGTGGAATACATAAGCTTTCATAAAGAAAAAACTCTTTAAGCTTATTATATTGTGGTGGCGGAGTCTGCTTGCGGAAAAGATTTCTTTCTTTCTTTTTTCTTTGAACTTTAAAAAGTGAATATTTCATAAATTAAGTTTTTCCAATTTTCCTGACCGTTTTCTGGACTAAATATATCTTTGCTATTTTTTTCTTCAAACATTTAAGATTCAGGTAAAATAAAGAGAATTTCATGTTCAAATATACACATAGACAAAAGTAAAGCAACACCCCAATATTTCCTTTAAACAAAAGCACCGAGAAGTTTTCGTAAAATATATCAATTCTTTTGTAGACGACGTTAATACACATTTCGTTAACATATAACACTAAAATGATATCGAAATTGAAACATTCGGCTTGGATATAGCCTGAAATGAAAATAAGGTATTTTTTAGGGAAAATAACGTAAAATAAAGTTTGAAGAGCAGTATTGAAAAATTAAGGAAACAGGTACTTATACTTTCAAAGGGAGAGGGTGATTTTCGAGGTCAAGTGTAAAAGGTCAAGGTCACTGGGGACTGAACTTTAAAATCTTGTGACAAACATACATGTCGAACACAGGAGCTCGATGCCAACGATCCACAAGAATATCCGCCCCTACTTTACTTTTATACTTTGACTAAAGAGAGATGGGAGGGGCGGGTGTCATTGATGGTTGTTGGAATCGAGCTCCTGTGATGTCGAATCATGCAGTTGCGAGGGGATGCTGCGCATTCGTAATGTCTTGATCATTCTAGAACAGCGCATGCATAATAGCGATTCTCTGGAGTTATTGCCTAATTTGTGTGTAACCTTCGCAAACGAATTTAACGTACATATAGTACATTCTTCCCATAAAAAAGGAGCTGATAGGAGAAGGGCTGTATTAAGCTCTGAATCTCATCAAGTATATAATTTCTTCTACATAATGAATTACTGAATTATAATCTTGTGCATTTCATGAGTCCTGTCCACGAATTTATATATGAAGGTTTTGAACTTAAATTTGTAATTTGCCTAGCATCGTTTGAAGTTCCAATATTGAAAATTCCACTTTTTCAGGGCAAATTTTACTCCTTATCTTATCAGCTCCTTAGTATTATAGTCTAGTAGTCTAGACTAGTACATGTACAAAAATAAGAAAACAGTCGGATATCTTTTTTGTGTGTAAAAAGTCAATCATTAAAACATAAATATGAAGTTCACGTATATATGCATGTGCACACATGTATTTATATTATACTATCTTATAACTATATTTTTGCTAAGTTTCAAAATAACTTTTTAACTGTTTTTTTTCAGATTTCTTTTTTTATGAAACAGACATATAAATACATCGTTTTTCACGTGTAGCACAAAATTGATGGAGATAGAATGATTTCTTCTTGTACAGGTAAATCGGGTGACTAATTAGTACACGTGTACCCTTTTGAGGACCCCATTCACACCTAATTATCAAAATGTAATTTTAAGCGAGTAGGCGTATGGGGAATAAACCATTGGAATGTATTAGTTATGGCTGGGATAAATTTTATTTGCGATTAGCGAATGGCTACTTTTCTAGAAATATGTGTGGCTCTGAAAAGAGCCGTTTTGGAGTTTTGAAACTCAGTCTTCCATCTCGGAGTCAGACATTTCCTCGGAGATGATCTCGACCTCCTGTCCATACAGCTCACGTCGAAGATCAGCGATGGCCTCGGCTTTGTGATGAGCGTAGTCATAGTACAAGCTCCGGAGTCCATCGATTACAGTCAGACGCAGTTTGAGATTGTAGCGAAAGGGACGATGATTGGTTTGCTTGGCTTTTGTGTATCTAAACTGCATGTCGTCCATCTTTCGATTCAGTTGTATGATCTGCTCACAAGCTTTCTTGAACTTTCTCTCGTTATCAAGCAAGGCAATCAATTTAGCATTTCTCATCTTTGTAGCACTTGGTTTGTAGTTTGTAAAATGCGTTGTGATCAGTTGTAGCACTGGAAAGTTAATTGCAGATATTTAAAAGTCTCTCACTTTTATACAGTAACTGGATAGTTTAATGTCAACTGGTGGCATTATGCATATTGAGAAACTCGTGTCCGACAGGAGTCAGTTCCTAAGACAACACCCTGCTAATTGCCTCAATCAGTCACCCGTGACACGGCACTTGTCTGCTACTTAGTATTGAGCTTGGACTAATAATTGGATAATTGACATCGTCTTCTCTCCTGAAAGAAGTAATATAGTAGATAAAAAAATATATATATAAGATCGGAGAAAATATTTTTGCATTTAGATTTCACGCGCTAATATTAATGTATAATATGAATGAATGAATGAATGAATTTGAATGAATTCAAATGAATTTGAATGAATTTGAATGAATTCAAATGAATTTGAATGAATTCAAATGAATTTGAATGAATTTGAATGAATTTAAATGAATTCGAATGAATTTGAATGAATTCAAATGAATTTGAATGAATTCAAATGAATTTGAATGAATTCAAATGAATTTGAAGGAATTCATATTGAATTTGAAGGAATTGATAAATGCAATCTTAAAATTTGTGTATGGAGCTCCATTGTATCTATTAGTGAAAAACTCCTTATTTGCACATTTTTATATGTATTAATGACGATCGTCTCTGACTCAATATTTTTATTTTGTTCACACATTCTAAAGTTGAACAGGACATTGAATGCAAATCCATATATAGTGTGAGATTTTTTTTAATAGGAAAGAAAGAAGAGAAGCATTCACTCACACTTACACTCACAGATTTTCTCAATATAAGAAAGATAACTCTTAATTTTCTTGTTAGAAATTGCCCCTGTGTAAATAAAATCCAGTGAAACCAGCTAATAAGTTTCAAATCTGTTACATCCAATCAAGATAGTGTTTTAACAAATAAAAATAAGTTTTATGAGGATAAATTGTGGTATTTTTCCCATTTTACTTCGAATTGATGGGTTAGTCCCTTTGTCTAATAAATTATTTTTTCTATTTTATACTGACTCTCAATTAAGGTGATATATCTCACGTTGCATGTTATACAACACTTATTTTCAGAAAAAAGCATAATTCTGATTTCCTAATGTAATTCAGATGTAAGGGACAATATTAGGAGGCCACCATCCAAAATTTTGAGATTTTGAAACTGATCAGAGTTTTCTGCCATCCATTGATTGCAATGGAAATGCTCATTATTTGGCTATATTTTTTTTTTCAGCCCAAGATTTTCAAATGAAACTTCATATATGATTCCCTCATCATATTGTGCAAATTCTTATCGAAAGAAATCATTCAATGACCACGTGATATCGTGCAAAATCTGACTGAATGTGCAAATTATCATGTAAAAAATTAAAAGTGCAATTCAAGTTATCTTTTTTTTAGTATGTGACCAAAGACAAAAGCATCCGAATTTATACAGCCAACTTTTTTGAAATATCACAGCAGTGTTCCTTCACTAACAAAGATTTCAATATGTAAATAAATAGAGCCGAATACAGATTTTGTGTGATAACACGACAGTATGTTCACATGTGTAATGATATTACCATATGGGTAACTATATTATAAGTTTCTCTACATTCAAACACTTTACTGACACCTGACTTATTTCCGAATAGATACGACATATGTATGTAGGTAAAAAAGTCTTAACAAAATTTTAAAAAGTTCAATTTCAGCAAAAAATTGACTACTGTTGATCACTGTAGGCTAAGTTACCATTACTTTGCAAAGAAAAAAAAATCGTATTTACGTACGAATAACTATCTGATAATTATCCCTGTGCTCAAGCTCGAACCACGTCTACGGTCTTCCCGCATGGTGGGCAAGAGCTCTACCTCTGAGCTATTAGATCGACTTGCCGATTGAGAGATTATTACAAAGCCAGAACATCAAGGCATTTTAAGTTACGAAAATCGGAAATCTTCCGCGTGGAGATTTCTTTAATTTAAAGAAATCTTTTAAAGTTTAAAATTCTCGTCTAAGGGAGGCTACTGACCCGTTAAATGAACAAGTTCTTGAATGCGTAGTGTTTCGGTTTTTAATCTTTTTCTGTAAATATAAAGTTTAAGTATTATCAACATTATTTTAAAGGCTTTCATGTTCTTATCTTTAACCAGAAGAATTACATCCGATAATTATTAATGCATTGACTAAATCACATTCAAAAAATAAGTGTTCAATTGTTTCCTGGTCAGGTTTGCAAAAAGTACATAGTGAGTTGTCATTAATTGAAATAGAATGCAAAAATTTATTAGTTGCTATTATTCGGTTAGTTGAGTGTCATTTGTGCTTTTTAAAGTATTTTCATTAATAATCTTCCATTGGTCTGAATTTTCTATTTGGACTGTCGCTTCCCATTTATATTCATATTTAGGTTTTTTTTATAGATATTGCTTATAAAAATGTCATTTATTGATTTGGATCCCCTTTTCTGTTTACATATTATTTCAATAAATTTAGGTCTATGTTAGGTTTATAATACTATTTTCTAATTCAAGTAGTTTTGGCCACTTTTTCAAAATAACTTGTTCTAATCCACAGAAAAGAGTAAATGCACGATTAATTGAATATTTTAAACAGAAAGTTTCAAAATTCAGGAAATTGCCATGTTCATCAATTAAATCGGCTATGATAATTACCCCTTTATCTGCCCATAATTTATAATGTAAGCATTCATTATTAATTTTTATTTCAGAGTTATGCCAAAGCGGTACTCTAAGTATTTCATTTACATCATCATACTTCTTTAAAATATTTTGATATTCTACAAAGTGTATGAGAACATCAATCTAGACCAGATTTGACATTGTTTTTAAACATTTAAATGGATAATTATCTCCAAATTTCAGTAGGCATTCCAAATCAATCTTCTGAGTATCTAAGCATATCCATTTACTTCATTTATTACCACTGAGCATTCTTTTAATTCATGTGATTTTTAAGCTTTTAATGAAAAATTCTATGTTTACCATTTTACAACCCCCTAATTCATACAGTTGTACTAAAAGTTTGCGTGAAATTCTGTCATTTTTACTTTTCCATACGAAATTGAAGAAAATGGTCTCTAGTTTTTTTATGGTTTCTTTTTAAGGTGTTGGCAATGATAAAAACAGGTGTGTAAGTTTTGGCAGAAGGAGAGATTTTACCACTGTAATTTTTCCTAAAGGGGTTATATTTCTTTTATTCCAATTTTTTACTTCATTTTCAATCATTTGGATTTTTCATGGTAGTTTAAGTATTCAATATCTTCTAACTCTGGGTTTAGTTTAACACCTAATAGATTAAAGTCTCCTTTTATCCAATCAAGTTTATAGTCAGGACATAATGTTACATCACAGTTTCTTTTGGAACCTACCCAGAGACCTTTTGTTTTTTCGATATTAGGTTTCAATCCAGAGAATTTAGCATATTGGTAGAGTAAATCAAGAGCACTTTTTAAACTTTTCTCTGAACCATCTAGAAATAAGATTGTATCGTCTGCATACTGAGATATACAATATTCTTTATTTTTAATGAATATACCCTTAATATTCTTATCGTTCTTAATCAAAATTGCTAAAATTTCTGCACACAAATTAAAAATGTATGGGGAAGCTGGGTCGCCCTGACGGCAGCTGCGGCCTAAAGTGAAAAATTTAGAAAAAATACCATTTTGAATAACACATACGTTGACTTCTGTATTCATAACTTTTATCCATTTAATGAAATCTGTGCCAAAATTGAAAAAAACTGTTATACTTTATATATGAAATTCCACGAAACCGAGTCGAAAGCTTTTTCAAAATCTATTAATAGAATCATACCTGGAATATTGTTAGTTTTACAAGTTTCTTATATGTTGTAAGTGAGTCTTGTGTTTTCTCCGATGAATCTGCCAGATACAAATCCTATTCGGTCTGCACTTAATAAAAAGTCAATGACTGATTTTAATCTATTAGTAATACTACTTGAAAGAATTTTGTAAGTTACGTTTAAAAGGGTTATTGGTCTCCAGTTTTTTTAGGAACTCGCGGGGTTTGTTAGGTTTAGGTAAAATGCATATAATTCCTTGTTTTTGAGTTAAAGATAATTTTCCTAATTCAAAGCCATAGTTCAATGATCGTAATAATAATTTCCCAATATCTTTCCAGAAGAATTTGAAAAACTCACAGGAATACCCATCCATCCCAGGGCTTTTGTTATTAGACATAATATATCCTTTAGAGCTTTTCCAGCCTCACATAGATCTATATGGGTGCAAGACGTTTCGGTACAAAGAAAAAAGTCGTTTCGGTACATGGTACAAAGACGTTTCGGTACATGAAACGTCGTAAAAATCTTATAATGAAATAAGGAAAACATATCAAATTCTAATTTCCTTCTTTCAATACATGATTTTATACCATAGTACAAGGTAAATGGGGGAACGTGAAAACCATGTATATTTTTTTTCTCCATCATGTTGTACCCTCCAGGGGTCTACTAAGTCATACTTTAGTTTTAAGTCTAGCACTTTTTGTCTTAGCTTTCGGATTACACGTATTTATTGCTTTATAATTGAAATAGTCTATACTAGGATCTTGTACCAAATTAAAGTCCCCTGTTATAATAAGGAAATCATATTCAGCTCCATCTACATGTATACATGATTCAAGGTAAGTATAAAATTCAGGACTATCTCTGTTTTGGCTGTAAATATTAATGAAAGAAAGGAGGGGATCTCCAACAACACCTAGTTGCAGCATCAACAGCAACCTCCCAAAACACCCACTGTAAAACACAAAAATGACACGCACAGAAAGAAATGCAGTAGTACAATGAACGTCAAATCACAGAAAAACATAAAACACAAATGACTAGACATAAACCAACGAGACCAATGGGCAAACGGTGCCGACTTAGGACAGCCATCTGCCTCGTCAGTAGCAGACGGTGTGGTTATCCTGGATTACGTGCGCACAACCCTCCCACTATTCCGATTACCCAGAGGTCTCGAAGAACGTTCAATTGTGGTGTAAAACAACCTCCTCACTGTCAGATGACCACACACAAACAAGACCGCAAGACGCAGGGGCCCAAGCAACACAGATGAATATGTAAATTGATATAAAAAGAGGGCATGAGTGATACGACCTGTGCTCTGCCGGCTGTAGCGAGCTAATGTATGTTATCACCCGAGGAGTCCGACTGACATTCAGAGAGGACAGGTGGTCGGGGCCCTGTCTTCTCTAAAGAGGTTTGGACAGGGCCCGTCATGGAGTCCCGTCGTCACAGTCAGTCAGCGTGCAAGTATTAAGGATGCGCTGGTACAAGACTGTAGATTGGTCAAGTACCAAGCCTAGTGTCCGTCTGGTGACATTAGGTGACATTATGAGTAACGCTGTGTATTTTTGAAGAAGAATTAAGTAGCTCTAAAATTATTAAATTACCTGTTGCATCTTTTGTTTCTTTTATTATTTGGTAATCTGTAGAGCCCAAAAAAAGTACTGCTACCCCTCTTTAGTTATACCTTCCTGGACTGATCGCAACCTCAAAGCCCCAACCTGCTCTTCTAGAATTTATTTGATCTCGTGTGAAGTAGGTGTCTTAGATGCAGCATACTGAATATTTCTTGTCTCGTAAATAATTAAAAACGTCTATCCTCTTTTCAAAGTCTCCTAATCCTCTACAATTTAATTATAGCGAGCAGAGCTCGCTGCAAAGCTCGCATTTATGGTAACACGTATACGTAAGTATGGGAAAATGCACGAGCAAAAGATATACATACTTGGAGCTGAAAAAGTATGGTAACAGGACCGAGGATGCGGGTAAAAGTGACTCGATTCCCTTAAACGACAGAGCAGGAGAACATACCTTGACAAAGTCGCAATGGATAGAATTCTTCTATTTTATGGCGTAATAAAATTAAGTGAAACTCGCCGAATTGTTTGTCTGAAAATCAGAAATTCAGCAGCAACTAATCCGCCATCTTTATCACTAATGACGACACAACGGTACGTAACTCTGTAGTATACTTTACGTCATTATTCCTCCATATGTGACGTCATTGTAGCAGTGGATTTCAAGGTCACTAGAGAGGAAATAAGAGGGATTTCAGACTCCCTCGCTAATGATCTACGTCAGTGTAAAGTTGATGGGACGGGTCCAGATTTTTTTTTTTTTTTTTTTTTTGCAGTGGGAAGGGGAGGTCCAGCTTGACCGGCTGGGAGGGATTCCTGGAATCACAAGGTTATGATTTTGAAAAGTTTTTGATTTTGAGGTCAAGGTTTTAAGGTTTTACATTTTTGGTGTCTTTTTTCTCCGCTCGCACATAAGGCTTTGCCTTGATTCATATGATAAAATTTATATCAGACATCTATAGATTCATTTTGGGTAAAACAGACAGGCAATCTCCAAAAAAAAGACTATCAGTATTCTATCACACTCACCCACAGGCCACACAGAAAGAGAGAGAAAGTAGAAGAGAAGTTAGAACATATTTCAAAATGTTTATGATTTCATAAAAAAACACATAATTTCAATTCAAAAGTGAAATGACCTGGATGTTACATAAAAAAATTGTCTCCTTCCAGGCTTCCAGGATGAAAAGTGTATAACTAACTAACTTACAACTGTGCAGACAGCCACTGTTTACATTTTAAACCGGAAACCGGAAGTCATGCATCATGCGATTGTAAAGTTGGGGTGGATACGGATTAATCCCGATCTGAGCTTTCGGAATCACTTTGGTACGATTGCCTACTCCATTTTCTGTTGACTCTAGCGAGTATATCAATGTCCAAGTCTAGAATATTAAATTTCAATCGTTTACCTTGGCTTAGGCCGTACACCGAACCATTGAAGTACCATGACGATTCTATGTCAGGATGTTGTGACAGACGGTTGATAATCATATGTTTTGCATTCTCTGGTGTCACGTCGTCAGCGATGCGTACCCCATGTCCAGACTTCTTCACGACTGACCTATTTCGCATTTTTCGTGCCTTAAGCCCCCTTCACATTTTCACGGATCGAACCACGACTCCGCTACGACTCCAAAAAATGTCTATCCGTGGCGAGTCGGGACGCAAAATGTTCGATGAACCATTAACCTACGACTCCAGTACGGATTGCTACGGGTTGATACAAATCGAGTACGGATAGCTAAGGATAGGTACCGATTGCTCGATCAGGATTACCACGACTCGAGTACGGATAGCCACGATTCGCACAAGCCTGACAAGGATAGAGCTCTACGACTTCAGTACGGATTGGTAGAACTGGCCTGAATTTCCTATGCATTTTTAATCCATAATTATTTACTAAAACACCGAATATTTTCAAATTGAGATGGTCTCACTTGTTTTATAACAGTATTGTGGTTTTATACATGCCTTATATCATGACCTGAAATTGAATAGTTGAAGTATTAACTCATATATTGACCGAAAAACGCACAGATACCTAGTAAATTTGAGGTTGATATATGACACAATCCTTGGCTATCCGTAGCAACCCGTAGGTTAGTCATAACAATCCGTAGCAGAGTCGTAGCAATCCGTAGCAAAGTCGGCGCAATCCGTAGCAGAGTCGTAGCAATCCGTACTAGCTATTTTTATCACAAAAATGGTCCCGGATTGCTACGGATGCGCTACGGATTACTACGACTCCCCTACGGATAGCTATGACTCCACTACGGGTTGCTAAGACTCCCCTACGACAAATCTACCCGTAGCGGAGTCGTGGGAAATTTTGAACATGTTCAAAAATGTTCTGTCTCATCCCGGATAGCTACGGATTGCCAAGGATAGCTACGACTTGTCACGACTAGTGCCGGATCGAGCTACGGATAGCTACGGATGTAAAATTTGTCTCGATCCGTAGCTATCCGTGACCCGATCCGTGAAAGTGTGAAGGGGGCTTTACACTCGGAGTTGCGCACTTTTAGAATAAGGCACGGTCCATTTGATATTCTGGGGTGGGGGGGGGGGGGGGCTTGGGTTTTTTGTCGGAGCAAGATTATTTTTTTCGCCCTGGACCGGGGCAAAATTATTTTTTTCTTGCAAAGTTGGAGCAAGGAATTTTTTTTCTAACAATTGATGTGAATATTAAGAATGTTTGTGTTTTTTCAATAGAAATTCTTTATTTTTACTTCAATTACTCCAAACATTATTTTTATGTAAAACTTATATTCACTTCTAAACTGAGAGAGATGAAAGATTTTTACAATATGTGATATATAATATTTAGTAAACAAAATGTATTAAGGTCATGTAACATGTGGAAGGTATTTTTTAAATATGAACTTGCAATTACAGAAGAAAACAATGGCGAGCGAAGCGAGCCAAAAATTTTTTATAGAAAGTAAGAACTGCGGCGAGCGAAGCGAGCCGAAAATTTTTCAGGAATTTTAAGCGAATTTTATGGTTATTCTTCAAATTCAGATTACTTGTAAGAGCAAGATTATTTTTTTCTGTCACACCATAAGCAAATTTATTTTTTTCATCAAAATTCAGAGCAAAATTATTTTTTTCGAAAAAAACCCAAGCCCCCCCCCCCCCCCCCCCCCCAGAATATCAAATGGACCGTGCCTAATAGGTCTCGGTTGATTTGACTTTGACCCTGGTATCCTATGTACAGCTACCACGTCTTGCGGATCCAAATTTACATCTGCGGTTCTCTTTATAATTTCCCGCGTCACCTCATTCGTATTTTCTTTTTCTCCTTCTTTTACGCCGTAGATTTTTATATTCGTTTTTCTTGAATATTGTTCATTTTGGTTGCTTCTGATAAATGCCGCATTCGCCCTCCTCTCATTTTCCTTAATTTTTCTTTCCATTCCTCGCATTTCTTTTCTGTAATCTTCTCTCTCAGGAAATCTATTTCTACATTCTGTCCGTCAATTTCTTCTTTAAGCCGACTCTCATTTTCGGTATGAAGTGCCTCTAACTCTACACACCTTTCTTCAACATTTTTTCTATAATCAGGTCACGTTCTTTATTATTTTCTTCTAGTAATGTTTTCACAATGGAAGTTACTATTGTGTTTATATCTTCAGCTTTGGCTGTTTTCTTTATTTCTTTCTTAGGCCATTTCTTGTTTTTATTCTGTTTTGCGTCCTTTTGAAATTGAGAAACCTACCAGCCAGCCAGGGAGAAAAACAAACAAAGCATATAAAACAAAGTTGCAATTTCATATAATGTGACTATGTGAAATCTGATAGACTGAGATATTAGTCAACAAAAGAATGGTAGATAAGGCAACGTCTTAAATCTTTGCAGTACCCTTGCATTTTTTTGCATAAAATGTAAACAAACCAAACAATTTTATTTTAATTTTTGAAGAAAACACATTTAATTTTCAGTAGAATTTATTATTCTAATTTTCTTTTGTTTTATGACTTTGGGCTCAAAACCTACAAGCACGAGGACGCAAAACAGAAAATAACTAAGAAATGGCCTTAACCTCGAGAAAAAGCTCCTTTTGTAGATCTTGTAAAACGGCTTTCGTAATATTAGAGGGGGAGGGGGCTGACCTTTTTCTCCTTTCTCGCTACTCTTTTTGCTCGATTCAGTTTTTTCACTTTTTTTCTCTTTAGGGGAGTGAGTGTCCAAATAAATAAAGGTGTATACATAAAGGTGCGTGGTGCATGTGTGTACATAAAGGTGCATGGTGCATGCGTGACGAGTACTCACTGTTTATAGCACACTGAATTCCCTTGTTTTTGTTTTGTACAAAAACACACTTTTGACATTGGAGTAAGTCATATATATCTTTTTTCACAATTATTCACGGGCAGGAACACGTTACGTCGCCTTACAGTACCGTTGTCAGAAGTATTTAAAGTTCTGCACTTAAAGCCGTCCGTTGACATTATGCCACAGGTAAGGATATGAAGGAAACCATCCGTTGTCGTGACAATGAGCATGTGTGGAAAGTATGATTTTCTAATAAACGTTGAAATTTTAGAAGTAATACACTCGAAAATTCAATGGGGGGTAGTCATAACACTAAGCTATTGGTTTATATGCTTTTCTGGTACTGATATACAGTTTGAAAAGAGGAGATCGAGTTGGCGTCCTTTGATCACCACGTCCTGCACATGTGTTATTCTTCCTTTTTCTTGAAATCTTTGAATATTCAGGTTATCTTATTCCAGAAATATACTCATAATAAATATCAAGTCTATATAATGCTCCTCTGGTAGTGTCAAGATGACGAATTCAATTTTGGACCACTTTTTGGGGACTTTTCTAAAATTAGTCCGTTGTCAATCCATGTTGCGAAAGTTCTGTTCGTTGTCAGATGTCCGTTGTCTGCTTTAATATTTCAATGGATGGAATGATACTATGATACCTGTACTAATCATCAAAATTCATCTATCAATACGCACAATTTAATTTTCAACCAATTTAGAATGGAGACTGAGTTGCCTAGAATTGGATTCGCCGAATAATCCGTTTTGTTAAGATATCCTTAACATTAAATTTTATTCGTCCCGTCTTAAATTCATCTTCTGGGCTATGGATGAAAAGGGTAAAATATAAATGGAGGCGAAAATTTGAATATATACAGTATCTTACTTTATAAGTGTATTATAAACCGGTGTAATGCAGTAGTTTTCTCATAGGAAAATTTGGAATTAAGGAAAAAGAGGTTTCTTCCACTTGGAGATATTCCGCTATATATTAGACTTTCCTCATATTAGCATGGATTTTCCCCATAGAGAAGAAGAAACGATGGGATCTCCAACAACACTAGATTGCAGCACCCACAGCAAAATCCCAAAACACCCATGCAAAAAAACACAGAACAGATACCCACAGAAAGAGACGCAAAAGGGACAAGGAACACCAACTCACACCATAGACACATGAAACATAAAAGACTACACATAAACCAACGAGACCAATGGGCAACCGGTGCCGACTTAGGACGGCCATCTGCCACGCATGCAAGACAGACGAAAAATCAGACTAGGCCAATATCTCTTTCTTGACAAAAACCTCTCATCAAGTCAAGCAGATAGTCAAGCACTCATAGAAAAACAGACACAGGGAGAAACAAAAAGACTGACTCAAAGACAGACACTGATCAAAACACAGACATGAACATCCTGAAAGACATACACAGACATGCGCAAAACGACAGACTGACAGACACAGGGTATACACAGACATACTCAAAAACAAACGGACAGACAGGCATGTATATAGACAGACACACACACAAAAGACACAGACAGACGCACTCACTCACATACAGACACACATGCTCACAAACGCGGAAAAAAGAATTCGCTCGCAGGCAGACGGAGACACCGATATCGACACTGACATTAAAAAAGACACGAATTACATACAGACACACACAAATGTAAATAACATACTACAATTTTCATCATCACCTGAGATATACATGTAAGGTCCATATATATCATACCCCCATCGAAGATCTCTTTTGAATGCAAAATTATAAATTTAATGTTTCAAAGAGCAAATCCAAACCATTAATGGTAGGCGAGGGAAATATGCTTTAGGGGACTTCAAAGACTACAATAAAGTGGTTTTTTTCGCCGGGGGGGGGGGGTGGTTCCAGTAAGTGTATAGCAGTTATAGGGAGCTACTATGGGCAAAATTATAATGGCCATTTATTACAAGTATTTTATTACTTTGTACGTTTATATTCATTTTTGTGCATTTGATATCATTTTGTCCCTTCGATAAAACGGCGCCTAATAACCTATCTGTAGGTAAGAATCTTATTGTTTCTGGGAAAAAAGCATGCGAAAATTCTAGATCAAAGAGCGATTTCATGTTAAGAACGTTCGGAACAATTACGTGATAAAGGCTGAGGCTATCAAAATGTCTTCAATGACCGATATTTGATGTCTTTGTTTTTAACGCTATATATGACTTCAAAATCCCTTTAACAATCGTTGTTTAATTGATCAATGTATAAATTAATGAACTCAACCTACACCTCTTCAAATTCATGAATCATATTTTCAATTTTAATACTATTCTATACGATCTATGTTCACGTAACCTGAAAATTATATGATATCTCCCTTTACAGCTTTACAAAAAAAAAAAGAGAGCTGAATACTTTAAGAATTAACTAAGCTAATTTAATTGCTCAGCCTTAGATTCGAAATAAAGATTCAATTCCCCATTCATGCCCAAATACCGTTAAGAGTCATGACAACGGACCATATCTTCTTGTCTTGTCATAACAACGGACATTCTTTATCAAATAATCAAAGTATACAATAAATATACAATGTAAAAGACGGTCATTCATATATATTGTTTGTATAATTTTGACGATAATTTTCTACATAAAATTGGTATATAAAATCAAATAATTAAGAGTTAGGATAGTTTTCCTGTTCAAATTTCCGTTTTCGTTGCTGACAGTAGGTCATCGCCAATTAGATCTCCTCATAACATAAAAGGAGTTTCATTCATTTCATGGTTATAATGTATTACCGAAGCGTGTGGCTACCCCCCGTTGCCTTTTAAAAAGAAATCACCGGTTGCCTAATGATTTATTTGTGATTTTACTGAAATTTTGTCGATAATTTTCATGACAACGGATGGTTTCCAACATATCCTCACCTGTTGCATAATGTCAACGGACGGTTTTAAGTGCAGAACTTTAAATACTTCTGACAACGGTACTGTAAGGCGACGTAACGTGTTCCTGCCCGTGTTATTGTGCATAAGAAATCACTAAGTTGTCTGCATTTGGTCAAACTATCGGAGCGCTTAAATATACGTGCTCGCCCCTCGGTATCCATGCCAGAAGTTCCTGGCTCAATATTTTGTTGTACCCTGGAATATGAAAGTATTATTCATTACTATCTTATTTTGGCTTAAGGTTCATGGTTACACCCTTTCCAAAACACCCCCAAAACACTATTCAACATCACAGGTTAAGTTTTATTTATTTTATTGGTAGAGAACAATGTAATGTATAGTATTTTAATGAACAAAGTATATGTCATCGAGCTTCTAATTGATTTATGACCTTCCAGGGAAGTACATGTCCAATTTTTAAAAATGAATTCAAAATGAATTCAAAATGAATTCAAAATGAATTTAAATGAATTCAAATGAATTGATAGATGCAATCTTGAAGTTTGTATATGGAGCTCCATGGTATGTATTTGCGAAAAACTCTTTATTTGCGTATTGCATATAGATTTTGTGCGCTAATATTAATGTATGATTTGAATGAATGAATGAATGAATGAATGAATGAATGAATGAATGAATGAATGAATGAATGAATGAATGAATTTGAATGAATTCAAATGAATTTAAGTGAATTCAAAATTAATTTAAATTAATTCAAAATTCATTTGAATTAATTGATAAATGCAATCTTAAAGTTTGTATATGGAGCTCCATGGTATGTATTAGCGAAAAACTCTTTATTTGCGTATTTTCATATGTATATATGACGATCGTCTCTTGCTTAATATTTTTTTTGTACCCTGGAATATGAAAGTATTATTCATTACCATGTTATTTTGGCTTAAATGTCATCATTATTGAAAATTCATGACTCGGGTTTATTTGTACAAAAGGAGGTGGGTGGGTGTTTGGGGTGGGGACATGTGCAGAGTTGAAGGGGAGTGTATATGGTGTATTTGTATTTGAAAATAGGTTCTATTTGAGACATGGATGTAGATGGGATATTGGAATGTATTTAGTTATGGATGGGATAAATTCTATTTGCGATTAAGCGAATGGCTACTTTTCTAGAAATATGTGTGGCTCTGAAAAGAGCCGTTTTGGAGTTTTGAAACTCAGTCTTCCATCTCGGAGTCAGACATTTCCTCGGAGATGATCTCGACCTCCTCTCCAAACAGCTCTCGTCGAAGATCAGCGACGGCCTCGGCTTTGTGATGAGCGTAGTCATAGTACATGTTTCGGAGTCCTTCGATTACAGCCAGGCGCAGTCTGAGATTGTAGCGAAAGGAACGATGATTGGCTTGCTTGGCTTTTGTGTATCTAAACTGCATGTCGTCCATCTTGTGATTCAGTTGTAAGATCTGCTCGCAAGCTTTCTTGAGCTTTCTCTCGTTATCCAACAAGGAAAACCTCTTACTCAGCAAAGTCTTGGCAGGACTTCTGGACAATTTAGCAGTTCTCATCTTTGTAGCACTTGGTTTGTAGGGTTGTAAAATGCGTTGTGATCAGTTGTAGCACTGGAAAGTGAATGCCAGATATTGAAAAGTTTCTCACTTTTATACAGTAACTGGATAGTTTAATGTCAACTGGTGGCATTATGCATATTGAGAAACTCGTGTCCGACAGGAGTCAGTTCCTAAGACAACACCCTGCTAATTGCCTCAATCAGTCACCCGTGACATGGCACTTGTCTGCTACTGATTATTGAGCTTGGACTAATAATTGGATAATTGACATCGTCTTCTCTCCTGATAGAAGTAATATAGTTGATTAAAAAAAAGTTTTATTTTCAAAAAACGGAGAAAATATTTGCATATAGATTTTGTGCGCTAATATTAATGTATGATTTGAATGAATGAATGAATGAATGAATGAATGAATGAATGAATGAATGAATGAATGAATGAATGAATGAATGAATGAATGAATGAATGAATGAATGAATGAATGAATGAATTTAAGTGAATTCAAAATTAATTTAAATGAATTCAAAATTAATTTGAATGAATTTGAATGAATTGATAAATGCAATCTTAAAGTTTGTATATGGAGCTCCATGGTATGTATTAGCGAAAAACTCTTTATTTGCGTATTTTCATATGTATATATGACGATCGTCTCTTGCTTAATATTTTTTTGTACCCTGGAATATGAAAGTATTATTCATTACCATCTTATTTTGGCTTAAATGTCATCATTATTGAATATTCATGACTCGGGTTTATTTGTACAAAAGGAGGTGGGTGGGTGTTTGGGGGTGGGGACATGTGCAGAGTTGAAGGGGAGTGTCATAAGACAATGTATATGGTGTATTTGTATTTGAAAATAGGTTCTATTTGAGACATGGATGTAGATGGGATATTGGAATGTATTTAGTTATGGATGGGATAAATTCTATTTGCGATTAAGCGAATGGCTACTTTTCTAGAAATATGTGTGGCTCTGAAAAGAGCCGTTTTGGAGTTTTGAAACTCAGTCTTCCATCTCGGAGTCAGACATTTCCTCGGAGATGATCTCGACCTCCTCTCCAAACAGCTCTCGTCGAAGATCAGCGACGGCCTCGGCTTTGTGATGAGCGTAGTCATAGTACATGTTTCGGAGTCCTTCGATTACAGCCAGGCGCAGTCTGAGATTGTAGCGAAAGGAACGATGATTGGCTTGCTTGGCTTTTGTGTATCTAAACTGCATGTCGTCCATCTTGTGATTCAGTTGTAAGATCTGCTCGCAAGCTTTCTTGAACTTTCTCTCGTTATCCAACAAGGAAAACCTCTTACTCAGCAAAGTCTTGGCAGGACTTCTGGACAATTTAGCAGTTCTCATCTTTGTAGCACTTGGTTTGTAGGGTTGTAAAATGCGTTGTGATCAGTTGTAGCACTGGAAAGTGAATGCCAGATATTGAAAAGTTTCTCACTTTTATACAGTAACTGGATAGTTTAATGTCAACTGGTGGCATTATGCATATTGAGAAACTCGTGTCCGACAGGAGTCAGTTCCTAAGACAACACCCTGCTAATTGCCTCAATCAGTCACCCGTGACACGGCACTTGTCTGCTACTGATTATTGAGCTTGGACTAATAATTGACATCGTCTTCTCTCCTGATAGAAGTAATATAGTTGATTAAAAAAAAGTTTTATTTTCAAAAACGGAGAAAATATTTGCATATAGATTCTGTGCGCTAATATTAATGTATGATTTGAATGAATGAATGAATGAATGAATGAATGAATGAATGAATGAATGAATGAATGAATGAATGAATGAATGAATGAATGAATGAATGAATTTAAGTGAATTCAAAATTAATTTAAATGAATTCAAAATTAATTTAAATGAATTCAAAATTAATTTGAATGAATTTGAATGAATTGATAAATGCAATCTTAAAGTTTGTATATGGAGCTCCATGGTATGTATTAGCGAAAAACTCTTTATTTGCGTATTTTCATATGTATATATGACGATCGTCTCTTGCTTAATATTTTTTTTGTACCCTGGAATATGAAAGTATTATTCATTACCATCTTATTTTGGCTTAAATGTCATCATTATTGAAAATTCATGACTCGGGTTTATTTGTACAAAAGGAGGTGGGTGGGTGTTTGGGGTGGGGACATGTGCAGAGTTGAAGGGGAGTGTCATAAGACAATGTATATGGTGTATTTGTATTTGAAAATAGGTTCTATTTGAGACATGGATGTAGATGGGATATTGGAATGTATTTAGTTATGGATAGGATAAATTCTATTTGCACATGTCCCCACCCCAAACACCCACCCACCTCCTTTTGTACAAATAAAGCCGAGTCATGAATTTTCAATAATGATGACATTTAAGCCAAAATAACATGGTAATGAATAATACTTTCATATTCCAGGGTACAAAAAAAATATTAAGCAAGAGACGATCGTCATATATACATATGAAAATACGCAAATAAAGAGTTTTTCGCTAATACATACCATGGAGCTCCACATACAAACTTTAAGATTGCATTTATCAATTCATTCAAATTCATTCAAATTAATTTTGAATTCATTTAAATTAATTTTGAATTCATTTAAATTAATTTTGAATTCACTTAAATTCATTCATTCATTCATTCATTCATTCATTCATTCATTCATTCATTCATTCATTCATTCATTCATTCATTCATTCATTCATTCATTCATTCAAATCATACATTAATATTAGCGCACAAAATCTATATGCAAATATTTTCTCCGTTTTTGAAAATAAAACTTTTAATACAAACTTTAAGATTGCATTTATCAATTCATTCAAATTCATTTAAATTCATTTAAATTCATTTTGAATTCACTTAAATTCACTTAAATTCATTTGAATTCATTCAAATTCATTCATTCATTCATTCATTCATTCATTCATTCATTCATTCATTCATTCATTCATTCATTCATTCAAATCATACATTATATATTAGCGCACAAAATCTATATGCAATACGCAAATAAAGAGTTTTTCGCTAATACATACCGTGGAGCTCCATATACAAACTTCAAGATTGCATCTATCAATTCATTTGAATTCATTTAAATTCATTTTGAATTCATTTTGAATTCATTTTTAAAAATTAGACATGCACTTGTACACCCGTATTTGAAGTACGGTTTCCTGGGCTCGTCTCCACATACACTGAATATAGTGGCAAAAGCACCCCGTTGTTGTCAACACGGACGTCGTGAATTGTGTATATCTGCTGGAGTAGGGTGGGGCAGGTGTAAAAGGTTCCATCGCAGTAGATTGTGTCGGCTGCAGCTAAGTCACGGGGGTTGTTTTCGGTGGCGAAGAGGATGGTATGCTGTGATTGGTGGCTGTCGTCTATCAGTAAGAATCGGTCGCCGCTTGCTGAATCTGTCCACTTACCGTCTAGAGTGATGGAGGATTGTGTCTTGGCCTTGGGTAGACTTCGTTTCGATCTGTTTCGTTTCGTTTCGTTTCGATCTGTTTCGTTTCGTTTCGATCTGTTTACAATACAAAGATCGCAAACCCTCGATTTAGATGCTAGTGAAGGCTTATTTTCGATAGTTTTATCGTCAGAACTTGCAGATGTTTTAAAGCCAAACGGCGTAAATTTTGCAATTTTGTTTTCCGATGCCGAATCGGAAATTTCTAAGTTACGTTTCCCCATTTTAAAATCTGAATTATATGATAAAGTGGTACTTCTTTTGGGGAGAAACAAAGAATATTGAAATAGAATTATAAAATCTTGTTTATCTTAACTTTTCAGTGACATCGAAAGATACAAACCAAGTTTGTCGTCCGCCGGCTGTAACAAAGTTAATTACCTTTTCAAAGTTAATGTAGGAATACTTATGTTGGACAGCTTATCTTTATAATCCAATTATCTAATTAGCAGTGGCTCTCGAGCTGCTGGGGCTACCTTATTACCTGTATTTCACACCTTTTACGTTCACCCGTTTACCTGCGTTACACCTGAACGCTTCAACTGAACTTGGGATAACTTAAACTCGATCTGCCAATGCCGAAATCGTGTGTTTGCCGATACTTAAAAACTCGTTTTTAGAAAACTCCCTTTGTCGCAAATCGCGATTTTCTGTCGCATTTTTCAAAATTTTGTCGCAAAATGCGACATTTGCGAAGCCCAGCGCTTGGTTTGTAGGGTTGTAAAATGCGTTGTGATCAGTTGTAGCACTGGAAAGTGAATGCAAGATATTGAAAAGTTTCTCACTTTTATACAGTAACTGGATAGTTTAATGTCAACTGGTGGCATTATGCATATTGAGAAACTCGTGTCCGACAGGAGTCAGTTCCTAAGACAACACCCTGCTAATTGCCTCAATCAGTCACCCGTGACACGGCACTTGTCTGCTACTGATTATTGAGCTTGGACTAATAATTGACATCGTCTTCTCTCCTGATAGAAGTAATATAGTTGATTAAAAAAAAGTTTTATTTTCAAAAACGGAGAAAATATTTGCATATAGATTCTGTGCGCTAATATTAATGTATGATTTGAATGAATGAATGAATGAATGAATGAATGAATGAATGAATGAATGAATGAATGAATGAATGAATGAATGAATGAATGAATGAATGAATGAATGAATGAATTTAAGTGAATTCAAAATTAATTTAAATGAATTCAAAATTAATTTGAATGAATTGATAAATGCAATCTTAAAGTTTGTATATGGAGCTCCATGGTATGTATTAGCGAAAAACTCTTTATTTGCGTATTTTCATATGTATATATGACGATCGTCTCTTGCTTAATATTTTTTTGTACCCTGGAATATGAAAGTATTATTCATTACCATCTTATTTTGGCTTAATGCAGGGCTCGCGCTGGGCTTCGCAAATGTCGCATTTTGCGACAAAATTTTGAAAAATGCGACAGAAAATCGCGATTTGCGACAAAGGGAGTTTTCTAAAAACGAGTTTTTAAGTATCGGCAAACACACGATTTCGGCATTGGCAGATCGAGTTTAAGTTATCCCAAGTTCAGTTGAAGCGTTCAGGTGTAACGCAGGTAAACGGGTGAACGTAAAAGGTGTGAAATACAGGTAATAAGGTAGCCCCAGCAGCTCGAGAGCCACTGCTAATTAGATAATTGGATTATAAAGATAAGCTGTCCAACATAAGTATTCCTACATTAACTTTGAAAAGGTAATTAACTTTGTTACAGCCGGCGGACGACAAACTTGGTTTGTATCTTTCGATGTCACTGAAAAGTTAAGATAAACAAGATTTTATAATTCTATTTCAATATTCTTTGTTTCTCCCCAAAAGAAGTACCACTTTATCATATAATTCAGATTTTAAAATGGGGAAACGTAACTTAGAAATTTCCGATTCGGCATCGGAAAACAAAATTGCAAAATTTACGCCGTTTGGCTTTAAAACATCTGCAAGTTCTGACGATAAAACTATCGAAAATAAGCCTTCACTAGCATCTAAATCGAGGGTTTGCGATCTTTGTATTCAGGATAAAAGCATACGATATCGACGTCGTGGGCCCACAATAGCATCCCCCTCTACTTTGTTTCAATTGATGGTCATTGGCGTCAATCTCCCGCGAAAAAAAAAGAGTCGGCGACGAGGAATTCAACAATTTTATTTCTAGACCATTTTGATTACGAAAACAAACCACAAATATGTATTTATATGAGAAGTATTCATTTTATAAGATAAGAAACGTAAATGTTGAATTGGGGGGGGGGGGTCCATCCTTATTAGATCAATTCAACATTTTTTTTTTCACAATAACCATTTCTAGGCTGTCCTTTTTATGTAAAGAACGTTCGTGATACAGAGCAAAGATTATATAAGGGGACCGTCAAGTTACATTGAATGAATGATCAAGAGCAGATCAAGACTAAAGAGGGGGTTAGGAGCCACCTTGGAATTTTCCTAAAAATGCTGTTTTTCACCCTTTTTTGTATGTTTTTCACAATCACAATCACCATCCCAGGGAAAATTCTAGGTCCACCCATGTTTATAATTTGATAAAAAAAAGTAACCATTAAACTAAGGAATTCAAGTCATGGGGGTTTCAAGACTACAGCTTGGTGACCAGGTCTATAAGCAAAGCTGCAATTCTTCCCAGTTTACACAATGTTTGTAGAACTTTACCAACTACCTTGTCAATGCAGTAATCCTTGAACTGCAAATTGATGATGATAAGCATAGATGACCCTCTAATGGATATTTTTTTACTTTGATAAGAGGGCTTCTATGAGGTCTAGGAGAATTCTATGACTTTTTAAGTTGGTCTAGTTGAACTCATCACTTACTCAGAATTCAAACTTACTGAATATTTTGCGTTTTCTATGTACAAACCATGGTCATTGATTTACACAGTTCTTATGAAATGAACAATATGCATATTCTTAAAAATAAAACACATAGTTCAACACACACACTTTCTCTATTAATAACAAACAAAGTTCTTTTTTAGCAACTTTGTCGTTGCGCAATATTGTGCTGCCGCACAATTTTGTGTCATCACGCACACTTGCGACACAAAATTCTGAGCCAGTGGTGAGCCCTGCTTAAATGTCATCATTATTGAAAATTCATGACTCGGGTTTATTTGTACAAAAGGAGGTGGGTGGGTGTTTGGGGTGGGGACATGTGCAGAGTTGAAGGGGAGTGTCATAAGACAATGTATATGGTGTATTTGTATTTGAAAATAGGTTCTATTTGAGACATGGATGTAGATGGGATATTGGAATGTATTTAGTTATGGATGGGATAAATTCTATTTGCGATTAAGCGAATGGCTACTTTTCTAGAAATATGTGTGGCTCTGAAAAGAGCCGTTTTGGAGTTTTGAAACTCAGTCTTCCATCTCGGAGTCAGACATTTCCTCGGAGATGATCTCGACCTCCTCTCCAAACAGCTCTCGTCGAAGATCAGCGACGGCCTCGGCTTTGTGATGAGCGTAGTCATAGTACATGTTTCGGAGTCCTTCGATTACAGCCAGGCGCAGTCTGAGATTGTAGCGAAAGGAACGATGATTGGCTTGCTTGGCTTTTGTGTATCTAAACTGCATGTCGTCCATCTTGTGATTCAGTTGTAAGATCTGCTCGCAAGCTTTCTTGAACTTTCTCTCGTTATCCAACAAGGAAAACCTCTTACTCAGCAAAGTCTTGGCAGGACTTCTGGACAATTTAGCAGTTCTCATCTTTGTAGCACTTGGTTTGTAGGGTTGTTAAATGCGTTGTGATCAGTTGTAGCACTGGAAAGTGAATGCAAGATATTGAAAAGTTTCTCACTTTTATACAGTAACTGGATAGTTTAATGTCAACTGGTGGCATTATGCATATTGAGAAACTCGTGTCCGACAGGAGTCAGTTCCTAAGACAACACCCTGCTAATTGCCTCAATCAGTCACCCGTGACACGGCACTTGTCTGCTACTGATTATTGAGCTTGGACTAATAATTGGATAATTGACATCGTCTTCTCTCCTGATAGAAGTAATATAGTTGATTAAAAAAAAGTTTTATTTTCAAAAACGGAGAAAATATTTGCATATAGATTTTGTGCGCTAATATTAATGTATGATTTGAATGAATGAATGAATGAATGAATGAATGAATGAATGAATGAATGAATGAATGAATGAATGAATGAATGAATGAATGAATGAATGAATGAATGAATGAATGAATGAATGAATGAATGAATGAATGAATTTAAGTGAATTCAAAATTAATTTAAATGAATTCAAAATTAATTTAAATGAATTTGAATGAATTGATAAATGCAATCTTAAAGTTTGTATATGGAGCTCCATGGTATGTATTAGCGAAAAACTCTTTATTTGCGTATTTTCATATGTATATATGACGATCGTCTCTTGCTTAATATTTTTTTGTACCCTGGAATATGAAAGTATTATTCATTACCATCTTATTTTGGCTTAAATGTCATCATTATTGAAAATTCATGACTCGGGTTTATTTGTACAAAAGGAGGTGGGTGGGTGTTTGGGGTGGGGACATGTGCAGAGTTGAAGGGGAGTGTCATAAGACAATGTATATGGTGTATTTGTATTTGAAAATAGGTTCTATTTGAGACATGGATGTAGATGGGATATTGGAATGTATTTAGTTATGGATGGGATAAATTCTATTTGCGATTAAGCGAATGGCTACTTTTCTAGAAATATGTGTGGCTCTGAAAAGAGCCGTTTTGGAGTTTTGAAACTCAGTCTTCCATCTCGGAGTCAGACATTTCCTCGGAGATGATCTCGACCTCATCTCCAAACAGCTCTCGTCGAAGATCAGCGACGGCCTCGGCTTTGTGATGAGCGTAGTCATAGTACATGTTTCGGAGTCCTTCGATTACAGCCAGGCGCAGTCTGAGATTGTAGCGAAAGGAACGATGATTGGCTTGCTTGGCTTTTGTGTATCTAAACTGCATGTCGTCCATCTTGTGATTCAGTTGTAAGATCTGCTCGCAAGCTTTCTTGAACTTTCTCTCGTTATCCAACAAGGAAAACCTCTTACTCAGCAAAGTCTTGGCAGGACTTCTGGACAATTTAGCAGTTCTCATCTTTGTAGCACTTGGTTTGTAGGGTTGTAAAATGCGTTGTGATCAGTTGTAGCACTGGAAAGTGAATGCCAGATATTGAAAAGTTTCTCACTTTTATACAGTAACTGGATAGTTTAATGTCATCTGGTGGCATTATGCATATTGAGAAACTCGTGTCCGACAGGAGTCAGTTCCTAAGACAACACCCTGCTAATTGCCTCAATCAGTCACCCGTGACACGGCACTTGTCTGCTACTGATTATTGAGCTTGGACTAATAATTGACATCGTCTTCTCTCCTGATAGAAGTAATATAGTTGATTAAAAAAAAGTTTTATTTTGAAAAACGGAGAAAATATTTGCATATAGATTCTGTGCGCTAATATTAATGTATGATTTGAATGAATGAATGAATGAATGAATGAATGAATGAATGAATGAATGAATGAATGAATGAATGAATGAATGAATGAATGAATGAATGAATTTAAGTGAATTCAAAATTAATTTAAATGAATTCAAAATTAATTTGAATGAATTTGAATGAATTGATAAATGCAATCTTAAAGTTTGTATATGGAGCTCCATGGTATGTATTAGCGAAAAACTCTTTATTTGCGTATTTTCATATGTATATATGACGATCGTCTCTTGCTTAATATTTTTTTGTACCCTGGAATATGAAAGTATTATTCATTACCATCTTATTTTGGCTTAAATGCAGGGCTCGCGCTGGGCTTCGCAAATGTCGCATTTTGCGACAAAATTTTGAAAAATGCGACAGAAAATCGCGATTTGCGACAAAGGGAGTTTTCTAAAAACGAGTTTTTAAGTATCGGCAAACACACGATTTCGGCATTGGCAGATCGAGTTTAAGTTATCCCAAGTTCAGTTGAAGCGTTCAGGTGTAACGCAGGTAAACGGGTGAACGTAAAAGGTGTGAAATACAGGTAATAAGGTAGCCCCAGCAGCTCGAGAGCCACTGCTAATTAGATAATTGGATTATAAAGATAAGCTGTCCAACATAAGTATTCCTACATTAACTTTGAAAAGGTAATTAACTTTGTTACAGCCGGCGGACGACAAACTTGGTTTGTATCTTTCGATGTCACTGAAAAGTTAAGATAAACAAGATTTTATAATTCTATTTCAATATTCTTTGTTTCTCCCCAAAAGAAGTACCACTTTATCATATAATTCAGATTTTAAAATGGGGAAACGTAACTTAGAAATTTCCGATTCGGCATCGGAAAACAAAATTGCAAAATTTACGCCGTTTGGCTTTAAAACATCTGCAAGTTCTGACGATAAAACTATCGAAAATAAGCCTTCACTAGCATCTAAATCGAGGGTTTGCGATCTTTGTATTCAGGATAAAAGCATACGATATCGACGTCGTGGGCCCACAATAGCATCCCCCTCTACTTTGTTTCAATTGATGGTCATTGGCGTCAATCTCCCGCGAAAAAAAAAGAGTCGGCGACGAGGAATTCAACAATTTTATTTCTAGACCATTTTGTTTACGAAAACAAACCACAAATATGTATTTTTATGAGAAGTATTCATTTTATAAGATAAGAAACGTAAATGTTGAATTGGGGGGGGGGGGGGGGGGGGGTCCATCCTTATTAGATCAATTCAACATTTTTTTTTTCACAATAACCATTTCTAGGCTGTCCTTTTTATGTAAAGAACGTTCGTGATACAGAGCAAAGATTATTTAAGGGGACCGTCAAGTTACATTGAATGAATGATCAAGAGCAGATCAAGACTAAAGAGGGGGTTAGGAGCCACCTTGGAATTTTCCTAAAAATGCTGTTTTTCACCCTTTTTTGTATGTTTTTCACAATCACAATCACCATCCCAGGGAAAATTCTAGGTCCACCCATGTTTATAATTTGATAAAAAAAAGTAACCATTAAACTAAGGAATTCAAGTCATGGGGGTTTCAAGACTACAGCTTGGTGACCAGGTCTATAAGCAAAGCTGCAATTCTTCCCAGTTTACACAATGTTTGTAGAACTTTACCAACTACCTTGTCAATGCAGTAATCCTTGAACTGCAAATTGATGATGATAAGCATAGATGACCCTCTAATGGATATTTTTTTACTTTGATAAGAGGGCTTCTATGAGGTCTAGGAGAATTCTATGACTTTTTAAGTTGGTCTAGTTGAACTCATCACTTACTCAGAATTCAAACTTACTGAATATTTTGCGTTTTCTATGTACAAACCATGGTCATTGATTTACACAGTTCTTATGAATGAACAATATGCATATTCTTAAAAATAAAACACATAGTTCAACACACACACTTTCTCTATTAATAACAAACAAAGTTCTTTTTTAGCAACTTTGTCGTTGCGCAATATTGTGCTGCCGCACAATTTTGTGTCATCACGCACACTTGCGACACAAAATTCTGAGCCAGTGTGAGCCCTGCTTAAATGTCATCATTATTGAAAATTCATGACTCGGGTTTATTTGTACAAAAGGAGGTGGGTGGGTGTTTGGGGTGGGGACATGTGCAGAGTTGAAGGGGAGTGTCATAAGACAATGTATATGGTGTATTTGTATTTGAAAATAGGTTCTATTTGAGACATGGATGTAGATGGGATATTGGAATGTATTTAGTTATGGATGGGATAAATTCTATTTGCGATTAAGCGAATGGCTACTTTTCTAGAAATATGTGTGGCTCTGAAAAGAGCCGTTTTGGAGTTTTGAAACTCAGTCTTCCATCTCGGAGTCAGACATTTCCTCGGAGATGATCTCGACCTCCTCTCCAAACAGCTCTCGTCGAAGATCAGCGACGGCCTCGGCTTTGTGATGAGCGTAGTCATAGTACATGTTTCGGAGTCCTTCGATTACAGCCAGGCGCAGTCTGAGATTGTAGCGAAAGGAACGATGATTGGCTTGCTTGGCTTTTGTGTATCTAAACTGCATGTCGTCCATCTTGTGATTCAGTTGTAAGATCTGCTCGCAAGCTTTCTTGAACTTTCTCTCGTTATCCAACAAGGAAAACCTCTTACTCAGCAAAGTCTTGGCAGGACTTCTGGACAATTTAGCAGTTCTCATCTTTGTAGCACTTGGTTTGTAGGGTTGTAAAATGCGTTGTGATCAGTTGTAGCACTGGAAAGTGAATGCCAGATATTGAAAAGTTTCTCACTTTTATACAGTAACTGGATAGTTTAATGTCAACTGGTGGCATTATGCATATTGAGAAACTCGTGTCCGACAGGAGTCAGTTCCTAAGACAACACCCTGCTAATTGCCTCAATCAGTCACCCGTGACACGGCACTTGTCTGCTACTGATTATTGAGCTTGGACTAATAATTGGATAATTGACATCGTCTTCTCTCCTGATAGAAGTAATATAGTTGATTAAAAAAAAGTTTTATTTTCAAAAACGGAGAAAATATTTGCATATAGATTTTGTGCGCTAATATTAATGTATGATTTGAATGAATGAATGAATGAATGAATGAATGAATGAATGAATGAATGAATGAATGAATGAATGAATGAATGAATGAATGAATGAATGAATGAATGAATGAATTTAAGTGAATTCAAAATTAATTTAAATGAATTCAAAATTAATTTGAATGAATTTGAATGAATTGATAAATGCAATCTTAAAGTTTGTATATGGAGCTCCATGGTATGTATTAGCGAAAAACTCTTTATTTGCGTATTTTCATATGTATATATGACGATCGTCTCTTGCTTAATATTTTTTTGTACCCTGGAATATGAAAGTATTATTCATTACCATCTTATTTTGGCTTAAATGTCATCATTATTGAAAATTCATGACTCGGGTTTATTTGTACAAAAGGAGGTGGGTGGGTGTTTGGGGTGGGGACATGTGCAGAGTTGAAGGGGAGTGTCATAAGACAATGTATATGGTGTATTTGTATTTGAAAATAGGTTCTATTTGAGACATGGATGTAGATGGGATATTGGAATGTATTTAGTTATGGATGGGATAAATTCTATTTGCGATTAAGCGAATGGCTACTTTTCTAGAAATATGTGTGGCTCTGAAAAGAGCCGTTTTGGAGTTTTGAAACTCAGTCTTCCATCTCGGAGTCAGACATTTCCTCGGAGATGATCTCGACCTCCTCTCCAAACAGCTCTCGTCGAAGATCAGCGACGGCCTCGGCTTTGTGATGAGCGTAGTCATAGTACATGTTTCGGAGTCCTTCGATTACAGCCAGGCGCAGTCTGAGATTGTAGCGAAAGGAACGATGATTGGCTTGCTTGGCTTTTGTGTATCTAAACTGCATGTCGTCCATCTTGTGATTCAGTTGTAAGATCTGCTCGCAAGCTTTCTTGAACTTTCTCTCGTTATCCAACAAGGAAAACCTCTTACTCAGCAAAGTCTTGGCAGGACTTCTGGACAATTTAGCAGTTCTCATCTTTGTAGCACTTGGTTTGTAGGGTTGTAAAATGCGTTGTGATCAGTTGTAGCACTGGAAAGTGAATGCCAGATATTGAAAAGTTTCTCACTTTTATACAGTAACTGGATAGTTTAATGTCAACTGGTGGCATTATGCATATTGAGAAACTCGTGTCCGACAGGAGTCAGTTCCTAAGACAACACCCTGCTAATTGCCTCAATCAGTCACCCGTGACACGGCACTTGTCTGCTACTGATTATTGAGCTTGGACTAATAATTGGATAATTGACATCGTCTTCTCTCCTGATAGAAGTAATATAGTTGATTAAAAAAAAGTTTTATTTTCAAAAACGGAGAAAATATTTGCATATAGATTTTGTGCGCTAATATTAATGTATGATTTGAATGAATGAATGAATGAATGAATGAATGAATGAATGAATGAATGAATGAATGAATGAATGAATGAATGAATGAATGAATGAATGAATGAATTTAAGTGAATTCAAAATTAATTTAAATGAATTCAAAATTAATTTGAATGAATTTGAATGAATTGATAAATGCAATCTTAAAGTTTGTATATGGAGCTCCATGGTATGTATTAGCGAAAAACTCTTTATTTGCGTATTTTCATATGTATATATGACGATCGTCTCTTGCTTAATATTTTTTTGTACCCTGGAATATGAAAGTATTATTCATTACCATCTTATTTTGGCTTAAATGTCATCATTATTGAAAATTCATGACTCGGGTTTATTTGTACAAAAGGAGGTGGGTGGGTGTTTGGGGTGGGGACATGTGCAGAGTTGAAGGGGAGTGTCATAAGACAATGTATATGGTGTATTTGTATTTGAAAATAGGTTCTATTTGAGACATGGATGTAGATGGGATATTGGAATGTATTTAGTTATGGATGGGATAAATTCTATTTGCGATTAAGCGAATGGCTACTTTTCTAGAAATATGTGTGGCTCTGAAAAGAGCCGTTTTGGAGTTTTGAAACTCAGTCTTCCATCTCGGAGTCAGACATTTCCTCGGAGATGATCTCGACCTCCTCTCCAAACAGCTCTCGTCGAAGATCAGCGACGGCCTCGGCTTTGTGATGAGCGTAGTCATAGTACATGTTTCGGAGTCCTTCGATTACAGCCAGGCGCAGTCTGAGATTGTAGCGAAAGGAACGATGATTGGCTTGCTTGGCTTTTGTGTATCTAAACTGCATGTCGTCCATCTTGTGATTCAGTTGTAAGATCTGCTCGCAAGCTTTCTTGAACTTTCTCTCGTTATCCAACAAGGAAAACCTCTTACTCAGCAAAGTCTTGGCAGGACTTCTGGACAATTTAGCAGTTCTCATCTTTGTAGCACTTGGTTTGTAGGGTTGTAAAATGCGTTGTGATCAGTTGTAGCACTGGAAAGTGAATGCCAGATATTGAAAAGTTTCTCACTTTTATACAGTAACTGGATAGTTTAATGTCAACTGGTGGCATTATGCATATTGAGAAACTCGTGTCCGACAGGAGTCAGTTCCTAAGACAACACCCTGCTAATTGCCTCAATCAGTCACCCGTGACACGGCACTTGTCTGCTACTGATTATTGAGCTTGGACTAATAATTGGATAATTGACATCGTCTTCTCTCCTGATAGAAGTAATATAGTTGATTAAAAAAAAGTTTTATTTTCAAAAACGGAGAAAATATTTGCATATAGATTTTGTGCGCTAATATTAATGTATGATTTGAATGAATGAATGAATGAATGAATGAATGAATGAATGAATGAATGAATGAATGAATGAATGAATGAATGAATGAATGAATGAATGAATGAATTTAAGTGAATTCAAAATTAATTTAAATGAATTCAAAATTAATTTGAATGAATTTGAATGAATTGATAAATGCAATCTTAAAGTTTGTATATGGAGCTCCATGGTATGTATTAGCGAAAAACTCTTTATTTGCGTATTTTCATATGTATATATGACGATCGTCTCTTGCTTAATATTTTTTTGTACCCTGGAATATGAAAGTATTATTCATTACCATCTTATTTTGGCTTAAATGTCATCATTATTGAAAATTCATGACTCGGGTTTATTTGTACAAAAGGAGGTGGGTGGGTGTTTGGGGTGGGGACATGTGCAGAGTTGAAGGGGAGTGTCATAAGACAATGTATATGGTGTATTTGTATTTGAAAATAGGTTCTATTTGAGACATGGATGTAGATGGGATATTGGAATGTATTTAGTTATGGATGGGATAAATTCTATTTGCGATTAAGCGAATGGCTACTTTTCTAGAAATATGTGTGGCTCTGAAAAGAGCCGTTTTGGAGTTTTGAAACTCAGTCTTCCATCTCGGAGTCAGACATTTCCTCGGAGATGATCTCGACCTCCTCTCCAAACAGCTCTCGTCGAAGATCAGCGACGGCCTCGGCTTTGTGATGAGCGTAGTCATAGTACATGTTTCGGAGTCCTTCGATTACAGCCAGGCGCAGTCTGAGATTGTAGCGAAAGGAACGATGATTGGCTTGCTTGGCTTTTGTGTATCTAAACTGCATGTCGTCCATCTTGTGATTCAGTTGTAAGATCTGCTCGCAAGCTTTCTTGAACTTTCTCTCGTTATCCAACAAGGAAAACCTCTTACTCAGCAAAGTCTTGGCAGGACTTCTGGACAATTTAGCAGTTCTCATCTTTGTAGCACTTGGTTTGTAGGGTTGTAAAATGCGTTGTGATCAGTTGTAGCACTGGAAAGTGAATGCCAGATATTGAAAAGTTTCTCACTTTTATACAGTAACTGGATAGTTTAATGTCAACTGGTGGCATTATGCATATTGAGAAACTCGTGTCCGACAGGAGTCAGTTCCTAAGACAACACCCTGCTAATTGCCTCAATCAGTCACCCGTGACACGGCACTTGTCTGCTACTGATTATTGAGCTTGGACTAATAATTGGATAATTGACATCGTCTTCTCTCCTGATAGAAGTAATATAGTTGATTAAAAAAAAGTTTTATTTTCAAAAACGGAGAAAATATTTGCATATAGATTTTGTGCGCTAATATTAATGTATGATTTGAATGAATGAATGAATGAATGAATGAATGAATGAATGAATGAATGAATGAATGAATGAATGAATGAATGAATGAATGAATGAATGAATGAATGAATGAATGAATTTAAGTGAATTCAAAATTAATTTAAATGAATTCAAAATTAATTTGAATGAATTTGAATGAATTGATAAATGCAATCTTAAAGTTTGTATATGGAGCTCCATGGTATGTATTAGCGAAAAACTCTTTATTTGCGTATTTTCATATGTATATATGACGATCGTCTCTTGCTTAATATTTTTTTGTACCCTGGAATATGAAAGTATTATTCATTACCATCTTATTTTGGCTTAAATGTCATCATTATTGAAAATTCATGACTCGGGTTTATTTGTACAAAAGGAGGTGGGTGGGTGTTTGGGGTGGGGACATGTGCAGAGTTGAAGGGGAGTGTCATAAGACAATGTATATGGTGTATTTGTATTTGAAAATAGGTTCTATTTGAGACATGGATGTAGATGGGATATTGGAATGTATTTAGTTATGGATGGGATAAATTCTATTTGCGATTAAGCGAATGGCTACTTTTCTAGAAATATGTGTGGCTCTGAAAAGAGCCGTTTTGGAGTTTTGAAACTCAGTCTTCCATCTCGGAGTCAGACATTTCCTCGGAGATGATCTCGACCTCCTCTCCAAACAGCTCTCGTCGAAGATCAGCGACGGCCTCGGCTTTGTGATGAGCGTAGTCATAGTACATGTTTCGGAGTCCTTCGATTACAGCCAGGCGCAGTCTGAGATTGTAGCGAAAGGAACGATGATTGGCTTGCTTGGCTTTTGTGTATCTAAACTGCATGTCGTCCATCTTGTGATTCAGTTGTAAGATCTGCTCGCAAGCTTTCTTGAACTTTCTCTCGTTATCCAACAAGGAAAACCTCTTACTCAGCAAAGTCTTGGCAGGACTTCTGGACAATTTAGCAGTTCTCATCTTTGTAGCACTTGGTTTGTAGGGTTGTAAAATGCGTTGTGATCAGTTGTAGCACTGGAAAGTGAATGCCAGATATTGAAAAGTTTCTCACTTTTATACAGTAACTGGATAGTTTAATGTCAACTGGTGGCATTATGCATATTGAGAAACTCGTGTCCGACAGGAGTCAGTTCCTAAGACAACACCCTGCTAATTGCCTCAATCAGTCACCCGTGACACGGCACTTGTCTGCTACTGATTATTGAGCTTGGACTAATAATTGGATAATTGACATCGTCTTCTCTCCTGATAGAAGTAATATAGTTGATTAAAAAAAGTTTTATTTTCAAAAACGGAGAAAATATTTGCATATAGATTTTGTGCGCTAATATTAATGTATGATTGAATGAATGAATGAATGTTGAATGAATGAATGAATGAATGAATGAATGAATGAATGAATGAATGAATGAATGAATGAATGAATGAATGAATGAATGAATGAATGAATTTAAGTGAATTCAAAATTAATTTAAATGAATTCAAAATTAATTTGAATGAATTTGAATGAATTGATAAATGCAATCTTAAAGTTTGTATATGGAGCTCCATGGTATGTATTAGCGAAAAACTCTTTATTTGCGTATTTTCATATGTATATATGACGATCGTCTCTTGCTTAATATTTTTTTGTACCCTGGAATATGAAAGTATTATTCATTACCATCTTATTTTGGCTTAAATGTCATCATTATTGAAAATTCATGACTCGGGTTTATTTGTACAAAAGGAGGTGGGTGGGTGTTTGGGGTGGGGACATGTGCAGAGTTGAAGGGGAGTGTCATAAGACAATGTATATGGTGTATTTGTATTTGAAAATAGGTTCTATTTGAGACATGGATGTAGATGGGATATTGGAATGTATTTAGTTATGGATGGGATAAATTCTATTTGCGATTAAGCGAATGGCTACTTTTCTAGAAATATGTGTGGCTCTGAAAAGAGCCGTTTTGGAGTTTTGAAACTCAGTCTTCCATCTCGGAGTCAGACATTTCCTCGGAGATGATCTCGACCTCCTCTCCAAACAGCTCTCGTCGAAGATCAGCGACGGCCTCGGCTTTGTGATGAGCGTAGTCATAGTACATGTTTCGGAGTCCTTCGATTACAGCCAGGCGCAGTCTGAGATTGTAGCGAAAGGAACGATGATTGGCTTGCTTGGCTTTTGTGTATCTAAACTGCATGTCGTCCATCTTGTGATTCAGTTGTAAGATCTGCTCGCAAGCTTTCTTGAACTTTCTCTCGTTATCCAACAAGGAAAACCTCTTACTCAGCAAAGTCTTGGCAGGACTTCTGGACAATTTAGCAGTTCTCATCTTTGTAGCACTTGGTTTGTAGGGTTGTAAAATGCGTTGTGATCAGTTGTAGCACTGGAAAGTGAATGCCAGATATTGAAAAGTTTCTCACTTTTATACAGTAACTGGATAGTTTAATGTCAACTGGTGGCATTATGCATATTGAGAAACTCGTGTCCGACAGGAGTCAGTTCCTAAGACAACACCCTGCTAATTGCCTCAATCAGTCACCCGTGACACGGCACTTGTCTGCTACTGATTA
The DNA here is from genome assembly GCA_033119305.1 of Pinctada imbricata. Lineage (NCBI taxonomy): Eukaryota > Metazoa > Mollusca > Bivalvia > Pterioida > Pteriidae > Pinctada > Pinctada imbricata. The sequence goes on from VSWD01000010.1 coordinate 44,392,714, forward strand.
TTGAGCTTGGACTAATAATTGGATAATTGACATCGTCTTCTCTCCTGATAGAAGTAATATAGTTGATTAAAAAAAGTTTTATTTTCAAAAACGGAGAAAATATTTGCATATAGATTTTGTGCGCTAATATTAATGTATGATTTGAATGAATGAATGAATGAATGAATGAATGAATGAATGAATGAATGAATGAATGAATGAATGAATGAATGAATGAATGAATGAATGAATGAATGAATGAATTTAAGTGAATTCAAATTAATTTAAATGAATTCAAAATTAATTTGAATGAATTTGAATGAATTGATAAATGCAATCTTAAAGTTTGTATACGGATCCATGGTATGTATTAGCGAAAACTCTTTATTTGCGTATTTTCATATGTATATATGACGATCGTCTCTTGCTTAATATTTTTTTGTACCCTGGAATATGAAAGTATTATTCATTACCATCTTATTTTGGCTTAAATGTCATCATTATTGAAAATTCATGACTCGGGTTTATTTGTACAAAAGGAGGTGGGTGTTTGGGGTGGGGACATGTGCAGAGTTGAAGGGGAGTGTCATAAGACAATGTATATGGTGTATTTGTATTGAAAATAGGTT